>JAOPTO010000629.1:215322-527127 GCA_033822845.1 Tetrapedia diversipes | reverse complement strand
GTTAGTATCGTGAAACTTAACCCGAAATTGTCCGTTAAATGGAAACATAGCTCACCGTGTACAGCGTCACACATCAGTTTCCTCTAAGTATACTGAAGCACTCAAACAAATCTATTAACGCGTAACCAACCGAATAAGATCCAACATTTTTTCCTCAACAAAGCGCTGCCACTGCAAAATTGGTAATTTTACGTGTTTGAAATTTTTTCAAAACTCATTCCCAAGTACTTCCGCGCGGGCAAAGCCACGGGCAACTCAAATAAACTCAAAACTAGTTCAAGACAAGTGAATAGAATCAATGGCAGCACTTTGTTGAGGAAAAAATGGAACATTTCCACATTCAATTGGCTGTGTTAACTTAAAGATTTTCATTCGACTCGTATCTACATTATTGTTACTCTCTGATGCTATCGGATACATGCTGCGTTCAACGGAATCATGTTCTCTATGTTTCATCGCCAATCGAATGACATGCTGAAACTTAAACTTGGTTATAAAAAAGAATTAACTCTATTTCCAATAGAATATCGAGACAGCGTTTCTATTGGAGTCAACGTAGGTATTTCCGGAAGCATCGAATGGTAACGACAGTGAAAATCAAGCGACGCGGTGTTCAAACACACACCAACGATCGATTACCAGAAGAAGCGTCCGAAGACGACTTTGCGTTGCTTATTTATGAGCGAACGATCGACCTGTAATTACACGAAGCCACCTTCCGGTTCGCCGTGCACTGTTTTGCCGAATCGTTAACCGCAGGGTGAAAATAATTGCGCGATCGGTCGATGGACGCTAACCGGTCGCGCGAGTTCGGTTGTCGTGCTTTCGAACGAGTTTAAATTCGTTTATGCTATGCACGACGTGGAAAATTAACACGATTTCTCTTATCATGCAATTAGTCCCCTACGAAGCGTGTTCTGATACAAACTTGTCAGAAGTTTTTCCTATCGTTTTATGCATGATCGATCAAAAAAACGATTTCGTATTAAGCCTACGCGTTTAAGAAACAGATTTCTCCAACAAAGATAAATGATAAATAAAGAAATTTCGCGTAACCTTGTTACAACCATAATTCGCCATTTAATTTCGTACAAAATGAAGGTTCTTATGGCCGAGCCAAACGCTTCTACGTGACTTCAACCTGAACCCGGTGATCTGTGTCCTTCCAACCACGAGTGTTCGCCATTCAGCGATCGCAACCTGTAATCACGGGTCAATCAGTCCGCCATAAATAAGCAACCATACACGGAAAGATCCTTGAACGAAGGTATACGAGATCCTTCGAGCCCTATCAGTCCACGTTCTTCGTATGGGCGACCATCGATTGCTCTCGCCGCTCGAGCAATTCGGTCTGGATCGGTGTAACGTGTTGGTTCTGGTGATCATCGGTTGCGTTCCGAGTGGTTGCAGTTCGTCACAACGAGTCGTGGAAAGGATGGTGCGATACGGTCGAAGGATAACCGGCGGATGATACGAGGAGCTGTAACAGGCAAGCCTGTTTCTTCGGCGGCATATTTGTTTGGTCGATCGCAATAAATAGCTGATGTATTTTGCGACTGATCGATGTGCGGTCTGGTTGGGTTTAGGTCAAGGTAGCGGAACAGGTTGAATGCTACTCTTTAGAATCTAGAGTCTAAATGGTTTCCACTTTGCTACTTTGTTAGAGGAATGGTAACCTTCTTCAACCTAAACGTTGTGTCGCGGCTACACGATTATAGTTAGGAAGGTCTTCTATGTTTGTTTATTAGCAGAACAGGTTGAATACTGCTCTTTAGAATCTAGAGTCTAAATGGTTTCCACTTTGCTACTTTGTTAGAGGAATGGTAACCTTCTTGAACCTAAAGGTTGTGTTGCGGCTACACGATTATAGTTAGGAAGGTCTTCTATATTTGTTTATTAGCGGAACAGGTTGATTACTACTCTTTTGAATCTAGAGTCTACATAGTTTCTACTTTGCTACTTTGTTAGAGGAATGGTAACCTTCTTCAACCTAAACGTTGTGTTGCGACTACACGAGTATAGTTAGGAAGGTCTTCTAAATTTGTTCATTTATTTTATTTAACTCCTAGGCTACTGTGGGCGCTTACAGGCGTTTATAAATTTTGCGTTTGTGACACTGAGAGCACTTATCCCATTGCGGTCGCCTGAGACTGAGGGCGCCTAAAGGTGCTCGACGCAGTTTGGCTTTCTGGGGCTCCTATAGGCGCCCTGATATTTATAGTAGCAATTCGGTTCAGAATACAAAGAAATTCAGTTTTTTGATTGCTGAAATTTGTTTTCATAAAAATGCATCCCTATCCAAAATTTCACCCAAAGTTTTCGACATACGTCGTAACTGAATTCCTACCGTATGGTACGACCGGTGCGTCTCAAAGTCTGGCGTAGACAAAGGGTTAATTTCTGTCACATTTTGAAACACGAACCTTTCACAACATAATCGATTTGCAATCATCGTATAATGAAACAAAACGGTTAATAATCGATCCGAGGTCGAGCGTATTTTCTCGACTTCTGAATTACTTTTTAACCAAATTCTCTCATTCAATTATTTAAATTACCATGCGACGCTTTCGAGGAGCAGCTGTGACTCTTTACCTTCCACTGTTCCCATTACAGACACTGCTTTATGATTCGCTGTACGTTAATTGAAAATGACTTACCCGAGATGCCAGCAATTTGCATGACACGACAAAATCGGCACCGAGACGGCGCAGTGTTACGTGGAAGAACTTTCGAAGCGGAGTTTGTTTTTTAGAACGCCCCGGTGAAATTAGCCTGGCCGAGTCCATCACGGTAATTTTCGAGGCGGCGTTTAGCCCCTCGAATTAAAATCCGCTCGACAGGATCGCTTCGACCAATGAGGCGGACGACTTTTTCCAGGACCTCTAACCAGGGAATTAACAAGCCCCGAAGAGATCGTTCCGCGTTCGAGGGATCATCTCGAGGTGGACGATGTTCGCCACGCATGATGATGTGAAACGCATGCGCGCGCGCGAGCACGCATCCGCGATTACCACGGCTAACAGGCGAAACTGACACAGGGAACACGAGGCTGGAACTGGTTTCCCTGGCCCCGTCGCATATTTCATTTTAAGCAACAACAAAAATTCTTTTCATTAGCATGCATTAATCAATCAGCATGCACGAGCAATACCCTGTCAAACGTACAGCCGGGTTCCGTGTTTAACGTTGTGCACACGCGAACGCGCGTCCTGGCCGTCATTTTTCCGCGCCTGCGATCGAACTCGCGTACACGACCGGTCAACAATGCTTAATTTACCCCGCGAGATTGCTACTTCATGGAATTTTTTATCGGCCGGAATCAAGCCGGACGTATAACGGTCGCGTTGTTCGTTCAGGGTAGATCCTAGACGAGAAGGAGGACAAATTAACGGCGTTTCGAGAGTTTTTTAAAATGTGGTAGCTGTACTAGGCTTTTCAAAATTGAAGTTTAAGACATTTTTTTTTTGAAATACCACTTTATTGTTCGTTCCTTGTTTTCTAAGGAGAAATTAATCAGATATTTTTAACAGCTATTGCATATTTTTAACATGGTATTGTTGAGTAAGAAATTTGAAACATCACATCTTATACGGTGGTAGTTCTCAATTTTATGAAATTGAGGTTAAAATAACAAACACAGTGAACCTTTACCATAATTAAATTATAATCTGCCTAGCATGCGTGTTTCGTGGTCATAATTGTGATTATATGTTTGTTTTACTTTTCGCAAACGTATACTTATTACAATGTAATACAGATGCAACGAAAGCAAAAGGATTTCCATTCACAAAATAACTACAGCCGAAAATACCAGTGATTCTCCCTTAGTTAACAAGTTAAAGTAACCCACAACAACAGTGTTCAAATTCCCCCCCTATCCGTTTATTCTGCAGAAAACCGCACCTCCGAATTTCCAATTCCGCAAAAACCCGGTATTACCGTTGTTATCCAAACCAAAATCACCACCCATTACAGGGCACTCTAATAGCAGGCGGAGGAAGGGTTACGCGAGCCATTTCAAAATACTCGCGGCCATAAACGCAATGGCTGTCCGACGCAGATATCGCAATGTGCACGGCCGTTGAAAATCCGTTCGGTTTTAGGCCTGATGCAGGCGAGCGGCTTCTTTTGTCTTAATCCTTACGTTACGAACCCTATACAGAGTTTTTAGCAAAATGGACATCGCTGTGCATAGTAACGATATAAATCCATAGTACATATAAGCAAAAAGAGCTTCGATCTAAGTAGAAATACTGTTATATTAACAAAATCCACGTTGTTGTGCATAGTAACGATATACATCCATATTATCTATAAATAAGAAGAGCTTAAATCTAAGTAGGGATAATGTTATAGATACAGTTAGGATTGCATGGCAAGTGTTATAGTTTCCAACTGTAATAAAATAATATTTAACACGCTTTAGACTTAAGATGATCGCCATTTTGTTGCACGTCTGTGCGACTGTCTTCGTTGTGTTTAACCCTTTCACTCCGAAAGGCGTATGTATACGCTCTTAAAAAATGAGCGCTCGGGTACGATGATATTTTAAAAGATGAGTTATAATTATAAATTTTTAAATTTTAGAAAATAAAATGATATTACGAAATATAATAAATTTCATTGTAACATTTAGAGAACAAGAAACGACTAGTAATTAATTCGTAGGATTCCGTAACCTCAGTGTCGACTAGTCAGTAATGCGTTTCGCTCACAGCGATCATGTTTTGTCACAAGTGCTCGTACCGAGTTGATTAATTGGAAAAACAAGAAAGGACACACGATCGTGCGTGGAAAAGTCGCTGGTCTGCATCCAGCTTTAGGTGTCGAGCAACGAGAAAGGGGGCGCGGGTACGAATCACTTATTAGCACATAAATTTTCATTGCAAGCAGCTAAGCGCAAACGGGATGAGCCGATGGAGTAATGGATGTGTGCCGGGAGCGAAGTGGGCCGCCTGTTGCTGCGACGGCCCGCGCGCCACGGGGATCCTTGATCCTTATGCTCCTGCAGCCGCTCTCTTTCGGCCCCTGCAGACCCCTCCCCCGAAAGGAGGATTCCCGTTCCTGAAAATTTACGAGCTGCCGGTGAATGGCGCGGCCGCCACGTTACACGCGTTCCGTGGTTTCCCCGCGACAATGGTCCCCCGGAAAACCGAGCAGCGAGCCTCCCGATGTCTTTTTCTCTCGATTGCAGCACGACACGTCTTCATACGGTCTGTTGAGCTCGTTCCTTCTGCCTCGAAGAGGAAACTTGGGATTGCGGGTGGCCATGTTTGGTGCGTGCGCTCGGAGTCAGAGATTTGGGTTAGGTTTGTTGGATGGTAGACAGTGCGCTCGCAATCAGAGATTTGGGTTAGGTTTGTTGGATAGTGGACAGTGCACTTGGAGTCAGAGATTTGGGTTAGGTTTGTTGGACAGTGGACAGTGCGCTTGGAGTCAGAGATTTGGGTTAGGTTTGTTGGATGGCAGACAGTGCGCTCGGAGTCAGAGATTTGGGTTAGGTTTGTTGGATGGTAGACAGTGCGCTCGGAGTCAGAGATTTTGGTTAGGTTTGTTGGACAATGGACAGTGCGCTCGGAGTCAGAGATTTGGGTTAGGTTTGTTGGATGGTAGACAGTGCGCTCGCAATTAGAGATTTGGGTTAGATTTGTTGGATGGTAGACAGTGCGCTCGCAATCAGAGATTTGGGTTAGGTTTGTTGGATAGTGGACAGTGCACTTGGAGTCAGAGATTTGGGTTAGGTTTGTTGGATGGCAGACAGTGCGCTCGGAGTCAGAGATTTGGGTTAGGTTTGTTGGATGGTAGACAGTGCTCTAGGGATCAGAGATTTGGGTTAGGTTTGTTGGACAGTGAACAGTGAGTAAAGAGAGCACCAGATTTCTTTTATCAATACAAATTTGGATATATTTGTATCGCTCCGTCGATACAAGTTAGCAAAAATTGTTAGGAATAATAAAAATTGTTTTTGCAAATTTTGCTCATTAAGTTCAAAACTCCCAAACCCAAACTAATTGACAGCTACCGTAAATTTAGTGTTAACCACTAAAATTCCTACCATTTTTAACGTAACTAAATTTACGAATTAAAAATTAATTTCATTGTCCTTCAAACGATTCGAGTTCAAGACTTTCCACAATGAGAACTGCAAATCTTATTAGGCTCTGGTAGACGTTAATTAATAGCTTGATTTAATTTCGATCTCTTCTAATGAGAGACCCGCAGTGTCTCGGCCAGCCACCTTTCTTGTCCTCCATCCCCGACAAATTGTCTACGTATTAGTAGCTATTTAAACAGGAACGATAAAAAGGCCGCGGAGGAATCCGGGGCTCGTATGAAACGGGGCATTCGCCGGTCCAGGCCGGACGAGAGCGATTGTAAAAAGAAAAAACAGCGCGTTTCGCTCCCCTGGAAATTTATGGCCTGCTCTTGAATGGCGTCTGTTCGAGCGTCTCGGGGTTTGATACGACACACGAGGCACAATGATCGTCGCGGGGACGCGACAGAGGCCTGCCTGTGTTATTGACTCGGGATATCGGGAACAATTTCACGTGTCCCCGGATCCGTGACAATCGTCCCCGTGCAACGCTACCTGGCAGACGCCGCGACGCCTCCGGTTTATTTATGTGAATTAGAGGAGCGTTTTTACCCCTCGCGATCAAGTACGCCTGAGATTCTTTCCCCCTCGTCTCGAGCTAGCTACTCGAGTTTGAATGGCCGCGTTTACGAGGGTACGGGTGGTGCCTGAGTGCCTCTAATTTTGTGGCAGGCATCCTCCGGGCAACTTGCGGTCGTAGACTTTATCAAGTCCGTGTTCCGGAGTCTCGCTCTGTTGTCCCTCACCGTTTGCTCGGCCACGATTTATCACGTACACAATTGTTTCGATCGTAGAACGCTGCCAAAGTGTTCTTTCGTTTATTAAACTTACCCACGATTCATAAATATTTCAAACATCGAGCATTATTCGCGACGTTAAAGCGTGCCACCACTGTCCCTCTATTTATTAGGCCATGATTCTTTGAACGTGAATTATTGCTTACAGCACCGAGGTATTTTGTTATCCTTCTGACTCGCTAAGCTGCAATTCACAATTATATCGAGCACAAAGAATTGTTTACAACGGTCAACTATAGCGAACGATTTATAATATTTCGCTTGAAATACAGCTCGGTTCAGCAAAATATTTGCAAGCATTATCAATGTAAATAGGTGGATCTCATTATATGCTTCGTGCATTAATATCAAAATAAAATATGTAAAGGTGCCTTATCTGGTCATTGTACCTTAGTTCAATGTTAATTATAATTTCTCATCAAAAAATAGTAAAATTTTTATATAATGTTATTCAATAAAGGATCTCGAAAGTTAGTTATGGTTCATCTAATGATTTGTCTTAGGCGACTGCTCGAATTATAATGTAGAAAAAGGATCTTAAGATTATTATTATTATCCATTTGCACTGGAGAGGTGATAGTTAGTCGTCTAATAATATTAACTTCACAAATTTTTAAGTGCAAAATATTTACTAACATTCGCTTATATTAAACTTCGTTTAGTTTAGATAAGTCATATACTAAAATTTACATGTATAACTGTTTAACCTTCGGCCTGATTAACAAACAAACTAACTAAAGTCTGAAAGTTTGCGAAACTATCGTTTGGCGACCGACAGTCACCTCTCGAGCGCAAAGGGTTATTATTATTATTAATATGATTAATAACAAAAATATACAATATTCCCCTATTTTCTAACCCAACCCTGCCACGCAACTTTATATTTAACTCTCAACTCTTTATACGACTCCACAACTCGGTTTTCTATTCAACACTAGTCGTTTCCTCCATCCACCCACACTTTCACTTTTCTAATCTTTAAATCTACAATGCTACAATAATTATAATTCAAGAATTATTCCTGAACTAAAATTGGGCGTCGCGACGTCCAATTCACGGACGAACCAAGTCTTTCATCTGGATGTAATAGACGCTTGCAAAGATGGTTGGCCGTGTTCTCTGGTTTGCGAATAAATCAACGATTCCGTGAATTTGCATCGCCATTTTGAAACGTACGATCGTTCCCCGACGCGATCGAACTCTCTCGAGCGATTACGAAATTTCCTCATCGATCCCCGAAACTCGTGAAATTATCGTTGCAGTTATTGCTGTTGCCCGATCGATTGATCGATCGTTGATGTTTCTGGAGCAAAAAGGATTGGCCGGCGAAATTGGCGTTGCAGAAATCGTGGACTATTTGTCGGTGATGGTTGATGCCGGGCCGCGGGAATTATGGGAGTTCCCCTGTCGTCGTTGATCGATCGCCGAGATTTAGGTGGTTTAAGATCGTTTCCTTATTGCACGGTTATTGATAGCGGCTCGGAACGCGGAATTTCTAATTTATGCCTTAAAATGTAGGATAACGTTTGCTGTTCGGGTAATTCGATCGCGTTAATTGCACCTATCGATCAATTTTTCGATTTCAAATTGAAACGATATTAACTCGACGCACATTCATCCTGATTTTTTTCCCGTTGCCATAGCATTTTGTTCGTCGTTGATGCGAGTGATTGGTTGCTTCTAATCGATCACGCATCGTTAATCGAAAAGAGTGCATAACGAATATCAATGAAAAATATTCGTGTAAACGATACACGGCGTTAATAGCACATAAAGATGAAGATTATCGTTAAGAATGGCGCCTGAAAACGACCACGCGATATAAATCATCGATATGTACCTCGTTTTAAATTAACGAAAGGAAAAACAGAGTTTGCCGCAAGGTGAACACGGTGAAGAGTCGCGCACACCGGAAAGTTGCGATAAAGATGGTAATAAGGTATTTTTGTAATATTTGTAACAATGTTAACACGGTTTTCCGCTAGTTAAAAACCGATTATGAAACCTTCACCGAACACAAGAAAGAGAGGGAAAAAGTAGTCAAAGCTACAAGATAGTATATCTATTAGATTAATGCGCGTGAAATGTTTCTTAAGAAATATACCGCTGCAAACAGAAAATTCCATCGTATGTAAATATGAAAACATACTTGTACACTTATGCACTTCGAAAAACTGTCGCCTACTCTATGGTTTTTCCGTAATCGTGTTCATTATACTCTAATCTTAATATTACCTCTAAATTGCTGTTGAGTATAGAAGAAGCGCATTTGTATTTAATTAATGATAATCAGGTCATTTTTCTCCAATTTTAACTACATTCAAATGCTTATCAGCTAATCGATACCCCAAAGACGTAAATTAAAAACAAGTCAATTTACAAACGATAACAATTTTTGCATAATGCATAGCACCGACGCATTCTTTCGAGCAACACTGTACTTCGATGCTACACGTGGTCAGAATTGTATTTATGGATACAACGTTTCATAAACACCAACCTAATACATACTTCCATGCATGGTAAAAAGGAATGCATAAGTCAGTTGCACGCTAGCCAGAGGAAGATTGGTCACGGTGACATTCACGGTTTAGCGAGGAGTAGGTCGCGTACGTATGAAGACGTCCCTGAAAACGGAATTCTGCATGCCAAGCAACGAGCACGGCCAATCTACCGTGTTCTAACAGCATCTCAACAATCACAGCATGACGAACCTGTATTTTCTGACATTTTAATTACACACAATATTACCTTAATACATTGCCAGCCAAAAGCTTGAAATTACTTTCAGAATCGCAACCATATCAAATTTATGACAATTTATTCTTCGTTTGAAATTAATATTGCTAATTTTAACAGCAGCTTCCATTATCGTGGTAAACTTTTTATGGAAGAGCAGCTTTCTGAGATGCCAACTATTCTAAACTCCTTTTTTTTCCAAATTCAAATGTTTCTTAACCCTTTGCGGACGATGATTAATTTAACATTTCGTTCCAAGCACTCGCCAATTAAAAATAATGTATCACAGTTCAACATATCAGTGAAAAGGGTTAAAATCTCTGGGTGATTCTAAACCATTAGCCGGTAGTCAAGGAGTAATCTTCGAACAGTTTCTCGTTGCTTCAAGAACGGAGAGCGAGAAGGATGGTCGACCATAGAGTTATGGCGAACCTCCTACACTCGTCACTGCAGGACCAGCTTTCCAATTTCTATATAAAATTCTCTTGACCTCTCTTGGCTGTCCCTGGCTACCTAAGGTACCTCATCGCTATTATTCTTGCTGTTCTACAGATTTTGCCAGATTTTTCTCCCATTACTTATCTAACACCATTGTTCATTTGTGGATTAACTAACATCATTGACTTCTGTATAAAGCAACAGAAATGCCAAAAAAATTAGTAACTACAAAGATTTCTTTCAAAGAAACAGGAAACCTATTTCCACTATTTCCATATTTGAGGCTTCCAATCGACCACTTCCATTTTCCTTCCCTTCTCTCCCTCTTCGACTCCTCCAAACACTTGACCCTTAGTGCTCCGTGAGTTTCTTTTCTTCGTATGCAATAGTTCCTTTTTCAGACAATTTTGATTTCTTCGTAGAAAACACGTGTTTACCATCTCTCAGCTTTACATTCTCAACGTAACTTTCTTTCATGCGTTTAACTATAAAAATGGGTCGAAAAATAACTTAATGACAAAGCATCTGGAACGTAATCATATTAAACACAGAATGTCTCCGCAACGAAGCCGACGGAGCTCTAAAGGTTAACAAATGGACGGTCCCGTGCTGGAAGACCCACGAGTGAGGCAACCGCGTTGAAAATGGCCCCTGAACGGCGAAACGGTAACGGCGAGCGAACCCGCGTCCATTAACCGGGCAACGCCAACAGGCAGAAGGCGCGTTTCGCCGCGATTCGTTAGCACCTCCGTTCTATGACACGGCACATTTACGCTGCGTGTAACAATTTAACGGCCACATAAATTTCCCATCGCCGGGGGCCGGTCGAAGTAACGAGAGAGGAGAAAACCTTCGCGGCGGAAAAACTTCGCGTAATTGGCCGGTTACGCGGCTCGCGTGCACCACGAATATTTATTTATGCAACGTTCAACGGTGCACGAGCTTAATTATCCCCACGGATATTTCAATCCGCGGGCGAGGGTGCCCAAGTACGCTTCGGCTGGCAGCGCGCGCGGAATCACGCTCAGCTTGCACCGTCGTCCCCTTTTACACCCCTAGTTACTATTTTCGGACTGTGGCCAACGTGTACTTACGTGGCCCTATGGCCGCTGCGTGCACCAGAGGAAGAGACGTAGACATGGCGGTGGCCATTTTCGAGGTGAACGCTGATCACGTGGAAACTTATCTTGATGCGTGGTTTGCTTGGTTGATTCCACCTTTTCACGAGGATTATTGTTGAAGCTGGGTCATGAGAAGGACCGAGTTAGGGTTTTGGTGCAGTTTTTGGTAATGGCCCTTTGATAATGGCACTTTAAGTTGTTTGCAGTTTTAAAAATGAAGCTTCGAACAAATTTCGTCTCTTCTTGAGATTCTGGGAGATTTCAATGTTAAAAGTGTCACATTTCTTGGTAGATTATTTCTGAAATATTGTCTTCTGTCAAAAGGGAAACGCATAAATCTTTAATCATAAAATGAATTTCATCGACAAATTAAAGAATTGAATTTCACACAGCGAATTTATGATTATCGCCATCGCGATATAATAAGGGGCATCGCAATCGAACATCCTTGGTCTTCCTGGAATCTGCTCGATTGGAAATGCGACAGAAAGGGTTGACAATAGTTAATCTCCCGGAACAAAGTGCAGGGAATGATGTCAGATGCATAAGCTGGTGTTCGCCAATTATCGCGCGACACAGCCGTCAATTAACGAGCGGTTTCGCGAGCGCGGATCAAAGCGGAGGGCGGAATTAAGTAGGAAACAGCTTTATTCCGCGACTGATGGCTCCGTGTAAAATATGTTCTGTGAAGTGCGCCGTGGAGGCGGCCCCCGCGCACAGCCGGTGACCCGAGACCATAAATAAATGCTTGCGTGAGGTTTACATACTACTGTGAATTCTTCCGAGGGTTCTTACCGTTCGGATAAGATTTCCAAACGTTGCCCTTGGGAAAACGCCTCCCGAATTCCCTGTTTGATGTATTTTTTTCTTTTTGAACTTACCATCCCAATTTGTCCAAATTTGAGCGTACAATATACGTAACACGTTTAGAATACTCTAACAATTTTATAAAATACCTACTAATTTCGTTTGACATCTTTTCTTTTTATTGCACTAACACTAGCTTACACTTTAGTAAGCTTCATTTTATGTTCTTTAATGACCCTTTAATAATTTCCTACGAGAGAATAGTTTTATTCGATAGGTGCGTCGCCCCGCTGAATTATAATAAAGGTGTTGAACGAAAAACTTTAAACTTTCTTTTCTACAAAAACACTATGCTATCAAAGTGTCATCAGGATCACATGAAGAAACAGTGATTCACTCTATGAAACGAAGGAAATTCGATGGAAACCAGGGAATATCTTCATGCGATAAGCGCAACGCTCCGCTTAATTATAATAGAAGTGTTGGGCGGAAAAGTTTAGTTTATTTTCTACACAAACACTATGCTATCGAAGTGTCATCAGGATCACATGGAGAAATAGTGATTCACTGTATGAAACGAAGGAAATTCGATGGAAACCAGGGAATATCTTCATTCTATAGGCGCGACGCTCCGTTCAATTATAAAAAAGGTGTTGGGCGAAAAAGTATAAAGCTTATTTTCTATAAAAGCACTGTACTATCAAAGTGTCATCAGGATCACTTGGAGAAACAGTGCTTTACAGTATAAAACAAAGGAGATTCGAAGGAAACGAGGGAATAGTTTCATTCGATAGGCGCGATGCTTCGCGAGAAGAGCATCACGGTTGTGTTAAAGGCGGTTCCACGTACACCCCAAGCGATCCGGGACCATAAATAAATGCTCGCGCGAGGCTTACGTACTCACGGGCACCACCCGACCGGGGTAACCAGGAGGAACGCCATGGCCGATCAAAACCGACAGCCTCCTAAGAGGAACAAGCTGACCTAAAACATCGGTACTACATGATTCATAGAGGACAGGAGGCCCGCGATGTTGGGGCCTCGAACGAGAGATGCGTTTCCGATGATATTTATCTGCAACGCGTGCCCCTCCGCGTGCAGAATAAGAAACAGATGCTACTAACAGATTCCAGTGGATTCCGTAAAAACGTTGCATTTTTAGATAACAATATTCACGCGACAACATTATTATTCATTGGAATGATCGAAATGCGTTATTATTAACACTGAATTTACAGACATTTCTTGTATATCTATTTCCAATATACATATACTATGGAATAAGGTATACATCGAACAGAATTTGGAATTCCAGAACTGAGGGGGAAATAGATTTGGGTATATTTGTATCGCTTCATCGATAAAAGTTAGCGAAAGTTGTTAGGAATAATAGTAATTGTTTAGGCAAATTTTACTCATGAAATTCGAAAACCGTCAAATTGACGTGTCCTGTCAACCTAGTGTTAATATTGACAGAATTAGTATCTTAACCCTTTACCCTTTAGAAATCCACCTAGGACTCTAAATGGAGCTATTCTAAAAAATTACCTAGTGTAACTGGCTAACATTTAACTGCTTGCATACGTGAAATTAACCCTTCGTTTACTCTACCGGAGTCATTTCTGACTCTCACCGATATTATACAAGATATATCACAAGAAAATGATCTGTGTCGTCTACTTCAGCACCTGTTATTGTGGATTTATGATGTTTGCGAAGCAAGCAGATCCTTGCTTTAAGGCTAACATAAATTACGCCGTCTTTGTATGCGTTACCACTTATAAAACAGCGTAATATCGGTGACTCCTGTACAGTATACTCCAAAACTAAAGACTTGTTTATAGCGTTCAACTACCGTGCTCCGTTCGAGTTTCGCCCATTAAAACTCGCCATCGCAGTAGCCCAATTACATCTTCATGCAGCATCGAGCCCGAACGCATCCGAGGCGCGTTTCGCTCGGGCAACGAGGCAAAACCCGTCTCGCCGCCGAAAATACGGTCGGCCGTACTAAAATCGTAGGACAGGAAGCTTAGAAACGACCGACAATGAAAGAGGGCAAGCAGTAGGAGGGCGAGAGGGGCAGAGGGACGCATAAAGCACGATAATCCAGCGAGACCGTGGCAAATTGCGCGCGGCGCATCCTCGTCGCGCGCCAAGAGACGCGAGCGTCGAACGGATTACGCGCGGCCCGAACGAAAAACCGCTACGAAAATGATACCGTTCGTATTCTTGCCCGCTGGAAATAAATCGATCCACGAACACACGCACACACACATATGTGTGTGCATACACACAAAGACACAAGCCTATGTCCCCCCTCGTCGTTTCGTTTGTGTGTTTTTGTTCGACCTCAGGCGAGAGCCTCCTAGCATCGCCGCGGCTACTCGCGCAGACACGTAAAGAGTCGCAGCTGACTGTATTGTTCCCGTTGAAGGTAGGTCATTAATTTTCCCGCGGCAGGAACGCCGTCCGAGACGCTTGGTGTGCGTCGCGCTCGCGTGTATGCGCGCCCTCGGAACAGAAGCACGCACGTATAGCGTGTAGCGGGCCAGTGTTCGACGGATCATTGCCAATTAATCGTTTGAAAATTTCTGCTCGACCCCGTGCACCCTTTGCCCCGGTGACGGTCGCACTCGGTTTCATCCTTGGATCGCGTCTTTCGGTATTCGATTGCGGGGATCGGTCGAGTTTCTAGAGAAATCACGGAGGAAAACTAAAGGATTATGATTATTTATTTATTTTCTTTTTATTTGTTTTATTATTTTTTGTTTACGGGATTAACCCATTAGAGGATTACAGTGAAATTATTACAGTGAAGTATGAATATATAATAAATGGTAACAGAGGAAGTAACAATATACAAATGGTAAAAGACAAGAAAATTTTACGGAGAAGAGCGGTATAGTAGCTGTTTAATAGAGTGAAGAGAACGGCTTATGTGATTATGATTCTATTATGTCCAGAAAAGAAAGTTTTTACTTTGAAGCTTGAGTCTGTTGTACACAATATCTAACCTTGAATTTTCTTTTCTTTTTGGGACCGTACGAAATATTATGAGTATCGTTCAGATTAAAATGTAACGGTAATTTCCACTAAAAAATTGTAACCGTGAACGACGCCAATTGGCATTACTTGTTACCAGTGGAAAATTCAGTGCAGTGACTATCTGTAAGCGGTATCAACAACTATCGATACAGCCTGCCTTCGCCAAGTTAATCTTTCAGCAAATCCTCCTCAAATACGTTAAGTACCTAATAGGTATCTAAAGTCCCTGGGACAGCAAACTACACGAATACCTTTCAAGGTAAATTCCAATATTCTAAGCATCCACGGCTGCTAACAGCAAACGCTATTCTACTGAATTCTAAAGCCATACTTTGGCCGTCCATGGTCCATCGGGAACGTCACCAAGGCCGTCCGTGACGCGGTCCAGCGCGTATAAGGCAGAGAGCACGGCTCCCGGAGTCCGGCTCCCAGCACGTTGAAAGGCAAGGACAGTGACATCAGTATCGGTCCCGCGGCGAGCCATACGTTATTCGACGAATGCATAAAGAGGCCTAAACGCTCTGATTATCGAGGAGGCATCGGGGATGGCCGCGCACAGCGAGCGGAAGATAATGCATTCGGTGGTTGCCCGTAGGCTCGGGAAGTCGCGTGTGTGCCGACCGATCGGACCGTTGCCTGATGGATGGAGACGCGTACCCACTATTCCCCATTCTTCCTCAATCCCGTTCCATCCTTCGTCCTCTGCCCGTCATCCGCCCTCCCCACGTGTCCACGGACGTCCCTCCCGGAGCCATCTTCCTCCTGTTCCCTCCTTCTCCTCCTTCTCCTCCTCCTCCTCCTCCTCCTCCTGCTGCTGCTATTCCTGTTCTTTCAATCCGTTCTTTCTCGCACAAAGGTCGCCCCTTGGACGCGGGACAGTTTGTAGCGCGCGCGTGAATTGAATCCCTGTGTCCAGGCACCGGGGGATGGATAATGTGTTATTCCAAGGGGCTGAATGACCCACTGAAGGGACGCCGTCTAATTTCGGACGAGCTATGATTTACCGTGCCGTTTCGGAGGATCGAGAGATTTCACGGGGGATAAAACAAGCTCTGCGATGTTTAATTTTGGACTCCCCTAGACGGTTCCGAATCAGGTTATTGCGAGAACTCGTACGAAATTTTGGGTGTTCCAGTTTTCCTCCGACCTGCTTCGATTGGTTTCCCTCTTCGACGACTTCCGGTCAGACCGCTAATTTTGTCCCTTTTCTTCGCGAAACCGCCGACTTGTTAAATTTCAGCTTTCTTAAAAATTGCGCAAGCACGCGAACGCATGCTTCGGCCTCGTCCTCGAGAGGCTGCGAAGCGTTTCAAGGTCATCCGGTGTTCCAGGCACGTACGTCAATATTCCGTTGGTGCACGGGCGCGCGTGAAAGAGAACGAAAGAAGGCGAGAACCAGCGCGCGACTTTCGTTGCCTGTCAACGGGGTATACAAAGCACCGGTCGGGGACGGGTCTGGGGGCTGGCGACGGGAGAGGCAACGACGGGAGAGGCGTTAATTGAATTTGGGTTCGTGTGGATTATTGTGAAGCGTTTAAAGCGGCCAGAAACAAACCTATTTGCGTCGGGGAGCTTTCTCGTGGAAGATAACAAATGATCCACGAGGCGACCGGCTCGCAAACTTCGGCATAAAAGCTTCGCTCCGTTCGAGAGAGAGAAAAAGAGAGAGAGAGAGAAAGAGAAAGAGACGGTCGTTCTCCTGTTCCCTTCGTTCACCCCAGGAACGTTTCCTTCTTCAACCCCCTTCGCGTTCTTTCTTTCGTTCGTTTTATCCGTCTCGTCCCTGTAGGAAACCTCTCGCCACGCCGAGCGGATTGAAAAGCAATAGTTTTTGAATCTATTTATAACTGTCCGTTCCACGCGGCCAACACGGAACCGGAACGATCTAATTTGATTAGACCGGTTCTTCGTGGTGTACTTTTCAGCGACGAGACGCGATCCTTGGTTTGAGAGGAAACACAGGATGGTTGACCTTGAGGAGCGTTGTGTATATCAGATATATTGAGTTTGACTTAAAAAATAATCAGCTAATATTTCCAACGTTCGATAAATTTAATGAAAGAGAAGTTCAAGTTGTAGATATTAAGAATTTCATTCAAAATTTAATTGAATAAGCAATTTATATCAGTATGGAAAACACTTCAATTTCGTTAAGAAACAGTTAAACAGTTTAATTTAATGAAACAGAAGTTCAAGTTGTAGATATTAAGAGCTTCATTCAAAATTTAATTGAGTAAGCAATTTATATCAGTATGGTAAACACTTTAATTTCGTTGCTCTCACTGATTGATGCCAATTTGAAGCACAATATGTTTGTTTTCCTGTTTAAAATTTCACAGATTAGTTATCTGAAAGATGTCGAGGAACAGTCGAAAGAAAGTGTAAACAAGTAAGTACAATTATAAATACGGTAACAAGTAAACAATGGGAGCATCTGCGTAGACCCAACACACGTAAGCGCTCGATGGCGTATGCAAAACGATGTATAACTTCGTGACCCAGAGAATTATGTTTCCACGAAGATAAAACCCCATTCTACCCGCGATGCCACGTATTGAACTCTCTGCGGCCGGCGCGATGTTCTCCAAATGGCCAGTACACGCTGCCACGTGACCGCATTGTGTACCCGGTGCAGCGCCATTCGCGCCGTTTAACCACTTCGATACGAGCGTCGACTATAGTCGCCCTCCATAAGATACCACTGAGGTACTACGGCCGACTATAGTCGCTTTCCGTAAAATGCCGCGAATTGCACATACGACCAGCGTATGCAGTTATGCGGTTCTTGAATTGTAATTAACCCTTTGCGCTCGAGAGGTGACTGTTAATCACCAAATGATAGTTTCGCAAGTTTTCAGACTTTAGTTAGTTTGTTTATTAGACAGGCTCAGTAGTTAAATAGCCATATATGTAAATTTTAGTGTATCACTTAACTGAATTAAATGACGTTTAATAAAGGCGAGTGTTATTAAATGTTTCGAATTTTTTCTCAATAACGAATTGACGATCATACCATACAGCAATCCATTCAGAACACACTCATTCTTACCAACATACTTTCATACACCACATTCATACCAACCATTCACTTTAATTGTTCTCAACACTCTAATTTAATCCATGTTATTATTATTATTAAATATTTAAAATCCAAAACGCTTTCATTTCTCCGATAAAACTAAAATTATTGTCCCTGACCACGTTAAAATCCAGCAGTAATAAAAACGTGTACTCTGTTAATTTACATTACAAGTAATCCTGTCTGTAACGCAAAACAAGCTTTCGGTGCTTCAAAGCTTTCCTCGTCGCGAATCTGTAAAACAGCAAGACGAATTCATTGTCTATTGCACGAAACAGCGTGTGGGCGGTTTCGAGGTCGATGAGCGCCGTACGGAAGTGGTTGAAACCCGAAATCCCTCTCGCGAAGCCTCTCAGCGTTCACAGAAAGTGGTCACAACGTTGCTTCGAAGCGAAACAACACAAATCAGATCAAAACACAAATCCCACGTCGCCCATCATCCGAACCGCCGCCCCCGCCGCGAGTGGCCGCAAAATGGATCAACCCTAGGCCGCGTCCAAGTCCTCTCCCGTTTCCTGGCCCGCGTCGCCGTTGAAGAAGCTCCGTCACGGCTCATAAATAGAGCGCAGGTTCCTTTGAGAACGATCGCTTGGCCGGAATCCCTGCGGAACGAGTTAGCCGCGCGGCGTCTCGAACGTGTCAGCTGTTTATCAGTCGAAATAGATCCGGCGGGCTTTCCGGGCCTCTGGCTTAGCTCGCTGGACAGGCATCCTAGAGCATGGTCGGACACGCGGTAACAGGTGGATCGCGTAAGCGACAGAGGCCGGCCACGGGATCAGCGGCACTAGGGGCCGCTGTCCTCGTTCGTCGCGGAATGCCGACAGGTCGTGGATTTCGCGATTCCCTGGCCCGACGATCAGGCCGGCCAGCTGCGAACGCAACGAAAGGTTACAAATCAGCAGGGATGTTGCCAGGCTGAATGACGCAAAATACGCGTAGATAAATTTAAGTGCTTTGAGTGTTGATTACTCTAGGTCGAAATGCTTTCCATGGATAACGTTATTGTTACTCGTACGCTAGTATTGTGTTGCAGTAAGTGGAAGATCGAACAACAAATGCATGCGAATGCTGAATATTTCAAGGAGCGGGGATAGTGACTCCCAATTAGAGAGTAGCAACAAGATAAGATAAGCTAACTTTATTGTTTTCCCTATGGGATTACAAGAGAGTTCCGTTTCTCTACATCCTCCTTATTTTCCCACCTCGCTTATTCCTTGTATAAAAATTGAATTAACAAAAATTAAAATTAAATTAAATTTAAATTAGCAATAAGTATAAAAAGAAAAATTCCAGTATAATAATATCTTTACATATTTACATGTTAATATCTTCTCTTGGAGAGTAGTAAGAAATTTCCGCATAGAGAGACAATACTGTAGTAGATTTCGCCAGACGCATATATGCGTCCATAGCATTCAAAGGCTTAAATCACGTCCAACACGGCGAAACTTGCTTCGAGCGTAAAAGTGCGAGATTCTATGATTAGGGCGCCGGTCTGGACGGCTCGAGTAAGCCGGTGGAGCGTTGTTTAGGGCAGCCGCGAGAAACTTAATTATGTTTAACTTCTATTTTGACTTATAATTCGGTCTGGCTGGGCGCCAACGGCGCTGGGCGATCGCTATCTCCGAGGACGCGACGGGTCCGCGTGAAGAATCCTCGATCGGATTACGCGTCCAGTATGAAGTTAGGATGAAACAGAGATAGTTGTGGGGAAACTAAGAAAGCGTAGGAGTTGGAAAACTATCTGGTTAATTGTGGAAGTAAACGGTTTCCTAACTAGAAGGAAATTAGCAATCTGTTTCTTCGTAAGGAAGAAGGAAAAAGTGTTGTCAGTTGCCTTTAATAGTAGAGTGACATGATTGCTTAGCTTTTCCTACTCTTAACTTAATTGTTCTTATTCATAATGAGCTGTAAACAGCTTTGGCTAGATCTACTATTATTTATAATGACTTCTTTGCAACGTTTCTATTGCGTTTGTCCTTAAAAGTATTTAAAATTTAAACACAGTTATTAAGTTACAAATTAAGTTTCATTAAAACCGACAGCAGCACTTGGAAACGAAGCTTCCAGTGCTTCAGAGTCGAGCAAGAATAAGCATAAGCGTGCACCAACACAGGGGACCTTTTTTTCCCCAATCCAGTCCCGGTCTACCATCTGTGCTCCGCTTGTCGCTATCCGCGTTCCCTAATTATCAATTACACAACGCCCGCTTATCAGCCGCTACGTCAGCTGTATTTTCGTAATGAAATGTTCGTGGCTACACATTCAACGGACAATCGCGTTTAGCTTGAGCAGTATGGTCAGAAGTGAGTCGTCACGGTAGCGACCACGAGGAAAAGTAAATATATACCGGATTCGAGAGGCGGAAAATCGGCCCTCGACTAAAAATACCACGTTTTCCTCGTTCCAGGATTTTAACTCGCCTGCTGTTGTTTGAATAGAAAACAGAGATCGGTACTGTTCGGAACAAAAGCAAAACAAAATGGCGGACGCGCGAACAGCCAGTACAGCACGCTCCCCCTCCATAACCTATCAAGCATTCGATAAGTTTATCGAGTAGTCGTAGATTAAAGCTACCATTAGCTAATTGTTAACACCTTGAAGAATGTTCGATCGTTTTGCTTCTACAAGGTGTTGCTGGCAATCTAATGCAGCGATAATTTGACTAGAAACTTACAAAAGTGTCCCGCGTAACTTATGAACGGCGATGTATCTAGCAGCCGAAACAACGACAACTTTTTAAGAGCAACGCTATCTGGCTGGCACGGTCGTAAGATCTTGAGGCCGGGGACCACCTAGGCTTGAAAGATGCAATCGTAATTGCATAATAGGCACGATAAACTGGCCGGGTTATTTATGAACCTCCGCTCTTCTTTTGTCGGCCGTGTCAATGGGGAGCTGGGATTTGAACGGTGCTGGATGTGTTTCAGTGGATCGGGCCACGATGTCGGGCCCGAGTAGATTTTAGATTTACATCGTCTTTGTCGTCGTGCCACGCGGTTCTTCAGCCTCCACCTCCTGTTCCTCCTCCTCTTCTTCCCCCTCCTCCTCTTCTACTTCTTCTTCTTCTTCTTCTCGTTCTTCTCGCTCGGTTAATCTCTCCGGCCGAGGATTGATGATTTATAATTTCTCCGGACTGAGATTCCTGTTCAGAGTTATAAATACTTGTTGTTCTGGCGCTCGTCGCGTTCAGGCCTGATTTTCGTTGATAAACAACCGCTTCTCTGTTCGATTGCTAACCGACGACTAGGGATATTGCGTTAGCAACATTTTGCACATTTGAATCGCACGGAGTAGTCACGGATTTTTTAATGTTGACAGTACACCCCTCGTTTTTCTAAATTTTAAGTTTTACCGTAAATTAATCTTTCTGTAATTGTATCGAAAAGAGAGATCACTAGAATAGAAAAGCTTTGTAAAAAAAAATGTCTCAAAAACAACGTACAATCTCCTTTCTCTGCGTTCGCAAACCACGTTGTTCCTTCAATCATTAGACTTTTAATAAACATGCAATAAAGGAAAGTGTACGTTGCAATTGCAAAATGAAGCTTCAGTTTTCTAATTATTCATGGCACGCGGAACGTTCAATCGCCCTATCCTTTCACAGTTTCGTAAGAAGTCCAAATTAATAAGCATTTCCTATCGAATTCACGAATGTCTGCTTAATTATGGCTTCCATAAATTTCATAGCTACTGCAAGTCGATCAAGGTAACTTTTATCGTGCAACAGAGGCTATAATGTCCTCCAATTCGGAAAATGGAAGCGCCTCCGCGTCGTTCGCACCTTATCACCGTTGCTTGCTTCGGAATCCCATTTTTTCGCGACGAAAGCTGATTCCCTGGTCAAGGTCCGAATTCCACGGCGTTCTTTCCATACATTCCGCCCGGAGGTCCTCGTCTAATGAAATGCAAAGCATCTCTTGCATCGGGCGGCCCTGCGAGCGACGGATTTTTTGTTCGCGTTTTCGGAATGCGCAGTATTCGCGGCCGTGATTTCAAAGAGAACGCCTGTGCTTCGAGAAAGGTTCATGCACGCTAATACGTTGCCTTGTGCTCCATTTGCGGTAAGCGCTGCGTTTAAATCGGTATAATCGGATAGACAGCAGAAAACAAAGTAAAAGTAGCTTGGAAATCAGCTATAATAGAATTCTGGAATGAAGATTGATTTAAAGGATAGTCATCTATAAAAAGCGAACAATGGATTTTATTAATGAATACCTAACAATCAAAAAGTAAACAATTAAGTGATAATAGCCTATAATGTACACCAACGATTTTTCAACTCAAGATCAATACTGAAGTGTAAAGCATTTACTAGTGATTAATACATAAATAAATAAATACTTAATTAAAACACACAAAGTGATCTGTTCAACCTAAGGATATAATGCTACTCTTTAAATAGCCAATTAATTAAGGAAACAAAGTGAGCTGTTCAAGCTAAGGATAGAATGTTACTTTTTAAACAGCCAATTAATTAAGAAAACTGGTCCGTACGATGTTCAGGGTCGACTGACGATACACGAAGGCTTCCGTTTAACCTAGAAACGTCTTTTAATTCTCAGCCACCAGGAAGACTCAGAGCTTCTCGTTATCATTAGGTCGCGAATCGCCGACGGTTTCCTCGGTTCCTTTGGAATTCCTGGATCGATCGGTCAGATGGAGTCGGCCGATAGCCCTGCCACTCGCTGCTCCTATCAGATAACCGCGTAGACACACGTCGGCGGCGGGGGTAAGATTCTAAATATACGTTCGTAGAGCTAGGCTGCCTATCATGCTAGCGCACGGCTCTCGCCCGTGGCCGTTGGAATGCGACACGCGGCCGTTTCAGACTCTGATTCCGTCCCGGCTCCGCTTAATCGGGCAAATTCTACTCGCGCCGGTCACCAGTTGCTCTCTCGCCTCCTCCTGGCCGATAGCGGCCCGGCGAACGCGATTAATTGCACGTCCGCGGAGAGATAATCCCACCTCCCTTTGTGCGGATATCTGAATCACGCTGGCCGACCATCCGTTTGATCAAACGGCGCTGCTTGACTTTCGGGAGCGACGGGAACGGGAGCGGATGGTTTAGGAGCCGGTGCGTCGGTTGTCGACGGCGGATCCTCGCGAGGGGGCTAGAGTAGTCCACGTTGTTAGGTTGTGGGAATCACTTTCTTGGAGTTGGGTGATATTGAATCGTCTCAGTTTTCTGGGTTCTTTTGACTTCTGTATCTTTTGTGTTCACTAGTTGATGGTTAGGGCGAATACGAATTAGGATTAATTCGAATTATATACAACTGATAAGGGGTGAAAGTATAAAAAATAGTCGGCAATTTTAAGAATAAATTTCGTACACCATAATATTGGTGTAGAATTGGTTCACTATCTGTTAAAATTAATGTAGGTTCGTGATGTTTGGAAGCTACCTAGAAGAAGCTTTCTAACTAGGTATCCAAATTAACGAAGCAACCAACCTAGAATCCTAAGACCTCATTACCATAATTTCCACATTGTTTCTCAACCTCTACTCTCCACAATCTTCTCCACGTATTGCGAACTCTCCATCACTATCTCGCATTCACTCACCTTCCTATAAAAGTTACTCAGCACTCAGACGATCCCACCATTCACTCAATTCGCTCTAACCGATTTTTAAGTAAATTCTAACGACCATAAGGTCACATTATCAACAAATTCACAAAGGAATGTTAAAGAGACCAATCAAGATACTACCCTGCATCCATTCACTTCCGAGTCTTCCTATAAAAGTTACTCAGCACTCGAACGATTTACTCCAACCGATTTTTAAGTAAATTCTAACGACCATTAGGTCGCATTATCAACAAATTCACAAAGGAATGTTAAAGAGACCAATTAAGACACTACCCTGCATCCACTCATTTCCGAATCTTCCTATAAAAGTTACTCAGCACTCGAACGATTCACTCCAACCGATTTTTAAGTAAATTTTAATGACCAGAAGGTAGCATTATCAACAAATACGAAGGAACGTCAAAGAGACTGATCAAGATACTACCCTGCATCCATTCACTTCCAAATCTCCCTATAAAAGTTACTCAGCACTCGAACGATCCCGTCATTCACTCAATACACTCCAACCGATTTTTAAGTGAACTCTAATGACCAGCCTGTCACGTTACCAACAAACACACGCAGGAACGTTAGAGAGACCGATCGAGAGCTGGTTCGAGAGCGAGGTTATCCCGGTCACGCGTTAGTCGGGCTCAGCCAGCCGGTCTGTCAGTCAGAACCAGAAAGAGGTGACACGTTCGGATACACACGCTCGCTCGCCTGCCTTCGGTGCGAATACACGCGCCGCGGGTTCTATTAAGAGCAAGCCACGAAAACGCTAGACGACACGAGGTGACACAGAGCTGCCTGACACGACACGGGCCTGCGCTTAGCGCGCAGTCTTTCATTTTACACCGGTCGCCTCCGGTGTCTTAACAGTACCGACAGCTATGCGACTTCGTTGACCCTGTCTCGTTCCCTCCCCGCACCCCTGTGCACTCCACTATGTGGACGTCAGACATTTTTACTCCCTCGGTGGCGCTCGATGGTGCACGCGCTCGATTTTGTCGGGAAATTATTATTAGGCTAGGCGGTTCTTTTTACGGGGTGTTTGCTGGGTTCTAGGGACCGGGTCGCTGAGAGGTTAGGGTTCCCTTGGTGATGGGTGGGAACGATGATTTGTTAATGGTGTTTCTCGACCAGAGATCCCACTCCTCTACGAGTGGTTTCAGTTTCTCCAACTTTTTAGTTACAGCGTTCAAGTGTGAATACGTGACACCTAGTGTGTTCGTTTGCTCAAAGTGAATTCAAAGATCAAACGGTTGAATGATATTTTTTGAGAAATTTGTTTTTTTGCGATAAACGTTCGTTTCTTCGTCTTGCTGAATTTTTTCGTTTTTCGGTGAAATAAAAATTGTAATAGGTGCAATGTCTTCGGTTAACTTCTTATGTTCTACTTTAACATTTATAACGCTTATAGCTGGCAATTTTTCTAATGACCGATAAACAATTCTTCGCGTCAGTTTGTATCACCTGTTCCAAAGTGGTGCGCTGATCGTTCGAACATCAGTAGTTTCATTAAGAGAACTACCATTTCGTTGTTACACAGCCAGGTTTCATCGCTGTTCCCTCCCCTTCACTTTTGTTTATGGTAAGCAATCCGGACGTGTAGCGTAACACAAAGGCGAACAGCTCGCAGCTGTTGCGAGAGCGCACCGTTGACGGCCCGTATATTTTGTCATAAGACGCTCGATGAGTAACGATTGGAGCGAGGCTTCAATTAAAAACGCGCAACTCTCCCATAATTACCGTCCTCCATCCACGATCTGCTCGTAACGCGTTGAATCACGGCGAAAACGGAACGGCGAACCGGCCACTTAGCGTGTCTGCTACCGAACTCCTAATTAAACTCGCGCTACGATTACGTCGATCTCAGGATACGTACGCGGTTGTACGTTTACGAAGATAAAGGGAACAATGCTCTGGTTTTACGTTCTTGTTTCACGAGTTATTGGACTTCGCCACCGTAAGCTTCGCGGTATAATTTAACAATTCACCGACCGCGAGCCTATTAACATTTAGCTAACCGCACGGTGCTACACTTAACCGAACACTGTCCATCGCGTATTAAGAATTCATTAAGAATTGTACATTGAAAAAGCAGAAAATACATTTGACGAACTCTGAACAATGCTAATTCAAGATTAATTAATAAGGAAAGTAAATAGAATCCATCGCAGTACCCTTGCTGCGAAAAAAAAATAGGAGATTTCCTATTCTTTCCTTTGGCATTGATTCTATTTACTTTTGTTATTAACCTAGTCTTGAACCAGTGTTGAATTTATTAAAAATTGTACTTTGGAAGAGTAGAAACTACATTTGACTAACTGTGAACAACGCTAGTTCAAGACTAACTAATAACAAAAGCAAATAGAATCAATCACAGTGCCCTTGTTGCGAAAAAAATGGGAGATTTCCTATTCTTTCCTTTGGCATTGATTTTATTTACTTTTATTATTAACCTAGTCTTGAACCAGTATTGAATTTATTAAAAATTGTACTTTGGAAGAGCAGAAAATATATTTGACTAACTGTAAACAACGCTAGTTCAAGACTAACTAATAACAAAAGCAAATAGAATCAATCACAGTGCCCTTGTTGCGAAAAAAACGGGAGATTTCCTATTCTTTCCTTTGGCATTGATTTTATTTACTTTTATTATTAACCTAGTCTTGAACCAGTGTTGAATTTATTAAAAATTGTACTTTGGAAGAGCAGAAAATACATTTGACTAACTGCGAATAATACTAGTTCACGACTAACTAATAACAAAAGTAAATAGAATCAATTGCAGTGCCATTGTTACAAACAAAATGGGAGATCTCCCCATTCGGTCGGCTAAGTGTTAATATCCGTTTATGCGACGCAAATAATTACCCAGCTACGAGCTTGTTCTGCAAATCATAACACAAACTTCTCCCTACACTCTAAATATACAAGGTGTCCACTGATTCGCGTCCATGAACGCGGACGTACGTTCCAATAAACCTTGCGCAGCCATAAATTAGTGCTGCCCCAAAAAAAAAAATAAAAAAATAAAAAAAAGAAGCGAACGCTAGCCAACGACGCGGAAACTAATAAGCATCACGCGAGCCACTGTCAAACCGCTGTAACGCAGTGCAGCCAAAAACGCACTTTCTTCCAACGGAGAAAAGGAAGAGGACGAGGGTAGCGGCCAGTAACGAAGCACGAATGCAAAGCAGCAGAACGCTGAGCGCACTATTCAGAGCGAAAGTAATTGCGGGGAGAGATTGATCGCCGGTAGTTAGCGTGGATTTTTTCGCAGATACATCGCGCTCGCGAGATCTCATCTGGGCAGAAGCTAATAGCAACGCGCGCTCCGCTCCCGGTACAAACGCTTAATAAAACGTTGTTCCGCGGCGATTCGCGCGAGCCAGTTTTTCTCTAATTACCGTGATACCTTCCTCGGCGCATGGAAGAAAAAGGAAAACTGCGGGCACGCGTGTCGTTAATTGCCCGCCGCCGCTCGTTCGTTGAACCGCCGATCCCTTCTTCGCCGGTTATCGTCGCTTCGGGCTGAACAATCCAGATATTGCTAAATAATAAGTCTATCACGCTGATCAAGTATAATTATTCATCCGCTCGGTGCATTGATTTTTTTGAGGATAAACAAAAAATGATTAGCGCTAATGGCGATTTCTCCGTAGTGGAAGCTTTGCCTTCACTCTGTACGGTTGCTCGCTTTGCGTGTACAACATTTCTTTCTCTGGGTCTTTTTAGATTAGAATAAACTATAGTTGTGTATGCACTGTACTTGTTTTATCAGTTACTGACACTGGGTGGGTGAAAGTTTTTAGGTAAATCCAGGTAATAAGCCTACACCAGTAAATAATTATATTATCCACCCTTTTTCTGCCAACCATTTAGGGATGTTGAAGATAAAATTACAATAGTTCGGCAGTTTTTATTGGCTTCGTTCAATTATGGGAATCAGGGGATGAGTTTTTTGGCTGTTAAAAAGTGTCAACCTGTTTATGGAATTTGGTTAGATTCGGTAGGTTTGAATGAACCACAGAGTCCACCCAAGGTAATTCCTCTTTCAATGGTCGAGAGATTTGTTTCGTTGGGAAGAAAACTCGATTGAATATCGTCTTGCCCATTCCAGCTCAATTATCGTCGTCGACTTAATATCTCGAGGTTATTTTCGGCGAGCGAGGTGCTACCAGCGAGGGAAACCTATTCTCGCCCGCTTTTTGCTACGGCTCTTTGTGTCGGGTGTCGTGGAATAAAATGATTTACGTGTTTACGTTGGTTCGGCGGACGTTTCTTTCGAAGGGCGGCGGGGATGGGCTATATTTCGAACGGGGACGGGGTTCTAAGTGGTCGATGGAGATTTGAAATTCGTGTACGAGATCGAAAGTTGAACGAGCATGTTAAAATTGGACGCAAACATTACGAAGAATAGGAAGCATTTATCACAGAGTCGTACAATTTTTTGAAGCTACACAAAATCTTCAATTAGGCAACTCTTAATTCGTCCCAGACAGAATAAAACGTTCACCGACGAAATTACCACAACTTTTATTACTTCGTCAATCCACTTACCAAACTTCATTAATCAAGAACAAATTTAATGAATTTAAAGTAAAACGACACGTCGAACCTAGAGGAAAACCTATAATTCATTTCCTGCTTTATCAAACCGAATCAAACAAAGTCAAACAAGAACAAACCTAATCAAATTACAATAAAAAGGCACAGCAATCTCAGATAAAAGGTATCATAATTAGTTTTCATGTCACGAAAGCGAATCAAACCGATCTAGACTAGTTTAAACCAAACCAAACGAAACCAAATCACAACGAAAAAAAATAACAGACATATAAATGGTATTTAGACTAGCCTAAACCAAACCAAAGTAAACCAAACTAAACCAAACCAAATCAAACGAAATCACAACGAAAAGAAATAACAAAGACATATAAATGGTATCACAAATAAATGGTACCTAGCCTAACCCAAACTAAACCAAATCACAACGAAAAGAAATAACAGAGCCATATAAATGGTATCACAAATAAATGGTACCTAGCCTAACCCAAACTAAACCAAATCACAACGAAAAGAAATAACAAAGACATATAAATGGTATCACAGATAAATGGTACCTAGCCTAACCCAAACTAAACCAAATCACAACGAAAAGAAATAACAAAGACATATAAATGGTATCACAAATAAATGGTACCTAGCCTAACCCAAACTAAACCAAATCACAACGAAAAGAAATAACAAGCCATATAAATGGTATCACAAATAAATGGTACCTAGCCTAACCCAAACTAAACCAAATCACAACGAAAAGAAATAACAAAGACATATAAATGGTATCACAAATAAATGGTACCTAGCCTAACCCAAACTAAACCAAATCACAACGAAAAGAAATAACAAAGACATATAAATGGTATCTCGAGTAGCCTAAACCACCCCAGATCAAATCAAATTACAACAAAAAGAAATAACAAGACATGTAAACGGTATCGCATACATTGTCCACGTTCGAGAAACACGACGACCGATCACGGGGCCGGAACAAACGGAACGGGCCCCGACTTTCACCGGGTCCCGCATTCTTCCGTGGCGCGGGCCGGTGCATCGACGTTGACAAGAAGCGGACGGCGATTAATCATCGCGTCGCTCCGGGAAAGAAACGAAGTTTCGGCCCCGCGGTCACGTGTATTCCGGTCACGGTGGATCCCGCGCCAGTTTAACCCGCGTATCTTTATCACCGGCTGATAATGGATCATTATCCGGCGCGCTTTGTTCGCCGGTTGAACGAACCCGCGTTGGTCGAATACATACGAATCCGCGGACGCATTCACGGATTATTCAAAAGGAGGTAGGTCCCCTACCAGCGCGCGCTCGCACGCGTCGGAGCGTCACGAGGGCTTTGTTGCTGCGAATCCTTCGTGGTCGTGGTATTCTTTCACGGCGTTGGCCCGATGCGACGAGGACGAAACGCGCGGACGAGCCATTAATCATCGGTGCCGGAGGATTTAGAAAAAGCATCCGGCCGATGTCCCGCCCGACGACAGAGCCTAGACTCGGCCCGTGGCTAATAGTTTGATCCGTGTTTATGCTGCTCGAGACGAACCACGATTTTGTTCCTCGACTCACTCGGATAACGATTCGAAGAACCTCTCTTTGCTAGGATTATTCTGGATTTTAGCAATTTTAAGGGTGATTGACTCGATAACTTCGTTTGGCTATAAAATAGCCTAAACAAAAATGATATCTTCCAAGCCTAATGCTTTGTGATATTAATCTAAAGTGATTCATCTTTCTTAAAGATTATATTTTTGGCTGAACAAAGTCACATTTGGACAACAGATTGGGATACATTTGACTTGTAATTACTGATCAAAGTTATAAGCAATTGTCCTTAATATTTTTATTAAACCTTTCATTAATTTTATTAAATTTACTTTTATTTTTTAATTATTTTTATACTTACTGTATTACTTCTTTGTAAAGGGTGTCTACCCGTCAAATAAATATAAATATAAAAATGTCACAGTTTGGGTTAGGGGTTCGGGTTAGGTTCGGTTCAGGATTTTGTTTGTACGTTGCATGTTGCGAAGTACATGAAAGTGTATACTGATCTACCTGTACAGACGATTCGGTAGCATAAAAGACTCATCTGCAAGTAGATTGATACCGCTGAAATGGCGGCTAATCACTAGGCTTGTAGCTGGTGTTGAATGCGGTCATTATCGGCTCGTGGATCTCGGATCAACGCACTGCTTTCAATTTGAAACCGCTTTCAACGCTACCATCCGATCGGTTCAACTCACCGATCCACCCCCGCGTTTAATTTCCAAATCTCCCGTGCATCGTCACCATCAATAATCTCCGCCCCCGTCTTCTGGACGCTGCCTCCTTCATTTTCGAGTCTCGTCTCGAGTATTTATTTGTGCGATGGGATCGAAACATTTTCAGTTCCTCGCTATAGTATCGGCAAACGACACAATACGCATTCCTTGCCTTTCTACTCCAAAAAGACCAAGATTAATCCCTTGACATACAAATAAAGCGGAATTTGATGCGTCAGAAAAATACTATTTAATTTAGCTCAACTGAACAGTGATGTGCAAGCTTAGAAACAGAACATTTTATTTCGAAATTCGCATTGCTATATAACATTTAATCAGGTTCAGTTGTAATATTAATGGACAATAATTAAGTAACATTATAAAATAATAAATTAATAGTTCTGTTAAGTGTGAAACGTTTCAAAACAGCTTGACGTCTCCCATACGTTAAAATGTCCCCCCAAATAAAATTAAGAATCACATATTCAATATTATTAAAACTCAAAAATTTTTCAAACACATTATCCTGCTCCAAAAATTTCAGAAATCTAATTCTTTTAACACCCAACTTTAATACCTTCTGTTCATCTACGAGCAACTTTCTAACGCCGAAATGTGTGGCCACGGAAAAAGACATAAGGTGAAGAAAACAAAGATTGTCAAACGCATACATGCATCCATAGACCCTACGAGCAACTTCCGTCAGACGCATATATGCGTCCACAGTACTCAAAAGGTTAACTATGAAGTGCCATAAAACACCCCAATATAAGTGTTGCTTACACCACACCCGAGCTTCCTGTTCGCCATAACTAAATTCCCACCGGTCCCCCGTATCAATTCCCAAGCACCCCGCACCCCTGATCCCTCTGCCATTCTGTAGAATGCATACTAATGCACCAACGACTCGAGTTAACACCGCTCCGCGCCGCCGAACAGTTCCCGCAAGACGAAGGTTCGAGCGCGCGGATTGTCTCCGTGGCTCGCCATAGGTTGTATCGACGTCAGCGGGACACGGCCGGCAATTAATCACCACCGGAAAGGATCCATCCGTTCGAAGGAGCACGCTCTCTCCCGGGGTCCCCCGTTCGGCGACGTCTGCGCGCGTGCCCGCTTATAGTTCGCGCGCTCGACCGTCGTATAATAATGAGCCGGCCGGAAAAAAGGAATCCCCCGTCGTCGTGTCCGTTACGAAACGGCTGGGTGTGCGTCGAACGGACAAACGGTATGCGGGCCCGCTCCGGCAGGGCGGCTATTTGTTAAAAAGTCGGCGCGGCGACGCGACGTGCCACGTCGGGAGGAAAAGTGATAACGCGACGCGCTCGATGGGGTTCGGTCATTAAGCCTCGCTGGACGCGAGCCGTGCGCGGTGGGGAAACTTCCTGGAGGCTGTGGAGCACACCGTCTAGCTTGTTTCCTCGCGAAAGAGTTTTTACGCGCAACGGGTTCCCGCTCCGCGAGGTTCGCGGGGCTGAAGTTCACTGCTTTGGGGTGACTGTTGGGATTTTTATGGCGAAGCATGGAAGTGTTGGTGAAAGTGAGAGGGAGACTTTTAAATTAGAGATTTTAAGGGTTCAACGATTTAGCGATTTAGAAATTTATGAATACAGCGATTCAGAGATTCAGCAATCTATGGATTTAACTAGTCAGCGATTTAGAAATTTATGAATTTAGCGATTCAGCGATTTAGCAAGTTGTGGGTTTAGCGAATTAACAATTAAAAAATTTATGAATTCAGCATTTCAGCGATTTTGCAATCTATGGATTTAACGATCTAACGATTTAGAAATTGATGAATTCAGTGATTCAGAGATTCAGCAATCTATGGATTTAACTAGTCAGCGATTTAGAAATTTATGAATTTTGCAGTTCAGCGATTTAGCAATCTATGGGTTTAACGAATTAACAATTAAAAAATTTATGAATTCAGCATTTCAGCGATTTTGTAATCTATGGATTTAACGATCTAATGATTTAGAAATTGATGAATTCAGCGATTCAGAGATTCAGCTATGGAACTCATTTTGCAGTTCAGCGATTTAGCAATCTATGGGTTTAACGAATTAACAATCAAAAAATTTATGAATTCAGCATTTCAGCGATTTTGCAATCTATGGATTTAACGATCTAACGATTTAGAAATTGGTGAATTCAGCGATTCAGAGATTCAGCAAGTTGTGGGTTCAGCGATTTAATTATTTACTAAGTTTTGAATTTAAAAATCCAACAATACAACAATTTTTGGATTTTGAAACGTCATGATTTTGTGATTTTTAAATTTCAAAATTTAAATTTTGATAACCTACGTTAAGGAGGGAGGTTTTAAAAATAATTTAGGCAAATGTTATTTCGAGTGAAGAGGTTTTTTCGGAATGCAACGTTTTGCAAGTTTAAAAAGTCAGGTTTTTGCGCATGCGAACGCGCAGCAGCCGCATTGCCGTCCCTGAGAGGTTTGCACTCCCTCTCGGCCAGCTATTAATAGCCTTCTCATTATTGCTGTAAATGAACCGATTCTTTAATATCCGCATTGACACGGATCTATGATCACCGTGGTGCGACGAGGTGCCCGCCATCGATCCGCCTCGCACCTGCTCGATTCCTCGATCCGAAACCATCGATACCGCCGCCCTCCCATTTTTCTTCGATCAAGGGGGAAGAGAAATTGCACGACAAGGCAGGCAGAAATTACGACACCTTGTAACTGAATACCTATCTTCGATCAGTTCCAGTTTTTCTTGATCACCTTATAAATTTACGAGCAATATGCATTAGCCCTTGTAATGCTAAGAGCAGGAATACGTTATAACTCGCATATTACTAACGGACGCAAACAGTGGATAAATAAAGAACAACCTTTGAAGTTGTCCAGGAAAATAGTTGTTAAAGAGATTTGTTAAAGCGTAATCTTTGTCAAATGAAAATAAAGTAAATTCTCTCTGCAGGAATTAAATAAAGTGACAGCAATTGATTATACGTCACTTTATTAATTATATAAATTTGATCGGTAATAGCTTTCTTTTTAAGGATAAGCGACCCAACAGTTCGATTTCGAAACGAGACGAAAGTATAGGGTGTATTATCCTAATTAGAATATTAAGGTGTTACCGGCAACTAGGCGTGTGTTTAGAGCCGCAACCGGTGATTGCGCGGCTGGAGAAGCAGAAGTAACAGGTTATTGGTATTTAAAGGCGACCTCGAGGTTTCTACCGATGCTCGTTGCACGAGCTATTCATTACAGGATAGCCAGCGCTTTTGCAACGCGCAGCGGATAGGTGTAATAGGCGGAGTATCGTAATAACAGCGTTGCAAAATTATTTATGGCTCGGGCGTGCTGAGCAAATAGGTAAAACAGCTGCCAAGTGACCAGCTCGCGATCCGGTAGCAACGGCCGATGCATTAGCCGCGACTCGTTGAAATAATTAACTAACCCGTGAAGCGTTACACGCTGTTCAGCACCAGCTATTATGCATCCTGCACCTTTGATCACTTTCCCCGTCCCGTCGATCGTTCGAATCAACCCCCATACTTTTGACCGTTCCTGGTCGTTTTGCGTTCAGCTCGATTCGTGTCGCGACATACTTTCGATTTAACGACCGCAGAACGAATCGATGGGAACGCTGGCTACGCTTGATCAATTTCAGCTGACAGCTTCGAAGTTGAATACCTCCTTATGCTGCCTAGCCTCCCACTCGTTTCATTTCCGGTCGCAAGGTGATCGTAGTTGATAGCTAAATTGAGCACAGGTGGAACAGCTACAATTCACACTCAGAGGTTATTCGTTGGCACTTGTGGAATATTTAATCCGACGTTTCTATGCCACTTGTATTTTGGATAATTTAGGTAATCAGCGTATGCGATTAATTCTGAATACTAATACATTTAATTGTCGCGTACATTTCCGCGAGCTACCGCAAACTTATGAATTATACGAAATTGAGTTGCGAACTCTCGGGGTCCACGGACCGAGACCCGCAATTACGAATCATCGAGTAGGATAACGATCTCTTTAATTTGCAGGCACGGTGAACGCGAACGGCGAGACGAAGCGGCAGAGGACGTCCTACACCAGGTACCAAACGCTGGAGCTAGAGAAAGAGTTCCACTTCAACCGCTACCTGACGAGGCGGCGTCGCATCGAGATCGCGCACGCTCTCTGCCTGACGGAGCGTCAGATCAAGATCTGGTTCCAGAATCGGCGGATGAAATGGAAAAAGGAGCACAAGATGGCGAGCATGAACATTGTACCGTACCACATGTCGCCGTACGGCCACCCTTACCAGTTCGCGCCCCACCCAGGCCAGTTCGCTCACTTGGCCACATAGGACGAGTTCTCGCCCGCCGAGCTCGGAGCACACGCTGTCCGGTTCCCCGGGATGTACGGCGAGCAGAACTTCTAAAAGGCTTTTTTCCGGCTCTCGGCCCGGCCCCCGTCACCGAGGACTGTGCCAAGTCTCGCGTGACCTGCCGGCCCGGGACACTTCACTTCCAGTAGGACACGTGGTGAGACCCGACGAGGTCTGACACAGGCCACCGATGCCTCGACGGATTGTCACTCGTCAAGTGAAATTCTTTTCTTATTTTTCGTTCTTCTTCTTCTTCCCCTTCCTCTCCTTCTTCTTCTTCTTCTTCTTCTTCTTCTTCTTCTTCTTCTTCTTCTTCTTCTTCTTCTTCCTCTTCTTCTTGGTTCGTCGTCGTCTTCTATTTCTTCTGCCCATACTGCTTGGCGTCCTTTCGCTGGTGTGGGTTCGAGTGGTGTACACGCTGACGAAGGGACGCGTCGCGAAAGGGTACAGACTTTTTTGCAGCGGAAAGCCTTCTCTTGGAATGACGTGTTTCGGTTTTAAGAAAGGACCGCGCGGAATCTCGACGTTTCTGTTTCTGCCCGAATAACTCTGCCCGGGGTCATCCTTTCGTCGCGCGATCGAATGACGTTCGGTCACTCGCTGGCCTGTGCCTGTGTCCACCGAGATACTCCGTCACAATAGAACTATTCGAAGTTGAAGGGAAGCCAAAACGTTTTCTGCAATGCACGCCGTGCGCCCCGACTAAATGGACTGGACGCGCTCCGAGGGGCCCTCGCCGCGGCTAGATTACAAGCGTGCCGATGCCGAACGCGGACGGGCGGCCACCTCAGCGGGTGAGATAAAACCGAATCAGTAGTTTTTAAGGCGTAGAAATTAGCGGTCTAAGTGATTAATTGATTGAGCGACTAATTAATTAATTATCTTTGCCTGGCTGTACACTGTTTCGCATCTCTGGATCTACCTGAACCCTCCTTGTACCCACCCTCCCAGCCCCCCCAACACCGCCGTCACGACCACCAAACCCTTTGTATCCCAACCACGCGCACACCGTTCCCAAATGCTGTACGTATTCCGAGAAGGAAAGGAAAAGTCGAGAAACAGAGAATGCGTTGATATGTATGTACTTACTTATAACTTCTTGTTTCTTCCTTCCACTTCCACTTTCTCTTTCTCTACTTTCGCTCGTTCGAGATCTATCTGCGAGGGCGTGTTCACCGGCGGAGATCCGCGGACGACGCAGCCTCCCCGGGCGAACCGCGCAGTTTCTATGTGCACGTTAAAGTCTCTACTTCATAGTACGTAAGGTGCCTATTAATACTCGATCCTGTTCCCTGCCGTTTTTCCGACGCAGCCTGCTGACAGTTTTCAACGTCCGTTCGATCGACACGCGATAATACGCGAATTTAAAACTCGTCGCATGATATTTTCTAGCGAATAAGCTGTATAGCAATTTGATACTCCTCTACTCCGGATTTTTATGAGCTTCCTCGATCTTCTCCGTCTTTTTTTCTCTTTTCTCTTGAACGGCTACAGTAGCTCGTATTTTTGGGTGTAACGTTAAGAAAGAATGAGCTGACGAGCGCTTTGTAAATAAAACATCTACTGTAATTCGTGTTTCGTATGGCAGCTAATAATTATAATCGTAGAACAGATCGCAACACGAATTGTTCTACTCTCTTGGACGCAGCGGGCACGTGATCCGATGAAAGCGTAACGGTGTAAAGCTGTGTTTCGTTGCACAAAATTCTCGTGTCGCAAAATAAAATCTCGTTCCACATTGTATAGTCCTTTTTGCCTAGAAATTGATAGAGATTTTCGGTCGGAACGTTGACGATTCGCTAGAGAAACGCGATCGCGTCGGCGCATGCGCCTCCCACCTGGCTGCGCAGTCGCTACTGCGCATCGCGACGCGAAACCGCGTAGAAATACGAGCGAATCGAGCGAGTCGGTGCAGCATAACGAACGGACCGACGAAAAACGAGCAGCTGCCTCGAGGAGGAGGAGGAGGAGGTGGAATAGGAGGATCCCTCTCGACTATCTAATCGAACGAAAAACGGCAGGTGCGTAAATGAGTTTAGATAGTGTGTTCGTGACCGAGGCGCGTGTATGCACGCGCGTACGCTCGCGTTAATTGGTTCATCTTGTGATACGAAAGACGAGAGATGAGAGGAGAAAAAGATATAATCGAACGGGGAAAGGAAAACACAAAACGAAGTAATAAACAGCTAGCAATCGCTCTGTGCTTAGTAAGATGTCGTGAACTCTGCGCAATTTTACGCGAAACAAATTCGGAAGAATACAGGGATCTAAAAAAAAAAAAGTATATAAATATATATATTATATCATGGATATTTAGAGTGAGAGAGAGGGAGAGAGAGAGCGAGCGAGAGAGAGAGAAACAAAAATGGTCACAAATGTAAGGCGAAAGCGCGAGCAAGGCGGAAAGAGAGATGTAAGTGTAGGCTATAATGTTGAATTGTACATAGCTATTGAATATATGGCAACACGATATTGAACGACGTTATTATCGTACGAGGCGCTAACGAACGAGCCGATTCCTCGAATACTTTTGCAGTCGATAAGTGACGAAATAATGTTATCCGTGCTTCGTGGAACGTAATTGTTTTGTGATATATCTGGCGCAGATGCAAGGATGCAAGTTGCTCGACGCGAAAGCCGAAGCGTGTTTCCTACGTTCTCCACTGTCTTTCGTTATCGCCTGGTACTTTACAATATGGGATATTTAAATAAATGAATAGTGAGGATCATAATTAGAATAATAATAATTATTATTAATATTATTACGATGATTATTGAAATTATTGATATTATTGCTATTATTCTATTGAGAGTGAGCCTGTTGCTAATGACTTGGTCCAGTGTTAATATTGTATTTTATTTGTTTCGTTATTATTATTATTATTATTATTATTTTTTTTTTTTTTTTGTTGTTCACGCCACGTGTCGTATACAACACGTTCCGTACCTATGAATGCAGAGTCCGGTTTTTCGCGCTCTCTATAAGGGAAGAAAGAAGTCCGTCGCGGATCAGAGGTGTCTCCTTGATACGTAATTCTCGTCCGATCGTCGTTTGTTTTTTCTTCGAGTCGATCGCCATCTGGTTCGTCCCGTCGTGTGCACGCAAGCGTCGCCGGACCGTAGTGGAGTCGAGGACGAAAGAAACGAATACGTATATTAATGTGTATAGGGGTCAACGAAGTCTCTCCGTGGTCAAGAGAGAAACGAAGCCTATTTACTCGTCAGGTGCGAAGGATGCGTTCTCCACTTTAAATTAAGCTCAAGTATTACGTTCGTGTAGCGTCAACTCAAATGTTACTTCATTCCATGTAATATACGTAATAGTCTAACTAAAAAAAATACCTACTTATTACATCTACGTAACCTAGAGCACCGTACGCGTAAGGTCGTATAATTATATAATTTAAATTGTAATTATTAAATGGTATGACGTACAGAAGCACACGGCTGTTCATTCATTACCAGACTGCTGCCGATCTTCGTAAGCTTGCGGGAAAGCTTCAACGTGCGACAAGAAAACGCGAAATAGCTAGAATACGCGAAGATATCAAGAAATGTTCAAAGCACAAAAGGTAAGTGTCGCTATTCGAATTTGTATACTTTCTTCTCTTTTCCATTTCTTATTGTTTCGTCGATCGTGTTCAACGAATGATAAATTCGCGAAAAGATTCGCGATCGTTGTACTCGTTACCTTGCGCACCCAACGCGTGTCGTCGTGCCCTAAAGCCACGTATCGCGTTTCTGAGAAATCGTTCAAGGTTCAACAGATAACCAGCTCCGTGTGCGTCGATTTTCGATCGCGTCCGCTTTCGAAGCTACGCAATCCGAAGAAATGATGAAAGAAATTATACAGTAGCGGACAAAAGTTTAAGACGACAGGACAATGCTAAACATAGTTTTGTAGTGTGCAAATATTGTTCATGTACTTATTTTTATCGTCGTTATGATAGAACACTATTTATCGATTAGCATAGAATACGAATTTTATTTAGCCAACTATGAGATATCTCGTAGCATGCGCTACAATTTAGATTGATTCCAAATGGCCAGTTGAGTCAGGAATTTTATTCAGCGACGTCAGCTCATAGTGAAAGATATCTCATGGTGTTTTTTTTTTAATTTCCAAATTACAGTAAATACAAGTTCAACATTATAACTTAACCCTTTGCACTCGGCTGTCCCCTCTCATGGGACATCGTAATCCTAACATATGATAGTTTCGCAAATTTTCAGACTTTATTTCAGACCCGGACGTTAAATAGTCATATATGTAAATTTCAATATACGACTTAACTAAACTAAATGAAGTTTAATATACGTGAATTATAGTAAATATCTCGAATTTGAAAATTTTTAAAGTTAGTATCATTAAACGACTAACGATCACCTCTCGAGTGCAAAGGGTTAAATAGTCATATATGTAAATTTTAGTATAATACTTAACTAAATTGAATGACGTTTAATATAGGCGAATCATAGTAAATATTTCGAATTTGAAAATGTTTGAAGTTAGTATCATTAAACGATTAACGATCACCTCTCGAGTGCAAAGGGTTAATATTATTAAATTTTGCTAAATTCCGTGTTTTCTTCAAAATAAAATCTTAGCACCCAGAGCATGACACTCTAAATTTGTCCGACAGTGAACGGGTTAAATTCTTGTCCGCCACTGTACGTATGCGGGACGGTGTGCGTGGAAAGAAGCGGTCGGGGGCGTAAGTAAATGTTGCGCATTAAAAAGATACGTGCCACCGCACCGGGTTGCCCGATAACGCGAATTGCCCGTTAATCGGTGGAATAACACGACGCGGCGCATAAAAGTCGTGTTAATTACGGCCGGCTCGTAAAACGATAATTGTTATGTTTACAATTACGGACGATAGGCGGGTCGTTGCTGAAATTCCAGGCCGCGATAACATTCGAGTCGAAAGATCGAGCGATGCCCGGCAAAGAGGTTATCTGAGCGAGCACGCGCTCGCGCGCGCGAACGAACGCGTGCGAGGAGCGAATTTTTCTTGGCCAGCAATAAAAGTTGGACACGGATCGTGTTAGAAATTGAATACAGAAATACTACGAAACAAAAGTTAACCATAAACCAACTTTTTCTTAACACTTAGCCGACCGAATGCGAAGATCTCCCATTTTTTCCTGAACAAAGCACTGTCATTGATTCTACTTGCTTTTATTATTAGTTGGTCTCGAACTAGTATTGTTCATACTTCATCAAATGCAATTTTTGTTTTTTTTTGCCAAAGTACAATTTTTAATAAATTCAATATTAGTTTCAGACCAACTGATGACAAAAGTAAATAGATTCAATGGCAGCACTTTGTCGAGGAAAAAATGGGAGATCTCTCCATTCGGTTGGCCAAGTGTTAATAATAGAACTACCGACGATTACAGTGTAATTATTTGCATGGAACAGATGAAATTGAAAATGACATGAAAAAATACCGAATACCCAGAAAACAAATCTTTATTCATACATTTTGCAGAAAATCATAGTCAATTTTGGAAACTTTATCACAGTGAATTCATAAAGTTGCTATGGATAATCATCAATCGGTCATTTTGACTGCTCTGGTAGTTCTAGCGTTAAAGTACTTTCTCAAGGGGTTCTTCTAAGAATCCAAGCCACATCTGGCGTTTTAGAAAATTCGAAAACGTTAAGAAACTAAACAAAGGGGCTGAAGGATCTAGACGAGGTTGTAGGAATTTCGACCACTGCGTTTTGCTAGTCTCGTGACAAAACTCGCAAGATACGATCAGAGTTGCCCTTCCTCGTGTTACATAATAGCGATAATAAAGTATCAAAGTATTATTTCACAAATAGGAGTCTATTTCATGTAGCAACATAAAACCCCATTCCCGATAGATCGTTCTTTAATTGGTCACGCTCCGCGTTTGACGAGTGCTTAATTTCAATCAGATGGAAGGAACAGTGCCCCCCTCCCCCCTCCTCCGTCGTAGAGCTCGCGAATTATCTGCAATTATCGATAATAAGCGCAGCAGGGCCGCGATTGTAATCCACGGCATCAGAAAATAATGGTTTTCGCTTCTTCGTGAACATTGAAACGTAACGAGCTGCAACCGGCGTGGAATAATTGCCTTTCTTAACAAGAGATCGTGGCCGATTATTGTAATCGCGCTTATCCGATCGACGGTCGATCATGGCCGGGAGCAACTTCATTTTCCGGCTACCTGCATGCTTATGCTCGGGTCCCCTCTTGTTTGGCGAATTTCGTGATCATCAACGCGATAATGCGAAGGACAGGAAAGTGTTCTCGGTTTCTTTGTATCACGTGGTGGTTAGAGAAAGCAATTGCACGCCAATGCATGTTTATTGCAAGTCGAATCTAAGATAACAGTTAGCTACCCGAATGGGGAGATCTCCCATTTTTTTCTGCCATTGATTCTATTTACTTTTGTTATTAGTCTGTCTTGAACTAGTGTTGTTCAGAGTTTATCAAATGCATTTTATGTCCTTCAAAAATACAATTTTTAATAAATTCTTAATATGCAATGGACAGTTAAATGTTACTAGGTTCTCTGTCGGTGAAGTGTATACATAACAATGTATAGCAATATATGTACATAAACCTTCCCGTCCAAATATTGATTGATAAATACTTATTATATTATTAATTAAATTTAGAGAGATTTTATTGTTTAATTTAAAAATTATTAATCGATATGAAGGCAAACAAAACATTAAGATATTTTTTAATTGTTGATATAGGGGTATAAATTTATACATATATACATAAACCTTCCCCTCCAAGTACTAATTACTAAATATTTATTATTAATATTTATTAAATTATTGAGAAATTTTATTGTTTAACTTAAAACTTATTAATCAATATAGAGGGGATGGTTTATGCATATATATACATATAAACTTATACCCTTACATCGATAATCAATATGCCAGCTGGCGCAAAAAGGAAGCATCGCGATCGGAGGGAAAACGATCGAGAATCGATCGTAGATCGGCGATCACGAGGCCCGTGCGCGGACGAATCCGCTTGGCCGGCGCGATAAGATCGCGTGACAACAGCGGGAGGTCGCGCGTGATAAAGCAGCCTCACACCCTCGAAAACTACCGAAACGGACAGGAGTCGTGTAACAAGGAGACAAGAGAAGACAAGAGCGGCCCGAACGCAAGTCACGATCGCCGGTCTGCGGCCGTGTCCGTCTCCGTTTCGTCTTGCGGCCTCGCCGTGCTACCGACGATGACCGCGCAACTTTCGATCGGTCCACCATCGGTGCCCGGTTCCTCGCGGTGGACGTTGCCGTCCTTACTCCGGCGACCGTGACTTTCGTTGTCCAGATCGTAACGATAGACCGCACGGAACGAGAAGGGTGAAACGGCCACGGCGCCGTCGAATTATCGATTCTTTCCGTCCTGCTGGATCTTACCGGCAACCGTGAATCCAGGATGGTCATTAGCCGAACGTGTATCTTTCCTGAGGATGGTTTACGTATCACAAGCCGCTTTCGCGCTCTTCTGAATTCCTGTCGAGAAAATTCAGCGCATTTGACCGATATAGACAATTGACAGCGCGCTCACAATTTGCCGAAACGCGTTCAGTCTTTCAGATTTCGACCTATTATACTATTATATATATATATACTATAATAGTATTTCATAAAATAATAAGTTACAAATTAAAAATATGAAAAATTTGAAGAACAAATAATATTTCGACACATAATAAAAGGAGCTCCTGGGCTTTTTTCGACACATAATCGAAGGAGCACGATCGCGCTCCTTGGCGTTTTTCGACCGTGTTTTTTGAAAACCCTCTGGTATGCAAACGGTTAAGGAAATAAATGTACTGGTATGTACTCATCCTGTAAATTTTATTATAATATCGTTACTATCGCGTGACTCTTTTTCATTATGAGGCTCAAGCAAGGAATGCCGGCCCAAATTTCTTTTTGCTGTCCTAACGCCTAACGTCGTTCTCCAACTGTATCTAATTCGTTTATTACACCCGATACATGTACATTTTTCCTGCACTCTGTATTTCTTCTGTGTGATGTACCCCACATTTCGAAATGACTGGATGTCTAGAATTGGTCTGTACGGAATACTCCTTCGTATATAGATGTTGTTAACGTTAACACGTTCCGTGCCACATCGTTTTTTGAAGACTTTCCGTTCAGGCCCTGTGGGACGTTACGACCCACACTTTTACGATTAAACAATGTTTTTAACGTACACATGCCTTACAATTTTTCAATACTACAAAACCAAGATTAAAATTTTTTAACGATTCTTCATTTTACAATGAGAATACCCATCGAATGGCTTGAACGAAAAGTTCAGCGTGTTTTCAGCACGGAACGTGTTAATGATCATTCTATTGATACCCAAGTGGTACGTAAAAGCGGTTCGCAGTGTATGTAATAGTGCACGCAAACGTAGATACAGCTTAGAAATAATTTACATTACTTATGTATGAAAAAGATTTTCACAGTTTACCACATCATTAAGGTTACCCTCCTCGTTCCTCCCACTGGCTCACGCAAATCTGCTCTCTCTAAGCGGAGTCGTTCGCGTGAGCCCAAGAAATCTCCAGGATTTTCCCTGCGGCGATCGTGCAATCGGGTCCCGGGGAAAACTCCAGGCGGAAAGCGTGAAGCGAGCGTTCCGCGCGGAACGCCGTAGGTATACAGTACCTCTCTGCTGGCGTCAGTCACTCAGTCAGTCATTGATACCGCTTGGTGATTAATGAAGAGTCAAGGTTCGGGATCACGGTGCCGAGTTCAGAGGAGGGGACACGACGGGAGAGCTCTCGAGAGGGACGGGTATCGATACCGCGCGTTCCTCGGGAATAAAGCGGAGACGGGGTATGCCCGGTGTTTGTTTGAGCCGAGAGGCCGATCCTGAGCCCTTCATAGTCTCGCGCGACGAGCATTCTCTCGGTTGTTATACCATTAGAGTAGTTGTTCTATGTTACGGGATTCGTACGGGGCGATGGATAAGTTTTGGATGGTCGTTGAAGCGGAGATTATATTGGGCTTCGAAGGAAACGTCTAAATAGAATGAGACAATTGCATACGTTCGGTTTACGGTAAGATTGGTAACAGTGTAAATCGCATGGACCTGCATACAGTGAGCCATCAAAGTGAAGTATGTTTGATGTTAGGAACTGTGTTTTTAAGAAATATATATAAAGTAGATGTATTATTAACTTGATGAATATGTTGAATTCCTACTTAGGAAGGCATTATTTAACAGATAAAGAAGAATTGTATTACTTTACAGGTCTAGTATTCCCATTAGAGAGAAATATGTTAATGTCCCTAAGAAGTATGTAAAATGTAGATATATTGTTAATTCGATTAGCACTCTATTAAGTCTATCCCTGGAAGAAAGTATCATTTGATAAATATAGGAAAATTATGTTGCTTAACAAATTTAATGTTCCTATTTAGGATAGCTCCATTCTCCGCAATTACGGTCTACAATTTTTAATTCCCCTTCGAAAAAATCTCGATGTTCCCTCTAAAAACCTCTCTATCGTCCTCCAGCCAACCTCGTAACCTTTCACGACCTCTCGATCTCGCTCCAAAACCCCGCGCCGCAACAACCTGGCGCACAGGTACACCGAGCCATAAGCTGAAACAAATCAGTCGAACCCCGGTCTCGTTCCGCCTTTTATCCCTGCAAAACCGTGGCCGCTGTCCCGTTCCGTGAACCGACGCGATCGGAAAGCCATTAACGGGGAGCTCTCCCGCTAAGACGCCGCCGGGATGAGCCGCGTTTGGAAAAGTTCGATAACACGCATCGCTCGCGTGAGTTTTTCCGCGGCGAACGCAGAAAGACGGCCTCCCCCCCCACCCCACGGCTACCGCGGCCCTTTCTCCTTCCATCAGCGGCCCGATCGGTTGAGTGACAGGCGACGCTGGGACCCAGTAGGGGGAGGGGGAAGGGCCCGGGGCAGAAGCGGCCCGTCCGTCTGTCCGCGTCCGCGTTTGTTCCTCCGTAACGTCCGTCCGTCCGTCCGTACGTCCGTTTGTCCGTCCGTGGCCGCGTCCCCTGTCCACAAACGGAGCGGAGCAAGACTTCACCACTTTTATGTACGGAGTCTGAATAACAAATCTGTCCAATTCACATGTCGACATCAAAGAAGATAATATAAACACTACATCGATACATCGTCCACAAAACCTTAATGTTTTATTAATGCGGCCTCCCCGGCCCTCGCGTCCCGCTCTCCCCTCGGCCTGCGCTCCATTCCACATGCGGGGGGCGAGGGAGGGGACCGACAACGGGAACGCACGGTTCTTTCTGTGTTCGTGGCGAGGAGAAACCGGAGGTGGTGTTCTCGAGATAAGGTTATCGATCGACATCGGTAATGTTATCGGCGACATCGTTGAGATATTAACCCCTTCGACGGGCAGCGAAAATTTGTTGAAAGCTAATGAATATACGGACGCTTTCTAAAGCGTAGAATCGGTTTTATTTTCAAAGTTCGAGGTACAGCCGAATTATTAACTGATTTTGGAGAATTAAAGGGCGTTTCTTGTGATTGTCACGAAAATAGTTTCGTCTAGATCTGTATGTTAATGCCGTGTAAATGACGGTGAAGACAATTTTTGGGGTTTCGTAGCGAAAAGGTGGACACCAATTAAGGCCATCTCAAACTGTTTGCTTAACACAGCCAACGTGATCTCTCATTCTTTTCTCTGTCATCGATTCTATTTACTTTTGTTATTAATTAGTCGTAAACTACTGTTGAATTCATTGAAAATTGTACTTTGGAAGAGCAGAAAATGCATTCGATGAACTGTGAACCATACTAGTTCAAGACTAATTAATAACAAAAGTAAACAGAATCAATGGCAGAGGAAAGAATGAGAGACCTTTCCATTCGGTTGGTTAAGTGTTAACTTAACATTCAAGTTTTAGCTAATCAACGAGATCTGGTGACGTCAACTCGAAGAAAGAAGAACGCGCAAGTAGTGGAAGGTTTGCAACTGCTAGTACCGTGACGTTAGAGTAATTCAATTTGCCGGGCACGTTTCCCGAACTCATCGATGGCCAACGTCTCGGTCTTCGAGCGATTACCATATTCGCGGCGCTCGCGATCGATGCTCGTCTTTCGCGCGCACGAAGAGACTTCAATTTGTATGTAAATACTGGCGGAGTCGACGCGTTTGACCGAGTTACCCAATTTGGCGGAAGCTCGCGAGATAGCCATCGGCGTGTACCGGACGACGCCATACTGAGTGGCCACCGGTTGCATTTATTCGAAAATTTTAATATCATTCCAGGCCAGCGTATCGCAATCGACATGCTTTTAAACTTGTATTCTATTTTTCTGATCTTTTTTTTTCAAGCATATATAGCTGGTGCCTTCGTTAAAGAAGCTCGAGGATAACGGAGATCAAAATTGAGGATGTTGATCCAAGAAAAATTGTGAATTCAATTTTTTTCCTGTTCGTTCTATATACCCAATGAGTTTTCTTTGTTTTTAACAGGACATGTTCTAACCTGAACCTACCAACTTTTTAAGCAGGTACCTTTAGACGGTGATGGTTTCAGAAAAGCAACTTTCTTGAGAAAAGTGTTGTTGCGTTTCAAATGATCGTAAACTATACAAAGTGCCCAATTAATCGAGTAATATCCTACAATTAAAAACACCTAGCTTCACACTTTCGATCTCGCGAGCGGGAACGTTAGAAAGTAGAGAAGAAATTCGATGGAAACGTAGTGAAATGTTTGGAAGAACACGAGTTTCCATGTCCACCTAAGTCTTTCCGTTTAAGATCACCTAGACTGACCTGCGATAGGCCTTGATTTCACCTAGACCACGATGTACACCCGTAAAAAAGAAATGGAACGCTGTTCACTGTTTTTCAGCCTGACAAGTTAGCCGTTCGCCATAGCTAGAACCAAAGAATTCGCTGCTCAAGAACACCGTGTCCCACTTCTCTCATTTCAAAGATCGTTTGTGACACAATTCGCAATCAAAGCGTTATCTCTAGAAAATTACATTGAAGAAGTTAAGTCTACAAAGGCTAACGCAACGCTGCCGATTTCTATGCAAATTCGAATATTGTACGTTGAAACCTTCATAAGGGAATTTGCTTCACTCTTTAAACATACCATAATCAGTATTATACACAGAATACTTTGTACAGTCTTGCATATTCAAGTGGATATTATATCTGTCACAGTCAGACCTCCACACCTTCTTGCAATCTATCTCCCCGCCATCAAAAATCGACCCTCGCATCAGCAGCACGCAAAATCTTACGGTTCGAAGAACCCTTAATTCCTGATCTACCGTCGAACTCGCTCCTGGCAAGCGACTAGTCCCCGGAGTGAAGCGAGGCGAGCGTTACACACGAAATGCATAAGCGTAGCCCCGTGTAATTGTATGCAGGAATGCAGGCAAGGTAGCGAAGACAGGGTGTACACGGTCTTCTCCTGCTGTAGGGAGGTTTGAAATCGAACGAACGCGACCGGGGCGGGGGGGGGCTTCGACGTGGCAGGGGACGAAAGAAAGCGGGAAAGAGGGGGGAGGGTGAGGAGGGACGAGAAGACGACGAGGTAGATAGAGAGGAGCTTGTGATCCGCGGCTGATGTGACCGAAGGCCGAGGAGAGAGGCCCCGAGAGCTGAGTGACAGCCTCGCCACGTACGTGGGAGGCGAGTCCGCAACAAAGGAAAGACGATAGCCTTATGCAAATAGCTGCGATATCGCGAGCACTCGCCCCGCGAGACGCGCGGACCCGCTTCGTTGATGGCGAGCTGACCGCGGGAGAAACCTGCCACGGCTGGCTCCTTCGTGTCGGATTCGCTCGCGTTCCTGCGTATCGGGATCCGGGAAAAAAATTGCGAGGGTACAGCGGGAAAACTGGAATGCGCGATTCCTTCGTCCGAGGAAACGCATAAAGAGAGATTTATGCCTCGATGGAAGAGTTCTTCAAATGTGGGCATTTGGTGATTAATATGTGTATGAGTGGTCGAGTAGCTGATGATTGCAAATTAAAAAATTTTGAATTCTTAAATTTAAAAATTCTTGAATTACAGATTTTTTAATTTTGAAAATTATTCAAGTCTTCAATTTTCAAATTAAAAAGTTATCAAATTTTCAAGTTTTTAGACTTAATAATTTTGAAGCGTTTAAGTTTCGGAATTTGTCAATATTTTAATTTCCTTCGCGAAGACTACGACGATTTCATTATTTAAGGGTGAAGGAAACCTTCTTCGCCTCTAAATAATGCTGCCCGATAATCCGACCACGAATTCGCTACAAAACCGAATCAATCCTTCCGCCGCTGCTAAAAGAATCATTCCGGGGTGTCCGTTAAAGTGACGGAGGGACTAACAATAACGGCAAAACCGGCGGAAGGTTGAAAAAAGTCGGAACAGACAAAGAAGGCGCGGAAGCGGTAAGGAGCCGGGTTACCGGTTAAAGGAACGGGGGAGGGCGGCCTTTAGACGTCACTTGGAATTCCAAATATCCGCGAGTTTCTACGATGTAATAACGAATGACACGGACGGAGAACAAACGAAACGAGAAAGTCTGTCGGTGGTAAGAGCGGCTCAGAGAGGGTCGAGAGGAGGGTTCCTGGGGCTGCAGCTAGGAGGGTGGCGGCGGTTTCAGGGGTAGGGGGTGAAACGGGCGCTACAAGCGAGTTCCAAAGGGTCTGGCCGCTTTCCTGCCGAGAATTAATCATCCCTGGCAGCTCTCAATGTCCCTACCTACTACTTTCTTCGCATTCCCAATTATACGGTTATCTAGCAAATCCGCGTCAAAGCTTAAACATAAACGCGCCTGGCGAACGCTGCAAATTGCAACCCCTGTTCCATCCAGAGCAACGAAGGAATTTTTTAGGGGACCATTTGCGGTTGATCGACTTTGTCTTATTGAAAGAGGAAAAGGGAAATTGTTTTTGACTGATTTCATACATTTTCCACTGCGTTCGAATCGCGGTGACCAAATCCACATGCCTGAAAACGTAGACATTACATACCTACAGTAACGGACAAAAGTTTAAGACCAGAGTCGAAGAAGTTAAACTAATTTATAAGGAATACCATGATAAACAAAATTTGCATTTTGTGCTAACTATTAAATAGTTCTACCGTAATAACAATAAAAATGAATGTACAGACAATATTTGTAGACCACAAAACCATGTTCTACATTGTCCTCTCATCTTAAACTTCGACTTCACTTGATTACAATTTTATTTGAGTTCACTCAACTTCAACTTGATTTGACTTCATTCGAGTTCAGTTTCAAAACTTTCCCTGTCTTCAACTCCGCTCTTTCATCTGATTTCGGTTTACGATCGCAACAGAATGATTAAATCTGAAGCGGTCCTTGACGCTCTCTTTCAAATCGAACGAATCGAAATTTAATATCCTCCGGGTCGGAATGAACCGCTGGTGATCCCCGAACACTTTTTATCGGAAAAGTGATTTAACGTACGACGACTGTCGCGCAGTTTTCCGTAAGCGGGATTCTAAATCAAACCCGGTACACACTTGCGACGACTTCACGCTTAAGAAGCGCCTATCGCGCTAATGGGTTATAATAGCCATCGATCAACGGATCATTAGCAGCTGCCTGCGGTGTCGATCCATCAGTCAATTCCAGGCCGGCGAAAACACCGACGTTCCGACGATTTGAAGGCGCGATCGTGAGTGACAGACACGATGGCGGGACACGTCGTAGACGAACGAAACAATGGTCGCGAACGGCTACAGCCCAATTAGCGTCTCGCTCGTAACACTGGTGGCAACAATAGGCGGCTCGTAAATAACTTTCTAGGAGGAGATCACGATGAAAGAAGAGAGGAAGTAAGGAGTAAACACTTCTACACATGGATAGAGCCAGGCAGGAGCGGAGAATTTACGAGATAGCTGCTCTCCCCGACCTTCCTCCCTACCCTCTTCGGGATCACCCCCCCCCCTCTCTCCTCTTCAGCGCTATATACCTTCCTCTCCGGTGCTGTCCTCAACAGGTGGTCGTTTTGCTCAACTTCTGTATAGTAATTTATAATTTAATTGATTTATACCCCGGGTCGCGGTTATACAACGACGGCACTCTGTTTTGGAGAAAAGTACCGTTTCGTAACATCCGCTCGGGTAACGGTCCCGCTGCGAAACCGATTTACGCTGCCTCCTGGACCTATCTCGTCCTATCGATTCTTCACCACTTTGGTCATAGTAAACTGCTTTCGTTGTTTTAAAGGACGATTACGACGAAAATGTGAGAAATGTGGAATGGAGATTAGGGGATAGGGGTCAGTAGGGGGAGATGCTAATGAGGGATTAAGAATGAAGGGGGATGGAAAATGTGGATTGAAGGAGAGTGAGTGGTGAAGAGGAAAATATTTAGTTTCTGTGCTGAAAATGTGTTGTGGTCATATCAAACTGCTTTCGTTGTTTTAAAGGACGATTACGACGAAAATGTGAGAAATGAGGAATGGAGATTTGGGGATAGGGGTCAGTAGGGGGAGATGTTAATGAGGGATTAAGAATGAAGGGGGATGGAAAATGTGGATTGAAGGAGAGTGAGTGGTGAAGGAGGAAATTTTTAGTTTCTGTGCTGAAGATGTTGTTGTGGTCATAGTAAACTGCTTTCGTTGTTTTAAAGGACGATTACGACGAAAATGTGAGAAATGTGGAATGGAGATTAGGGGATAGGGGTCAGTAGGGGGAGATGCTAATGAGGGATTAAGAATGAAGGGGGATGGAAAATGTGGATTGAAGGAGAGTGAGTGGTGAAGAGGAAAATATTTAGTTTCTGTGCTGAAAATGTGTTGTGGTCATATCAAACTGCTTTCGTTGTTTTAAAGGACGATTACGACGAAAATGTGAGAAATGAGGAATGGAGATTTGGGGATAGGGGTCAGTAGGGGGAGATGTTAATGAGGGATTAAGAATGAAGGGGGATGGAAAATGTGGATTGAAGGAGAGTGAGTGGTGAAGGAGGAAATTTTTAGTTTCTGTGCTGAAGATGTTGTTGGGAGAATTTTTGAAATTTAAACTGGGACTGTAAAGGTATACGGTTCTGGTAATGTTCTGAACGGGTCGAATCGATTTCCATCGCTGGGCCTTGAGTCCCTGAAAGGGTCGAACGTGGCAAATGCAAACGACATCCCTTCCTTTTGTACGGTTATCGGCTCGCAAACACTGATACGACCTTGACGCAAATGTCGAGCAAAAGGGTTTCGGTTGTAAATCAATCGCTGCTTGGAAACCCTTTCGCATAATTTACTAGGCTAACGAGGAAACAGCGGTCGTTTAAGATTTTATTGCATTATTTACTACCTCCTTCGACTAACGTTTAAAATTTGCAAGTCTTCCTGCAATTAACGAAGACTCTTTAACCATCGCCTAGATTACACCCATATTTTCGAAAGATCGCCAACATAACTTTTTAAAGTCTGGTGAAAGAAAAAAGGATTAACATAGAATGCAAATTTTATTTATACCGGTATTTCTTGTTAATTAATTTATTTATTTTCTTTGACCCTTTGCTCTTAAATTTTTGTTCGTTACTATAAATATATCAACTAAATTATTGTAGGAATGCGATCGAGCGGATGCGAGTTTGGGAAAGTCTGAAGAGTACTTGAGTTGGGTGATTGTCGTGCGAACGCAGAATGTTTGGGCTCGAATGTTTCTAAGGCGTGAAAGATGAGAACTTGAGAAAACAGTGCGACTGAGAAATTCTGGGTGGTCGTGTCCGAATGCGTAGAGTGAGAAAGGTTGACAATTAGAATGAAAGGAAACGAGTGTTTGGAAGAATGTATGACGGGGAAAATGCGAGCGCGAGTCAGAAAGTATTGGACGGTGAAGGCAGAAAGTATTGAACGTAGAAAGAGTGTTAAAGTTGCTAAGTTGTAAAGTCGTTTAAGTTGTTTTTGTTAAATTGTTTTAAATATACTTTTATTGATATTTTAATCGCTTCACTTTTATTTTTCACACCTGAATTCCATCTTCCGTTCTACACTTTATAGAACATTTCCTATATTATTAATAGTGGAGTTAAATAGTTTCGTAACGAAACTGTCATGGCGGCGGAACTACCCTTCCCTCTATCACGGAAGAAGGTGATTGGCTCGGACGGGAATGCAAATCTCCATCGTCGAACGACGTCTTTATCGACGTAACATCGGTAAATTAAAGGTGGTCGCAGTTCACCGCGGGGTCATTAGGAGATAGGGCGGCGGTCGAATCACGGCCGCCTTATCGGGGGGCCAGATCGCCGGCAAAGAAAGAGAACAAGTCCTTCTTCAATTCAACTTACTTGATGAACCCGCGACCCGGCTTACGTGCGCCGACGACTCGCTCGACACCTGCAAACTTTTCACCCCCGTTTGCCCGTGTTCGTGAACGATGTCTGCCTCCGGGTCCCATGCATTTCTTGTTCTTCCACGTTCCGTTCTTAGTACCGCAGAAATATATAGCATCGAAAGCAGTGTCGCTTTAGAAACAGACCGCGATGATTATAGATTAGCGATGACGAAACTAATAATTCGAATAAGTACAGTAGCGGATAAAAGTTTAAGCCCAAAGGGTCAATGAAATTTAATAAAACTAACTAATTTATAAGGAATAGCATGATTAACGAAACTTACATTCTGTACTAATCAATAAATAGTGTTCTACCGTAATAACAATAAAAATGAATTTGCAGACTATAAAATTATGTTTTACATTGTCATCCCGTCTTAAACTTTTGTCCGCTACTGTAGATGGTTTCAAGGATTTCTGGAAGCTAAGTACCACGATAGATGTTAGCAGCTACAAAAGTGTCACATAACTCATATCTAGGTGACCCATAAATGTCATGATTTTTTTCTATTTACGCAGCAATAAAACTCGCTGAATATTTGCCAAAAGTATATTAAAAGTTAAATTCGGATCTCTGTTGGAATTTTAGCATTAAGTTACAAAGCTAAAGTTACAAAGTTAACAAAGAAAACGATTATCCTTTAACAATAATTAAAAGTAACCAAAAAGGAAAATGCTGAAAGAATAGGTATTACTGCACGAACGTCAACGCATCGCAATCCGAAAACACTAAAAATCAAACGAGATTGTTGGCACAAACGATGGAACCCAATTTTCCACAGCGTCACAAAAGGATTCCGTCTCAACCTCGTCCAAGGTCGCTCCCCCTCGATCACCTGAGCGCGTCCACGTGGGTGCCATTTCCTGAAACTGGACAAAGATGCTGCTCCTCTCAGTTATACCGACAAGGGTTGCAAAAGCTGTGACCTCCGCCTTCCTTCTATTCTCGCGGGGTGCGTTGGCGCACACCGGTCGCGTTAACCCTGCGAGGGCAAAACTATTGCAATTCCTGGTGCGGCCAAGGCACCGTGTTCCCTTCCCGCCTGCCCATCCCATCGGCACCCGGCTCCTCGCCGTTCGTAGCCCTCCGCAACCCACGTTCCTGCACCCTCCACCCTCCACCCCACCCCCCTCCAGGCGTTCTGGCATCGCGCCCGTCAAGGGAGATTTATAGCAACTCGAATTCCTCGACTACTAGTCGGCCGTGGCTGAAGGAACGAGCAGCGGACGAAGAGTAGAGAGCGGAGCCGAGAAGAGAAGAGAGGCAAAGAGTGAAACGTAGGGTTTAGGGGCGAGAGGGGGGAGAAGGGGTTGGGGAGAGACAGAAAGGAGAGAGGAGAGTTTGAGAGAGGAAAAGGGGAATGGTGGGAAGGCGGAGAGAGGGATAGGGGAGAGATGGAAAGGAGGAGGGGGAGGAGAGTGCAAAGGGGAAGAGAGAGAAAGCGGGAGAGAGGAAAGATGGCTAGTGAGGAAGAGGAGGAGAGTGCAAAGGGAGAGAGAGAGAGAGAAAGCGGGGAGAGGAAAGATGGCTAGTGAGGAAGAGGAGGAGAGTGCAAAAGGAGAGAGAGAGAGAGAAAGAGGGAGAGAGGAAAGATGGCAAGTGGGGAAGAGGAGGAGAGTGAAAGGGAGAGAGAAAAGATGGCTAGTGGGGAAGGGGGAGAGCCGCCGTTCCGGAGAACCCGAAGGGCCCTCTGCAGGGTGGTTGTAGGTGGCGTTGGCTGACGTTGGGTTGTTGGCCCGTTCGATGGCCTGCCAGGGTGCTGAGAAGGGGGGGCGGGGTACTCGTCACGTCGGAGTGACGGCCGCGGAACTCGACTCTCGCACTCCATCGCCTAACCCGTCGACGTCGTTCACGAGGGTTGCACGCTCTTGACGGCGCGGTACGGCGCGGTGGGTTCGATTGGTCTTCGTGGCGTGGTTGATGGTTTACGCTCGAGGGGAATCTTGGTGGATGATTGGGCTCAACGGGGATGACGATGATGATTATGATGGTGGTTGGAAAGGAGGTGAGAGTGATTTAATTGTTTCCTAAGTTTGTCGTAGTTTTGATCTGAATTTGGTTGTTACGTTCGACGAAGTTCAGTGGAAAAGAAAATTTATTGTTTATTATGCGTGGATTAGGAGGAGAATGGATAAAAATGAGTTAAGAATGGAATGGAGTTCAGCTGCGAACGAGGTTCAGTGACTGAGATTATGTCAACTGAATCGAAGGGAGGTTGGTTATTCGCCACTGTATGTCTGAGTCGAAATCTGAGAACGTAAGAAACTAATCCCTCGAACAAAATAAAAGGTGAAGCGATTCAGAAAGAGGGGACCACCCTTGGTCGGGGGTGAAGCGAGTTTTCCTTTTAAAACAAAAGCGCGAACGGAATAGTTTTCTCCCGACTGCGGTGGGAATCGTTCGGATAGAGGGAAGGGCCACGTTGGAGACGAAGTACACTCCCTCTCACAAGTATTGGAGCACTCGTATTTATTTAGAAACGAAACCAAAGTTAGGTTGACGTTAAAAAATATTTTACACTACGAAGAAAGTAGGTGTAATCTTCATTGTTTCTCGTGAACACAGAATATTTCGTAAAGCTTAAATATAAAGGACAGCAGAAATGCGTTTTGCAATGTAATATTTTCTGTATTATAAATTAATTAATAAACTAATTGTAAACTTCATTCTGTTACTTTTCTTATCCTAAATTTATCAAGCGATCGACAAATTATGAACTGGAGTGTACACACGATATTCCTAGCAAAACTGTTATCACTAGAACTACCAAAGAGGTAAAAGTGACCAATTTTTCATGAACACTTAGTCAAGCACCTGCACCTGCACCTTTAACATTCATTTCTCCCCTATTAAGTATTTTTTTTAACATAATTCTTAATTCCATTATTTCCTCCTGTAACTATCTGAGATTTACATGTCAAAGGGTTAAGGAAGGAGACTGATTCGAATTTAAAAAAAAAGAACTTACTATTTTAAGAAAAACCTTATTAACACGTTGAATGTCCATTATACTGTTGAAATATCACCTACAACGAATAAGTCACAGTGTGTAACTATTCTCAGATGTTTTATACCGTGTTAATTTCTTCTTGCCATTTCATTAACGATGGTAACAATGAATAATTGATAAGTATTGAAATTTGTCCAAATTATGTATTTCTACCAATCTGACGCGCCGATCACCGGTAACCCCCGTGGCGTTTAACGTGTTAATAAATTTCTTCATTTATACAAACACCTTCGCAAAATCTAAAACTCCTCTTACTGGAATGGTCGTCTAGAAATTGTAGATTCTCACGAAACTTTCGAACGGGACTGTAGATATCAATCACGCGGACCGGTGACGGGTCGAGATTTGGCAGCGGCTTTGGAACGCGCGGACGAAGAGGAGCCGCGAACAACTGCGTCCATTCTATCGTCATTTTTCTAAGACACCCTCCCCTCCCCCCCAACCTTACACGTATCCTGTATCGATTCAACCAGTTATCGAAGTGTCAACGCCGACTGCTATTGTCGTGGTCCGGCTGTCGCGTCGTCCTCGCGGCGTTTCTTGCCGCTGGAATCTTGGCAGCCACACCGATCCGCCTCGACATCGCCACTGTGAGACACTGCGGCCGAGATTTGTCCGTGGATTAATCGATTTTCGGTTTTTCGCGACACGGTTCTCGTTTCGGAGGATACGTACCGCGGTGTCTGCTATAGTTTAGAATTTACGCGAGGATTTGTAACTTTTTCGTAACCTTTTAAGTACGGCTGAATTGTGCGCGAGGCCTATTCTCTGGATTGAGGATTGTGACAAGAACTATGTACAAACAAGTACAATACTGCAATATGTGACGGATAACGCCGTTCTCTATGCGAGTACATTAGAATGAAATATTTGACAACACTTTGACTGCCACGGTGGTCATTAGTGACCGAAGCGCTTCAACTGTTTACAATTGCAAAAGTTGAATAAAAATTGTCAGTTAGCGCATTCTGAACGTTACCTCTAATTAGAGGATACTTTGAAGTGAAAAGTGCTCCATTGAACGATTACAAATTTTTATGAGAAATCGAAAATAGAAGATTTCTATGAAATACTGCATTTAGCTAAGAGTTGAATAAAAATTGATAGTCAGTGTATTTTGAACGTTATCGTTAATTAGAGGATACTTTGAAGTATAAAGTGCCCCATTGAACGATTAAAAATTTTTATGAGAAATCGAAAATAAAAGATTTCTATGAAATACTGCATTTAGCTAAGAATTGAATAAAAATTGATAGTCAGTGTATTTTGAACGTTACCTCTAATTAGAGGATACTTTGAAGTGAAAAGTACCCCATTGAACGATTAAAAATTTTTATGAGAAATCGAAAATAAAAGATTTCTATGAAATACTGCATTTAGCTAAGAATTGAATAAAAATTGATAGTCAGTGTATTTTGAACGTTACCTCTAATTAGAGGATACTTTGAAGTGAAAAGTACCCCATTGAACGATTAAAAATTTTTATGAGAAATCGAAAATAAAAGATTTCTATGAAATACTGCATTTAGTAAACGTGTGTACCAAGACTGCCAACTACGAGATACTTCGAAGTTTATGCTACAAGTTTAGATTGATTACAATTGGCCACAGAATAAATTTATAGCCGTTTGAATTAGGAATTATTCGAAAGGGTGAACGAACATTTTGTATAATATATTTTTGTTTAATATTACTTTTTATCGTCAAAGTGATAACCTTACTTTATTTAAAATAATTCTTGGCTCCCAGGGCAAGACGCTTTAAATTTGCCTGGCAGTGAATGGTGTTAAATGGCGCACGAATCTTTTTACGTACGTACAAACGCAGAAAGAGAGGAGGTAGTTGAGATGTGTATAAATAAATTTTCGACTGTTCTGCGTCGCACACGTACGGTGGAGTTCTGAATTTTTGAATCGCAACAAGGACGGTTCTATGTTTGCTCGTACGGAATTCAAAAGGAGGACCGGAAAGGCATTCCGTGTGTTGTGCGGATTCAGTCAGCGTCAGTTTCAATGAGGAAGGAACCATGCCTCTCCTCTGACCAGTGTCAGTTACATGTTCCAGAATACCGGCCCCGTGGGAGCACGAAGGTAAGACTTCAGCCGGCGAAACTGCTCGGTGTCAGGGAGACTGAAAACGTGATGTGACACGTGCGCGCGCGTTTAGGTCGACGAGAGTTTGTTATGAGATTGCGTAACGCTTGAACGAACGTCAGGCACATCGCATGAAAGGTTAAAAACGCGCCTGACAAAAGAATGACGACGATAGAATGTGGAGGTTATGATGCTTTGAAAATTATAATCACAGGTTGATCTGAAGTATAGATTTAACCCTTTATAAAGCAGAAGGATTCGGAGTAATAAAATAACTTGCGCTTATATTTTTGGCATGTTTTTATTTATATAACAAAAATAAACTTAAAAGAAAAACACTAATTATTTCGGAAGTTTTGGAAAAATAGGTGGTAAAAATATTCCCACTGCCCGTCAATAGAGTCACATGCAAGCTGAATTTGAGTTTGCTGAAGTTTTTGTTGGTGGTAAATATATCGCCTCTGCCTTAAAAAGGGTTAACACTATTCCTACCGACAATTCACGTATACCTATTCCTACTGCGACATTTCCACGTAAGACAGACTACAAATTTTTCTCAGAAAGTAAACAATGAAAAAGAAGTGAATATTGAAAAATGTATTAAAGTGAAATAAGATTAATAAATAAGGATAATAAATTAACTGTAATAATAATCATCTAATAACGATCTCAATGATAATGGTAACCCATTGGCATGATAATGATTATGAAAGTGATGGTAATGATCGGTAGCGACAGTAAGATTGAAAGTATTGGTAACTCGAAGATTATTTAACACTATTCCTACCGACAATTCACGTATATCTATTCCTACCGCGACATTCCCACGTAAGACAGACTACAAATTTGTCTCAAAAAATAAACAATGAAAAAAGAAGTGAATATTGAACAATGTATTATTCGTATATTTGAGAAAAAGTTTAAAATTTAAAGGCGATTCAATTAGGTTGTATCTATGAAATTCTAATCGAAATTTTAAAAACGGTCATTTGACCGGTTGTGGTAGGAATAGTGTTAACAATGTTTAACACTTTGACTGCCACGTTGGTCATATATGATGCCATGGTTTCTCCTGTGACGGTGGTCATTGGTGACTGGAACACTTCAACTACTTACAATTACAAGAATTGAATAAAAATTAACAGTTAGTGTATTTTGAACGTTACCGCTAGTTAGAGGATACTTTGAAGTACAAAGTGCCCCATTGAACGATTAAAAATTTTTATTTTACTTTAATTTCTATTAGTCTAGTGGTGTACTCCCGTAGCGTACTGAGCGAAACATGTGGCAGTCAAAGGGTGAATCAATTCGGTTGACTCGTTAAAATTACAATTATTTGACATTTTGCGAGAATAGAGGAATTTGTACCATGGAGAGAAACGAGAGTAGTTTTCTGTAAAAGAAATATTTAAGTAATAAAAAGTTATAAGTTAGAAAGAAGAATTAGAGGTATTATTGTAAAAGCTATACATTTAACAATGAACAAAATAATTACATTAAAAATTGTAACCTATTGAACCAGTTTCAAGTACTTGTGTGAAATTAAAATTAGGAGTGGGAAAAATTCTGCCATCTAGGGTGAAATGTAGACAACCTGTTCCCTAGGTGCTTTCTAATTGGTAATAGTGCTGAACTTCTTCCGCTTCTGCAGTATCAGACGATGAACATTTTCAGCGATTTTAGAGGGGCACTGTAAGATGGCGCCGCGATCTTCGTACAGCCATCATGAATCAAATTATGTCAAGGGAAGTGGGGGTTGATGTCGACGGGAGGAGGGACTTTCTGGTTAAGCCTACCACCCGAAGGGTGGAGCCGGTTCACGCGTGACCTATGACCACCTGGACGGACTACATTGGCGTAGGAATATTAAAATTTACTGGCACGAGGCTCTTGTTAAACCGAACGAACTGATTCCTAAATTCTCTAACCTGCAAAATTATCTTTACCATCACTGTATACAAAATCTGAATTGAATTACAGATGCAACTCAGTTTAATCTGCTCATTGTTTTTATGAGAAGAACGTACAAATATTTGTTTATTGTGCACTAGATATGAATATATATTATAGTTTATCTGTTATCTATAATAAAAGATGCAAAACAGATATATATTTGTTTCATACAAACATAGAATCAGGAATGATGAAAGGAGATTTGGACCAAATGAATTGTAGGGTCAATAAGAAATGGAGTGCATGACCTGAAATTACTCATCTACAGCGAATCAGACGAACTAAATGGGAACATAACCGTCGGTAACATCTAACAAATTTGATTATGATACTCTGAGAATTTAATTTTTATTTCAACCATTATGAGTGCTGTAATCTTATTCTACACAAAATCGATAATATTATGTGCGACAATAGAATGGTAACAAGTTTCCAAACCTTAAACTTTTCATACAAAAAACTAAATTTGTTTTTCTGTAATATAGAATCTGTACCTCATTCTATAATATCTTATCTGTAGCTACAGTTAAACTAAAATTTGTATTGTTTCTATATTATCTGCTGCAGGCATGCTCCGTGATACCCACTGTTGATAATGTAGTCTCAACTTTTAGAGAGGTTATGTTTTCAGATTGCCACCATTGCTGCTTGTGAAACATGGTTATTTGCCATACCTTTTAGTATGGTAAAGAAAGTAAATTAAAGCAAACAGTAGAAGCTTATACTAACAGCGGGTTATAAACCTTCAATAAATGTACATTTTTACAGAACCTACACAACAAAATACAGTTTCTGGTATAAAGCATATACGATTTTGTAGACTGTTTAATATTATTACACTGTACAAGAACGTGATACAAAAAAAGCTGTTAAGGAAGAGTCTTGCACAAAGTCAAGCATAGATCTGATAAATCCAAAGGCGATTTCAGCGATCAAGCCTCGGTTGCTTACAGATTTTCTGCCTCCGTACAGTCTGATCATGCTGAGCAACATCCGTTATCGTTGCGGAATATCTTGCAACGGTGATCAATGACTGGAATACTATTCGTGACTGTGCAATCTCCGAAGGCTGTCTATCCGAATACGTCGACAGGCTCAAGGTCATGGTCAGTATCACGAACAAGTTACTGCTGCAAGGAATGCGGAATATAAATAGGTTCGCGATGCCGCAATCTGCGCGCAGCAATTGATCGGCATACAAATGACCTTAAAACAAAGGTCCATTCATGTTAAATTCATTGCAACGTTTTCTTTTTTATTATGACTACTTTGCCTGTTGAATGAGTTGTTCTGCCCAAAAAAACGATGTTTTTTTTTTCATTTCTGATTTTCTTGGAGTATTCCCATTCTTTTTGGGGTATACACAATTATCGATAAGAGGAAGTCCTCATCGAGGCCAGTCACCGCGTTAAATCGTCACATAAATTCTAACCATTCGTCTCTTCATGGCTACCATGAGAAAGTCTTATCGCTTTCAAGAAGCTCTTGACACGTGTTGGCTGCGCGAGCACAAAGCAGGCTACTGAAGGCATCCTCGTTGGCGTCATTTAAAAACCAAGACGTACAGAACACTTATGTACAACGAGAAAAAAAAACGATGACGAGAAGAGGCTGTAAAGATTATGTTACTAAAAGTTACGCTATTCTTCTAATCATTACTGTACTCCACTAATAATTGATAACGTGTTCCAAAAATTTTAGGTTTACCCATTTTTCATTCCTTTACTTTTAGGAAAAAGGTTTTGACAAAGGACAAAATGCAACAAGAAGATATAGATCAAAGAGGAAAGGACAAAATTATGTTAAGTTAAACTTAGAGTAAAAATAGAGTAAAAATAGATAGGCTGTGTTGCTGAAACAAAGATAATTATATATTATACATATAATATATGTTTTAAACTGTTTTTAACTACATCTTGTATATATGTTATATTGTCGTATTATTATTATCTATTACATTTCCTTGTTTATATGTTCTATGTGTTATATTATAATTTATATGTTCATATTTTTTCATTGTTACATAATTCTCCTTTGTATACTAATGGGTAATACCCTTTAATTAATAAATAAGTAAATAAATAATTGTATTACAGTATAAAATAGGTAACAACCTAAAATGGAAAGTGTGAGTGAGAAAAGTGAGTGTACGAGGCTACGGAACAGAAATGTAAACCAAGTTCACTTTTCTCGGCTGTGGAGCCGACAAATACATATTATATATCTATCTATTTACTTTTGCTCGCAATCGTGCTTCAACGTCTCTCAACTAAAAATTCTATCCGTTAAATAAAATTTTTAATCAACCTCACTTCAAATGTCGTCGACGTTAATATTAGAGGGACCAGAAAGTAATGTCGTTTCTGTCGTTCCATCTCTAGATATTTTGTTCAAAAACCAATTGATTTTGATCGATCTGGCATTAAAAATTTGCATACTAGATGGCGAAAGGTTGTCGATAACGAGGGTGATTACATCATCGATTAAAAATAATAACTCGTTAAAAATTGATGCGTTTGAATTTAATGCAAGTAGACGACATTACTTTCCGATCTCCCTAATACAAGGAATTGATCGTTTCTGCATACATCCCGGTTACCTCAACCTCGTGCACCGAAAGAGTACAATACCAAAAAAAAAAAAAGATCGAAACTCCCATTAGATACGAGTCCCCTAGAGGGCACGAGTTCTGCAACAGCCCGATATTATTTCGGTAGAGAGTCTCTAAGAGCGGCGGAGATAACTGTCACCGAAGACAATTTATGTTAATGACCGTTCCTGGCCCGAGGAGGGACGAGGCCGGTCCACGGAGCAGTCTGCAGGTCTCCGCGGAGCCGATCGGACACGCCACTGCCTGCTCTCCTCTCTCTCTCCACAACCGAATCCTCTCCCCTCCCCTCTCGTTGTGACGCCACCCCTCTTCTGTTGCGCGACCGTTTCAACCCCGCGATGGCGACGCCCAGCGTCGATCCGTTCGTCGCGCCACGCAAACTCCTCGAATCCGCGTCTCATGGCGCTTGTGCGCGACACGATGATCCTCGACGAAGCGTCTCGTAGCGTCGCGCTTCCCCCCTTGCGTCGATCGTTCCCACGAACGTCATTTTGGAAACTCGAACGGTTGAAAATCGTGGTGACTCGTGGTTGTCGAGAGGCTTGGTACAGTGTTTGGTAATTGAAACGGAGGTTGTGACGGGGAAAACGATGTGGTTGTGACGTTTATTGGGTGTTGTTCGTCTGTTCGTGTGCCGATCAAGGGACTGCAAAATGGATGTCAACCGGGGAGGGGGACGAAGAGATTCGATGGCTGGTGAAATCTGTTTCTGGACCAGGTTTCGAATGAACAGTGGCTGCTGGATGGACGTGGGATGCTGATCGATGTGGGAGCAGCTGATTCGAAGGGTTGAAGGTTGGACGATGCTTCGTGGTGTTCTGATGGGTGTGCAAATTGTAGATGGTGACACACCGTGTACGTTGAATTGGTTTATTCGCTGAAGTGGATGAAGATACTCGAACAAGGGGTAGCGGTATATGGCTACGCGTCGATGTTAATGCATGTGTTTTCCACCCCCAGAGCGCAGACTCGGCCGGAAACCATTGCTACCATCTTGCGTCGGAGGGTTCGTGGGACGGTGGATGTTTCGTGAGGACGTACGACGATGTTGCGACGTCGCACGCGAAAATATCCGCGAACGGCCGATGCCTGTGCCGTTCCAGTGAGTATGCGTTATTACACCGACGTAGTCTAATTCAGGATAATCGATACTTTGAACGTAAACCTTGTTGCTTAAGAAATGACTGTTTACTGGAGGGAATTGTGTGATTCTTGATCGATGCTCTGCTGTAGATTTTTCTGACGGTTAATTGCTATATTCTAAGCTAATGGAATTTGAGTAAACGTTAGGCTGGTGCTGTTTCTTGCGTTGTAACCTAACCCGGTGCAATACCAAATCAATATCTAGATGTACCACATATTCACAATTTTAGGATGTAGCAACTTGATTTAAATTAAATTGACAGTAACAGTGGCAAATAGATGTTTAATCATTAGACTTCAAGAACTTATCGTTCAGTCTAGTGAACTCAACATTTTCTAAATGAATTTATATTTACGTGGTATAATTCGCCATTTACTCAACCTGAATACACTGACAATTTGCATACCTTAGGCTAAAAATTTCAAAGCTTTTACCGAACCTAACCCGAACCTATATTAAGGCAATTTAGGTTAACCCTTTGCACTCGAGAGGTGACTGTTAGTCGTCTAATGATACTAGCTTCAAAAATTTTCAAATTTGAAATACTAACTAAGATTCCCCTATATTACACGTCATTTAGTTTGCTTATTAAGTGATATACTAAAATTTACATATATGACTATTCAACTTCTGAGTTTAACTAATAAACAAACTAACTAAAGTCTAAAAATTTTCGAAACTATCATTTCGTGACTAACAGTCGCCTCTCGATCGCAAAGGGTTAATTTTCGTCGTTTAATTTCATTCGAATCAACCTCTTCCAATATCAGCTGCGTCTAACGAAAACCCTCGCGTAGTTTCCACGAAACATAAATTTCTATTCTCAGTTAGGTCTCTAACAAGTCTTTGCGAGCAACATCAGCGGACCCGTAGGCCAGTTGGTCGTTACGTTTCCAATTCGAACGGGCAAAGAGGAGGCCCAGTGGCGCCGACGGTGGCGAATTTCGCGAGTCTCGGCCAGCATCTCGGAATCTGGCGGGACGCCGATCGATCTGCTTGCTCCTCAGCCGCGGCACACTTCGGTCTCGGTTCGTTTCGCAAGCGTCGAAAACGTGACCACGGAATTACATGGTTTCGTGACCCGATCGATCGGTCGTCCAAAGTTATGCCACTTTTTCATTTCGACCCGGCAATGACACCCATTTGCGCTAGCTGCTCCCTTTAGGTGGTAACCATCGGTTGACTTTGGATTTTTATGCGTTTACGGGAAACTTAAATATTTTATAAAAATGCACAGAACGCAAAGCAATGTTAAAGATATTTATTAACACGTTCGTCGGCCAGCGTGATTCGGCTGAGTTTCTCGCTGAGCCCAAATCCGATAGCATAGAAAACTGGGGTAACAAAATATAAAAACAGCAAAAATGTTAACCTTTTATTTTTATTTTATGTATTTTATATTTGTATGTATTATATTTCAACGCTTATTCCATTGGATTCCTTTTAAAATTCCAATTTAAAATCCAATTTCACTTTAAGAAAAAGAGCGTCACCCAAATATGAGTGATGTGGTGACGAACGTGTTAAAGGATATCTTTGGTTTCTAACATGGTAATATGGGGTCTTCCCGTTAAATAAATAAATATTATTATTATTATTATAATTTTTTCCTTCATACTTTTGCGGTTTGTTCAGCTTGTATGACGGGTTATTTAACAAGTCACAAGCTTGTTCCTTATTCCCGTTGGAGGATATTTCTGACTATTGTTGCGGTTTTTAATATTACTGCTTTTTGTATTTCTGTAGTTATGGGTGTAATACTATTGCTGTTAGGTTTTGTAGGAATTTCTTTGGTGTAATGCCCTTATTATTATTATTACTAAAGAATATCTGAAATATCCAAAATATTGTATTGGTCGTGAAAACAAATTCTTAGTTAGTTTTTATTTCTTTGTCAAATGTATTTGCATAAAAATCCGCACTCTGTTCATCGATTAAGGAAAATAATTTGTTGCTGCAAGGTTTCGCTTTAAATTCAGATGTTTTAATCAGCTGTTTAGCGTCGTTATTAATTCTCTGACATTGGAGTTATTCGCGAGAGCATACGGAGCGCGAGAAACGCAAGGGTGAAGCGTGCAAAGTCATCGTTACTTGGATAATTCTTTCAACGCTGCAACTGTGTACAGTTACTTCACTTATCGTTACCGTAACACGTTTCGCGCGTTCACTATCTGGATGACTCGAAGTTATCTGAATAATCGTTACGTGCCACCGTAACATCCCCCATTAACCTGTGAACTAGGTCGTCTATCAGTCAACACCTCGATCCTCGTTCGCAGAACTAAAAGTTAACTTCAGCCGGGTTTCGATGCCCTTTAAGAATCGAAACATCTGAGAAAAAATGCATTGTTACCTTAGTATTAAAGATCAACGTTGCATCGATACATTATATTATTTGCAAAAAATCTCTTTCGTACAATTCACATCGTTAGATTTTACTTTCAATCAAGCAAATTATTCAGCGGATCTCTGGAATCGATGACGGGAGAGGAAATTCTGCAGCATTGCAAATTAACTGAAAAGAATTCTAAGAAGAACGTTGCGTCAATCTTAATCTTTAACGCGTTACTTTTTGTAAGGTACAGTAGCGGACAAAAGTTCAAGACCAGAGAGTGAAAGAAATTAAAGTAACTAATTTATAAGGAATAGCATGACAAAACAAAATTTGCAGTCTACACTAATTCATAAATAGCGTTCTGCTATAATAACAATAAAAACGAACAGACAATATTTGTAGAATATAAAATTATATTCTACAATGTCCTCACTTATTAAACTTTTGTCCGTTACTGTACCTATAGTAGCAGACAAAAGTTTAAGATCAAAGAAATTAAAGTAACTAATTTATAAGGAATAGCATGTTAAACAAAATTTGCATTCTACACTAATTCATAAATAGCGTTCTGCCATAATAACAATAAAAATGGATATACAGACAATATTTGCAGATTATAAAATTATGTTCTACATTGTCCTCTCTTATTAAACTTTCGTCCGCCACTGTTTCATTAATGCGGCAAGTTAACCCTTTAACATCGGTTAACAGACTAAGCTTATAATTTAAGACTCGATGTCGCTTCACAATATCCACGTTCATCTTCGATTTTTTCCCAGGCAAAGGTCGCAATTATTTCCTCTAGAAACGCGTTTCGAGTTTAGAGAGCACTGTAACGTTCTACGTGACTACGTTTAACGAGCGGCTTTCGAGTCCGTTCGGGAGGACGATAATATTTTTCGGTGGACGCAGGAGCACGAGAGCGAACCGGCTATGACTCCAATCAAGGACTCCTTCGGCCCGCATTCCACGTCTAGCCTACCGATCCCTAAACTCGCCGACACGTCCGACGTGATGGACCGTCCTCGTCCTAACTTGATTAATCCTCGATTTTCACCGGCTCTCCCTGAATAATTTGAACCTGTGCTTCACGCTTATGACTATCGTTAGCTGAGGAGGGCTCAATTTCTGAAGCATGCTCCGATAAAATCAGAAATGCTTCAAGGAAACAGTTTATACGCTTCGTGTTTAACAAACATGAAATTAATTAAGTTATATAGAATCTAGTAGAAACAGAAATTTTTAATCGTTAGCCGAAGAAGGCTGGATTTCTAAAACATGCTCCCATAAAATTAGGAATGCTTCAGAAAATTTCTAAAACATGCTCCCATAAAATTAGAAATGTTTCAGAAACTTTCTGAAACATGCTCCCATAAAGCTAGAAATGCTTCAGAAAATTTTGAAAACATGCTATCATAAAATTAGAAAAGCTTTAGAAAATTTTTGAAACATGCTCTCATAAAATTAGGAATCCTTCAGAAAAATTTTGAAACATGCTCCCATAAAATTAGGAATGCTTCAGAAACTTTCTGAAACATGTTCCCATAAAATTAGAAAAGCTTTAGAAAATTTTTGAAACATGCTCTCATAAAATTAGGAATCCTTCAGAAAAATTTTGAAACATGCTCCCATAAAGCTAGAAATACTTCAGAAAAACACTTTAGACGCTTCGTGTTTAACAAACAGGAAATTGATTAAATTATATAGAAGCTATTAAAAACAAAAATTTTTTACTCAAGTGCGTAGGTTTATTCGACTTGTTCTGCAATGGTTTATTTTGGTACTTGAAATAAGAATAGTTTAAATGCTCCGCGTTTGGTAGAATTTACGTAAACAGAGTTAAATGAAGTGTATAAAGAATAAGGTAGCCGGTTTTTCAATCACTCTGGCATAAATTTCGTGTCAAGACGAACAAGATTCCCTACGTTATCATTGGGAAATCGATATACGTAGCGCGTACGCCATTTCTCGAGCGTGTTATTATTTAAAACATATCGACAGGTCCGGTGAGTCGGCGGCTGAATGAACAAGAAGCAGCATGACGCGACAAAGCTGGGTGATCGATGTCCTCCGAGCGCATGAACCGAGATTTTTGGACATTAAACGCGTCACTCACGATCTTTCAACATGTTCATCCGTTAAACGCGCGCCATGATTTCATTCATAAACTAGGTGCTAAATATTTCACGTGTTTATCTTATCTACTTTTAACACTATTCCTACCACAACCGGTCAAATGACCGTTTTTAAAATTTCGAATACAATTTCATAGATACAACGTAATTGAATCGCCTTTAAACTTTCGACTTTTTCTCAAATATACGTATAATACATTTTTCAATATTCACTTCTTTTTTCATTGTTTATTTTTTGAGAAAAATTTTTAGTCTGTCTTACGTGGGAATGTCGAGGTAGGAATAAGTTTATACGAAGTGTCGGTAGGAATAGTGTTAAATGATCTTCGAGTTACCAATACTTTGAAACTTACTGTCGCTACCGATCATTACCATCACTTTCATAATCATTATCATGCCAATGGGTTACCATTATCATTGAGATCGTTATTAGATGATTATTATTACAGTTAATTTATTATCCTTATTTATTAATCTTATTTCGAATTTATTATTTTTATTATTCATCCTTTTATTCTACGAAAAACGTCTTTGGAATTTCGAATTGTGGTTAATTAATTTTGTGGGCAAGTTTAAACAGAAAAACCTAATAAATTTTACCTGAAATGTGGGTATACCTGTTCGAGGATCCAATTTCAGAATTCAAATGCAAACGGCGTATCGAAATAAGCGATCCAATTTTCGCTCGGCGATCATGCTTGAAATATACGAGTCGATAACCGTTTCAATATTTTAACGTAACTGCACGCCGCCGCGGCAACGTTCGCTGCTACGTCTCGCTCGAAGTCCCGTTTTTATTCCGATGAAATGGAAATGAGCGTGGGCGCGATACGAGATTCAACGAAAGTTAACCGTGGCCGGTGAATTCGTTGAAAAACGTGGTACAGCTGCCGGTCGCGCCGTTGAAAATGTTTATTAACGAGCCGTTCGCGTGACATCTTACCATCGATCCTCCGCAGTGATCGAGAACAGATGAAACTGACATTGGCCTATCTTCTTCTTTAAATGTAAATTCTTTGATAATTTTACAGCAATGATATAGCGTAGATGTAAGACATTCAAGGATTTATAAATCTGGGAGAAATTTTTAAGCTTGATATCTAGATTAAATGGAAATCTTCTAATAAAAAATTTCCAAGCCTGACAAATATTTAACTTTAATAGATTGGAATTAGAATTAATGATTCTGTAATCCGTTTTAAAATGGAGTTTTGTTACATTAGGATTGAATAACTGTAAATTTTTAATAATCTAAAAATAATTAAATGCTGTAAAATTTAAAAAATCTAAGAATAATTAAATGTTGTAAAATAAAAATTAAATGCTATAAATTTTTAATAATCTAAAATTAATTAAATGCTGTACAATTTTAATGATCTAATTAAATACTGTAAAATTTTTATAATTGAAGAACCGTGTTAAAATGGATATTTAAGTAGTACTTAGTTCTTTTTGAAGACGTGTTTTATAAGGCACAGAAGTGGTGTTGAATTTCAAGTAATGTTTCAACGCGAAGCTTTTCCCTTGTTTCCACGCAATTTCGCGACGGCTGATGCCAAGAAATTAAAGCGTCGCGGCAATAAATTAACACGTTTCCGCGAGAAGTGACGTCACGCGCCGCAATTCGACCATGGGACTCGCAACGAGGTCTCGTTAGTCTTTTATAGTCCGCCATATGGACACAAGTCGATTCCCACCACTGACACCGATACACGCTGCCATAAACTGCATGCTAATTCCAGCGAACCTGGTGCTTGTCCGTTTTTTGCAATCGACATTTAATAACAAAAAATTTATATATCGTTCTTGAAGTGGTCTTTAAAATGAAACGTCAAATTCAAAGAAGTACCATTTCATACAGAGTACATACTTTTAAAACGAAATTGTTTAACTTAATTGCTTTAAACGGTTTTATGAAAAATGGCACTTTCAATTTCTTACCCCTAACGTTTCTCTCAACGTTTAAAAAATTAAAAAAGTAAAATCGAGGATTGAACAATTCTTTTTACAACTCTTACATTATACATCAAACTCAAAATTCGAAATTCAGGTTCTTTAAAACAAAATGGCACTTCAAATCTTCTATCCCTAACGAATATCTATATTCATTCATCTGTACTTGATCACTCTGATCTGTTTTATTAATTTTAAGCATTAAATGGAAGGTTAAAAAATTGTTCTTGCAATTCCTATATTGCATATAGTATTCGAAATTCAAATTTCGATCCAGCTTCGGTAAAGAAAAATGGCACCTTAAATCTCTCGGCTGAAACGATTTTCTGCATTCATTCCTGTGTATTTAGCTCTCCTTAGACGATATTTTACACGATTAAAAGAAGTCAGAAAGGGCGAACCATGGACGCCGTGTTAAAATGCAAAGTTAACCGGACCCCCGAAAATTTTCTGGGAATTTCGCGTCCGGTTTCAGGGACGCGACGTAGTTTTATTGCGGCAATATAGCAGGGATGCCGGGTCTCTATACTATTGTTCAACTTTTTCCTCGCCCTGCCTTGAAGCAGGTACCGTGGACCTTTTGCAGCTAATAGGCAGGGAATAATGGCGGTCGATCGACCTTCGATTCGCTGACCAGCCTGCCACGCACTTCCAAATTCTCGAAATTTTACTTCCATCGAACTCTGCTGTTCTAAAGTCACCTTTTCTCGTAACACCGCCAACATCAGATCATCTAACGTGATAACGCAGACGGTTCCCGTTTCTTTGAAACGGTGAAACATAGAAGCTTATTTACAATCTCAGGCGACGAATAATTGTTACACCGTTTTAACTTAAACGCAAGAGAAACGGGAGCAGGTTGGCTGGTTTCAATTACATATCTTGAATCTGCACGCTTTTCTCATGGTACACTGGCCACAGAAAGTATTTTCAGAGCGCTGCATTCGTTTCACGTTCGCGTTGCTAATTAGGTCTGAGCGTGTTAAATATTTAACGGATTATGGAAATTGGTGGAAGTGGAGTGTAGGAAGCTAACAGAGAACAACTCTGATTCAGATGTACAGATACATACGTGTAATTACTTTTTGCAGCTACTGTGGACAGCGAGGATGTTGTTATAATAGGTACAAGGTGTTCACGTTTGTTCTTCATACACGGATTATAATGCTTACACTTGTTACGTGTAATTATCATGAATAATGCATAATCGTAGCCTCGCGTTGTTCGCCCCTGGAGGATCTACGATCTGATTGCTGCTCGCTATTCGCAAGCTTGTATTAAACATCACTTAGTATTTCTCGTGTCAAATTGAAAGCGTGCTTAAGGAGAGAAAAAAATGAACGAGTTGTATAAATACATTTCAAACTATTTCATATAAATAGTTGACGCCTAGCAGTGCAAGTAAATTTTACAACAAATTTATCTACAAACTTTTAATCCTCAAAATAACTTTTACAAATTCAGCCCTCAACAAAGATTTAATTTAAGCTTAACCAAAGTCTAAGCTATGCCTAACGTAAATCACTTCAAAGAGGGCTTTCCAAAAAAAATCCATTAAAAAACTTCCAAGCCCTAAGTTAATTCTCTGAACCTAATCCAAACCTAACCCCAATTCAATACATAGGAAGCTTCTCAAAATGTCCACTCGAAAGTTTCCACCCTCTGAACCGATCCCCACCATCAAGAAACTCCATCATCCACCATCATCCCCCGTTGTATCAGTCACCCAACCTTCGTCCGGCTATTCTATCAACAGGAAGCAATCCCACCATGGACTGACTGCTACCCAGTCACCCTCTGTCCCTCGTAATTTCACCTTCGCAGCCCCGTGCAGCCTCCCTTTCTGCCATCAAACGGAAAAAAAAGTTACAGCGATCGTCACGATGGAAACAGCGGTCGGAGCGCAACAGAGGACGAAAGGGAGGGTGTCCCTCAGTAACCATGGGGCTCGCGTTATCGCTGGAAATTCCTATACCAACTGAAAATCGTGTTTTATGGAATAAAAGGGAAATACAGAAAACGAGAGAGAAAGAAAGAGAAAGATACATGCACAAGCACACACATAGAAGGAGAATAATGAAGGAAGAAAGAGAAAGTGAGGCAGAGAGACAGAGAGAGAGAGACTCTCTCTCACACACACATACATACACAAAGAGAGAAGTGTGAAGGAAGATGGAGAGAAAGAGAGTCACACACACAGTGGAAGAAGAGTGAAGGAAGAGGGAGAAAGTGAGACAGAGAGACAGAGAGAGAGAGAGACTCTCTCTCACACGCACATACACACACAAAGAGAGAAGTGTGAAGGAAGATGGAGAGAAAGAGAGTCACACACACAGTGGAAGAAGAGTGAAGGAAGAGAGAAAGTGAAGCAGAGAGACAGAGAAAGAGAGGGAAAGAGAGAGAGAGAGAGAGAATTCTGGATGGCTATGTTCATTGTCGTGGAATAAAAGCCGCGGGAGTTCCCCCCGCGGATGCTGAGCCCTCTCGCGTGGATTTCATTTCAGGATCGCATAAAATGGTGCTGCTGCCAGTGACGACGCCGCGTGCGTTGGTTGGCCGTCGAGGGGAACGAGGGACAGCAGAACAGAGTGGAGACAGAGATACGAGTATTCGAGGTGGAGAACCAGAGCGAGAGAGAGTGATGGTAGACGATTCGAGGGGAAAAGAATGGAGAGGAAGGCCATGGGACCGGGAGCGAAAGAGACGGGGACAGAGATGTGCCGGCTGGCAAGCAGATGGTTGCGCCGTTTATTGGTTTATTCGTCGGTTCAGCCATCACGTCCTGTCCGGCCATCGGACCAGCCGGTGTGCTCGCTCCTCTTTGTGTTCCTCGACCTGACGGGGATCGACTCTTAGCTACCCTGGTGTTATCTGCTACGAGCGTGATACCACGGTGCGTGGAATGGGCGATCGAACGTTGGGCATACGAGGGCCATTCACGGGGACCGAACAGCACTATTATTGGGTGTATCGACGGTGTTGTATGGAGGAGTTGTTCCTCGATGTTTTGTGGTGATTGCACGTGCTTCTGTTTGAAGTGTGCCGAGTTGATTCGGATGTGAGTCGATGCAGTGCGTGGAAGATGTAACGCGTGACTGAAGTTGTTCCTTTTTATGATCCTGAAATTGTATTTTAAGTTGCGAAGCTTAGTAGATTCGGTGATTTTTGAATATAGCTACTGTTTGAATTTTTAAAGTCTAATTTGTGCAAGATCGATAATTTTTTAAACTTAAGTTTTAACATGGATTTCGAATTTCATCGACATTTTAGCTATCAGTTGTGATTTTGTGAAATAAAAGTTTTAATAGGTGGAGGAAATCCTAATTTTTGAGATTATACAGAGATGAAAGTTTTTTCGAAGGAACATGCTTCTCTGATGGAGAAAAAATTACAGGAACGGTTTATTTTTCAGAGGAGAGAGGGTGCGGGTGTCGATCATCTGAAGAGGGGCTCACGCGGTGAAAGGGTTGATTGATGCCGACTCGACTGCTTTTATCGCCACTTACACGGTACTCTATGTTTCATTTATGCTCTTTGTACATTTCAAACGGAGCTAATTCCGACTTACACACTACCGACTTAATCGGTCGTAAATTCAAATTCAAGAGAAACCTTCAACACGTTCGAATCGTTCGTTTTAGGTGGTGGAAGCGACTGCAAACGTTGGGATCGAATTTTTTCTCTGTCAGAATTCAACCTCTGTTTGTGTGATCAAAAGGTACGTAGGTGTAATTAAAAGAAAAAAGTGGAAATTTTAATTAACTTTGCTCAATTTTAGATCATCCGATTACAAGCAACAGTTTGTTTTACGAAGAATCTGTTTCTTCTATTAAATCTATTTTATTATAGGTATGTTTTTTTAAATTAACATTCTTACCGCTAAATTATGTTACAATTTTTATATTTTGAAAATGTTTCCTTAAACAAATCACAATAAAGACTAATAATTCGAACTTAAATTTTTAAATTCAAATATTCAGATATTCAAATTTCCAAACTTAAATTTAAATGTTCAGATTTTCAATTTTAAATTCAAATTTAAATACTCGGATTTTCAAATTTAAGTATTCAAATTTACTCAGATTTTCAAATCCAAATATTCAAATTTTGAAACCTAAATTCAAATGTTCAAATTTTCAATCTTAAATTCAAATTTAAATGCTCAGATTTTCAATTCCAAATATTCAAATTTTCAAAATTACATTTAAATGTTTGAATTTCTAATCTTAAATTCAAATTTAAGTATTCAGCATCCAACCTACTATTCAAACATCTCCAATCCTATAGACAATTATTAACTAACCGAACAAGATCCTTAAATCTCCCTCTATCCGTACACTAACTCTGTTCACACTTTCTTATCGCTTACTCGCTGTTTGCCATTGCGACCACCTAGGTGCCGTATTTCCGGTGGTATCAGAGTTTCCGTGTGTATCATCGTTCTCACGAGTTCCATTACGCGACCGTAAGTTAGCTCTGGCGAGAAAAGTTTCGACGGCAACTGCGCAACAGTTCTAATGCCGAAAATTATACGAACAGGGGGACGGCGATAATAGTCATGCCTCGTAGCCAGTAAGGGCGGCCTATGGGGGGTGAATCGATAGAGGGAGACGCCACGAGACTCCACCGTGCTCCACCTATCGGATCTCGTGCGTTCCTTGCACGAGTACGCCCTCTGCGTATCTCGAAATGAAAGATCTTTGGAAAGCTTGATTTTTTCATAACGAAAATAGCTAATGAAACTTCAAAAAATTTCCTTTTCATTTTAAACAGCGGATAATTAGGAATGGTCGAATTGTAGAGAATTTAATATGTATCTCTTTTTTAGGTTAGTTGAGGTTTTGTTTTTCAAGTTACCGAATTGTTGAATTAGTCTTTAATACTTAAAGAACAGAAATTCTACGTTTTAATGCTTTGTTTTTCAATTTCAACAAAGTATTTTTATTGCTTTGGGGTTAAATTTAAATTATGAGGATTTTAACTGACTTTTAATTGAAATCTGAATTTTGATTAAAATTTTTAAATGTTTTTTGGGTCGATTAAAAATTCGGAATAATTGGAAGTTCATTTAATGCTTGAAGGAGATCGGAAAAGGTTTTAGAAATTTGTGTCTGTATCTTCTGCTGACTTATTGATCCCCACGGATAGATTACATGCTTCCCCGGGGAACAAATCAACGTCCTGTCGGTTAGAAATAAGTATGCGCCGGAGGATTCGTTTCGAGTGTCATCGTCGAAGTCGGCTTTCGAGGGATTAAAGTTTCTGACAAATTTCGGACAGCTTGTTAAAGTGTAATCCACCTCTCGAACTCCTTGGTATATATCTTCCCTGGGGTATCGTCCTACACGTGTACTAAACGAACAAACTTTTCCAATGTTGATCGTTTCACGGAAAATTGCTAAAAATTGTTTTAGGTGTGAAGCACACAAATAAGACGTTAAGTTCGACTTGTTTTGACGCCAGGATTGAAAACTCGACCCGCCTTAATTCCAGTTAATCCTGATTAGCACCGGAAACAGCAAACTGTAAGAGGATTAACCCCTCTGCTATGACCTTCGAAGAATCTTGCGAGTCTATCTGCGATCCAAACGAAGCGATCCTAGGTAAAATATTTTGACAGCCAGCAAAGCTTCTCTTTCCTTCGATGTTTGAAAATAAACAGACACACCTAATCCCACAGATTATCCTTCAACGTCTCACCTTGTACGATCGAAGCCAATTTTCTTTAACTTTAAGCGATACAATATCAAAGACGATCCCAATTAAAATTAAAAATACAATCAAACATTTGACCATCTCTATTTTCTGCCAATATTAAACTAAAATGTTTTCTATCAGTATTGGAAAAATTTCGATTCCCAAGTGTAACATAAACGAATTTTAGCCACTGAAAACCTAGACAATTGAAAAAAATATTGAATTCCACTTTCCAAAGTTCTTTTTATCTCCTAAAAAATTGCCATTCCTAAAGATCACTAGTTCCTTGAACCAAATTCTTCGATCCATTCTAGAAAGCTGTCTCACACTAGACTTCAGTTTACCTAATCGGAGAACAAAGAATCTGACTAAGCGATGGTTTTCAGGTAAACGCAGTGGCGTTGACCAAGTAACCTGGAAACACGCGGTACATCGACACGCGTGTGCTCGAATAAAAGGAGTTATACCGCTAAAGGAACCCGAGAAGAAGGAGGAGGCGAAGAAGGAGGAGCACGAAGGAGAACACGACCTTGCCTGCATTCAGCTGTGTCATCCGCGAGCCGTTAACACGCTCAGGTGGCTTCGATCCCAGGGACGAGCATCAATCACTATCGGTAGTTGCAGGTGTAATATGATTATTGTCGCTAAGATAGCCAGCTATGATATACGCCCGGGAAGTGTGCCAAGTGACATAACAGGATTTATCTTTAACGGCGTATCGAAGCCGAGGTGGAACGGGTCCTCGGCGTCGCCATTGATTCGCTCCCGTCCCGATGACTCGCGAGTGAGCTTCCGCTCGATTGACGTTTGGTAACTTTCTTTCGAGCTCTCGATCAGGGGGAGATTTTTATTCGCATCTATAAGGCAGCAGCGAATATCGTGACTAGAGATATAGAGCTATAAGATAAAGCTTGAGGATATACTAGCTTAAGCTTAAGGACATACTAGCTTAAGCTTAAACATATACTAATATACTAGCTTGAAGATAAAGATCCATAGAGCTGCTGTGAGATTGGAGAATTTCTAGGAGGTGGACTTTTAGGTTTCAAATCAGTTTTACGCTTAGGGACTAAGCGGAGCTACAGATTTTAGATATAGAGCTATAAGATAAAGCTTATGGATATACTAGCTTAAAGCTTAAAGATGGACTAATATACTAGCTTAAAGCTTAGATATATTCTAATATACTACCTTAAAGATAAAGACCCATAGAGCTGCTGTGGGATTTGAGAACTTCTAGGGGGTGGAGTTTTAGGTTTCAGATCAGTTTTAGGTTTAGGAACTTTAAATTAGACGTGAGATTGGTTTAGGGGCGGTGCTACAGATTTTAGATCAGTTCTAGGCTTAATGGGTTTAGGTTAGCTCCGAATAGGATTTATGGAGTAGAGATTTCGAGGTTTGGTTAGTTTTGAGTTAGGTTTTAGGAAAGTTTGGAGGGTGGAGCTTTAGATTTTAAATTGATTCCAGAGATAGGTGTTTGAAATTAAATTTCAGGATAATTTTAAAATAAAATAGAACAGATTTTTAGATAGTAAGTGAAATGTTGAGAAATGGAATCGTAGACTTTCGTTAAAATTAAATTTTAGATGGTGTAATTGAGAACGCAGAGTGCTGTTAAGAAGGTCGGTTTTGAGTTCTGTTTTGTAAAACGGAGGTTGTTCGACTTTACTTGTTTCTGCAAGGACTACAGTTAGGATGAGTTTTCCTTTTTCGCGAGAATGTCGGTTTCGCGGCACGCTTAACAGAAATAGACGCTTCCCTAACCCGTTGAAACAGTGACTCGACAGAACCGGTCTATTTTCGAATGACTCTGCGCTTCGTGTACTCTCGATCTGGGCTAGTGAGAGCGCCAATTTTAACTGTTTATCGAGTCCTTTCAGAGGCGCTCCGCTTCTTGGAACACGAAAATCATGCAAGTCGAATCGAAACCCGCCCGCCAAACAAAGCAACCCGAACCTAACCCGTACCTTTTAATTCGAAGAAAGTCTTTAACCCTCAGTATACTATGCTGGGGTCCCCAATATTTCGCTGTTTTACGAGTGATAACGCATACAATGACAACGTTATTTGTGTTAGTCGCAAACTGAAGATCTCCTTGCTTCACATACATGATAAATCCATAATAAGAGGTGTCCAAATAAACGACACAGATCAGTTTCTTATGATATACCTTGTAAAATATCAATGAGAATCAGAAATGTATCTAAAATTGATTCAAACAATCCAGTTTCGAATGTCCTCGATTAACCCTTTGTATACTGTACCAGAGTGACCGATATTTCGCTGCTTCACGATTGATAACGCATACAATGACGGCATCATTTATGTTAGTCTCAAAGTAAAGATCTCCTTGCTTCGCAAACATCATAAATTCACAATAAAAGGTGTCCAAACTAATGACAAAGGTCAGTTTCTTATAATACCTCGTACAATATCGGTAAACGTCAGAAATGACTCCGACACAGTACTGCGAGCTGCAGTATTCGAAGGGTTAATCGAAGGTTTCCATAGCTTATTCAGTAGAAGCTTCAAAATTTATTATAGCTTCAATGACTGACCTGAGCATTAATTTCAAAATACTTTCAGGTGAACGGATCGACTACAACGGAAGTCCGTAGTCCGCTGTCGTTCGCATACTGGGCCAACGAAGAAGTTAAAAGCGGCACTCACGTTACTAAATGTCCTAAACAAGTGTACGGGAGAGCAAAAAGAAAAAATAGAATATGTGTCGTAAGATCCATGTGCCGATAACGAGAAGGCCCAGTTAATGCTCTACATCTACCCTGTAGATCCGAATTTGTTTGATAAGAGGCGACAAATTCGGTTCTAGAGAGGTTTGTGTGGTGCATACAGAGCTACAGTGGTCTCGATGCAACGGTTACGCTGTTCGCGCGTGCATTTCTATCGAATTGTGTAATTATGCAGTTTAAGATCGAGGATTAATAGGCGAAGGTAGAGGTCGACGACGTTTCAAGTTCATTTACCAGTGAACAAACAGTCTAAGTGATCTTGAAATGTATTCAATAACTCAGGTTTAACGATTTTTCCATCTTTTTCCATTCCTTGTTTCTTAATTCGACGTGATATCTCTTCAATCGAACAATACGCACGTACGTTTGCAACGAAATGAAATATATGGAGGCAGACAGGCTGTTATGTAAAACCGATTAACGAAAACGAAAGTCCCAAGCAAGTCTGTCTGAGAGCGTAACGAAATTGTCAGGATAGGGGGGGTGTGATTGGATTAGGAAGATGACTGGCTGGAAACGATCGAACTCGGTTGAGAGCAACATCGAACTGCATCGGATAATATTCTACATTACTCGAGCCTGATCTTCCATTTAAATAAATTATTACATCGCTATGTTATTATTTTTTGTTATTAATATTATTAGCAAATTTTACTACCAATATTATCAGCTATAATTTTTACATTTAACCAAGAGACATTTTATACCTATCAGTTCTATTTAATATTGAACGCCAAAATGTAGATTAATAATATTAATACGGGTTACTCATATCACAAAACAAGACGAAATAAAATTTTAGAATGTTAAACATTAAATTTTCTTTACCATACTATTACAAAACAGGACGAAGTAAAATTTAAAAATGTCAAACATTAAATTTTCTTCACTATACTATTACACCATTGCGAATTAAAACTGTGTTCATAAGAATTGTACGCGAATAGCAGGAACTCGTGGTTCAGAGGTATTTGTAATTGGCTTGTATGAAAAAAAAACCATCGTAGAAGAAACTACCCAATGAATTTCGTTTTCTCAACCGTGGAATTTCACCGTGTCGCACGCAACCACTTCGAATTCCACGCGGTTTCCTCTCGCACGCGACAAGGACTGCGTATACTGGAATCATGGCAAGAAAGAACGTCTTCATTAATCGCTGCGCGCAATTAATTGCCGAGTATGAGGCTCGTTCTAGTAATCTAACGAGGCTCGCGTCGTGTTTGTTACCCGCGCTCGTTTTTCAACAGCGTGTTCGTCATGCGAACGGATTCTTGACGGGGACAAGAAATCTGTTAGAGGCGATCGCGAATTAATGACCGTTATTAATAAAATTGTACACAATACAGGAGAAGAGAGAGATAGAGAGAGAGAAAGAGAAGGTACAAGCGACCCGACGTCGCGATGCACACGTTGCATTAGCTTGCACATTCCTGTCCCAGACTGTACAGGTGGACTCAAAGTTTCTTTGCATACTGTACACTGATTGTCTTCGTGTATTGTGAAACGGCGGCTGAAAGGTTTATGATTTTTTTTTAGGCGTGAATTGGGTGTGTGGTTGGTTACAGAGGTGTGAAATGGTTACAGGGGTTGATTTTGAAAAGTGGTAATTATTGGTATGGGAAAGTTTACAGTTGTGTGTGATAGTATATTTTAAAATTGAAGTGGAAGTATTAATAAGTTTCGGTATTAATAATAACGGAAGTGGTGAAGGGACACGTATCGAATTTATTGCAAAGAGAAACCTGAGTGAAATCTGAAATTAAGTTACGACAGTATCTGAATACCACATAAATAGTCGATTTAATATTACAATAATCGTTATATTATTGCCAGATTACGGGGTATTGTGGCATTTTCAAAAGAATTCGCAGCTAATACTGTCAAACGATAATTACAAAAATTCCCACCGTTCCTCACACCGAAACTGTGTGTGAGCGGGGAAAAAAATGCACACAGTTAAGCAATTTAACTGTAATATTTTCAAAAGTCCACAAAACGTTCGTTGATCCCCGTGAAAAGAAAGAGTTAAAAGTTTAAGCCGATTGCGTTTTTTTTTCACGAGGACAACGACAAAAGGACGGCGGAGGAGAGGATGATTCGTTCACGGTGAAAGAGTAGTCGGTCCGTCGTTTCATCTTTTTCAATTCGAGATCCTATCCTTTTATTCACGCTCGATCACGAGAGAGAAGTTCGCCGGCGCGCGCGCGCGCGTTTTCTTGAATCCTTCTGTAACAGCCGCGACGCGTCCATTAATCTTTGATCGTGCTCACATTAAAATGACACGCCGGTCGTTACGCAACCGCTGGTAAGTGCTAATGAAGTGCATACACGGCCGTAATTACCGTTCGAGTAGCCTGCCCACTTTTCGCGCGCGCACGCCGCAATCGAGGGACGAAAAAGGGGGAAAAAGTCGGCGATTTCGTAACCAGCATTTGAAAATCCGTGTTTCGTGGCTTCGAATGCGGATTGCACACTTTTCCGTGACCTCGACGATTTCTTTCGAGTGAATTGGTTGCAACGTTCGGGATGCAACGTCGCGATTGAAAGTTTTTAGTAGAGGTGATCGCAAAGAAATTTAAATTATTCCTTAGAAATATTAAAAATTTACGCCATGGACAAATTTTGAAATCGTAATAAATGCAGTGCTGTTCGCTTTTTTTTATAAAGCCTGGAGGATTTCTTTGGTGGGGATTGGTTGCGTGAATTTTGTCATTAGTAACTTTTTTACGTGTAGTGTGAGTTAATATCGGAAAATTATTATTAAATTAATTTAGATAAAATTTGAATGAATATCACAGTGATCTTGGAAGAGAATCGAATGAAGATGATAATGTGTTAATTTCTTTTCTGTATTCCAATGAATAGAAATACTTATCGTTGTACGTGTATATAAATTTTATGTAGTTAATTGTAAAGCAGGAGGGGAAGGTTCTGAAGAAATTTCAGGGAAATAAAGAAACGTTGGTAGGTATGTAGAGAAAATATCAGAGGGAATGAACAGCAACGGAAGTCGTGCTAGACATGGCGCACCGAGCAGTGCCATACTAAGGACGAGAGAAAGGCGCAGGAGATGAAATGGAACCTCTCCGATCTCCAGCTTCTCTTTTATACTCCCCGTTGACCTTGTTTTGACCAAGCATGACACGATGATGATGATCGACGACCTTTAGTCTTTCACCACTTACTTATTCCCCTCAGAAAAAAAAAAATGGCAATCCATACTACATTCGATCCTCGTGCAGGTTTCAATTCACCAGAACCGTGTCGTTAGAAAATTTGTAATCTATGATAAACGTTTACGCGTTTATTGTTAAAACAACCGGGATCATGTCTACCGGTTAATCGACCGCATTTTAATTCGCGTTATTGATCGATCGATCCGGCCGGCCAGGCTCATTAAACTGGTTGGTGACAAGCGAGTATCTAATCGCCGCTTGTAATCGCGACACTTTGTAGATTGTCCGGTACGATCGAAGGAAGGTAAAAACCGGGCAACCGGCGATTAGAAGAGCGCGGGGAAAAATCTGCAATTCACAACAAATAATCGCGCGGCGGGGATCTGTCCGCTAGGTAAAAACTCGACCACGAGCTAATAGAAAACTGGCTAAGAGGTCGATGAAGCGTTGCACCGGCTGTTATGATTAACGAGGAAAATGGTAGTTTGTAACGTCGCCGGTCAGCTTCCTGCGAGCTGTTTACTCCTTAACGACGTAATTCCCGAGGAAACTTGTAATTTTAAGATATCTTCCACGAGTGTGCACTTAATTGTCTGTATGCCAACTTTTAACTGCGATCTTAGTAAATTTGAGTTTCAGAAACCAGAATGAAAGTGATTTTTCTCAGATATCATTTCACATTGATTACGGAGAAAGTAACATTTCCGCTTAGTTTATTTGGTATAGGAATTTCTTTTTTGAGTTAATCGAAAGGAAAGCGAACGATTTAATTTATTTAAGACCGAGTACTATATACTTATAACGATCGACCAAAAAATGCTGAAGTTCCATATCTTCGAAGACATCAAAGACGGTAGCCCTCGCTGCCAATCAAAATGGCGGCAGGGAGCCGCACGGCATTGCGCGCGCTTCGCTAAACGTAACGCGAAGCGTACGGCTCGTTAACCATGGTACGCGCATCAATTTCAGCCACGATTTTCTCCATCCAGGAATTCACGTAGGTGAAGAGGATCATTAGTTAATACGCAAACATCATCAGAGTGTCCTTAACCAGGCAAGATTCTCCCTCCCTTCTTCTCTCTCTCTCTATCGCTCTTTCTCTTTCTCTCCTCTCTCTCCACTCTATCTTTCACCCCTCTCCTTTCCCTCTTTCATTCTTCTCTCTCCTCTCTATCCTTCTCCCATCTCTCTCTTTTACTTCCCTCTTACCATTCTATCTTCTTCCCTCTCTCTCTTTCACTTCTCTCTACCAGGCAAGAGTCTCCCTCCCCCCTCTCTCTTTCACTCCTCTCTCTCTTTTTCACTCTTCTCTCTCCTCTCTTTCCACTCTATCTTTTTTCCCTCTCTCTCTCTTTCATTTCTCTCTCCCCATTCTACCTTCCTCTCTCTTTCTCTCTCCTCTCTCTCCTCTCTCTATCTTTCTCTGCCCTGCTATCTCTCTGAACGTCCGCCGTGAATTTCTTCATTAGAATCTGCACCACCAACCCCGGGGTCGTTAACTCACCTGTAAACATCGTTCCCCATCAAAACGTCATCAGTTATACGAAATTGCAAAAAAATGGTCGCGAGCCAACGGTGTCCGGTAAACGGTAAAAACCGCGTTACTGCTAACCGGACGTTCATCAGCTCGTGCACCGCGTTTCTCCATTAGGCCCGATTTACAAGTACGGCGCTCGCGCGTCCCCCTTTCGACGGGACCGCTGTTCGCGAGGCACTTTTGCCAGCGGCACCTGCGTTCAAGCAAGCAGGCACACTTCCACGCGATATATAGAGTACGCGTTTGGGAACAGCGTGACCTGATTCACATTCGATCGCGCGTTGCGATTACATTAGTGGAAATTAAGTATAATACGTGCAGCGGTGTACAGGGCGCTCCATGGAAGATGGTTTATTATTTTAAAGGAAAATTATCTTATTCGATTTTCGTTTTGAACATGAATCGACGAAATTCTGACGTTAACGGAAATTAATTGCAATGTTTGTGTTGGTGTACAGGGTGCTTCATGAAAGGTGGATCTTACATTAAGGGGAAATCTTAGAATATAAGCTTTCCTTTGTATAAAAATTATTGCAATATTATATATAAATTAAGGTTAATGTTTGTGACGGTGTACAAAGCGTTTCATAAAAGGTGGACCTTATTTTGAGAAGAACCTTTTTTAAGTTAATCTTCGCTTTAAATATAGAATATGCAAATTGGTTCTGTAATAGTTTGTAATTGAAATAAATAATGATTTGGAATCTATGTTCACGATTTGTGAAACACTCTGTATAATTGCTCGAATTATAGAACGGTGCGATTCGATGTTGGGCAAGAGGCGTCCTCTGGCTGGAGCACCTACCGAACGACCGACACTTGAAACAGCGTTATTCACATTAATTACGACTTAACCCGATGGATTGAACAACGTTGCACTTGTATTAATTTCGTTCCATGTAAAAGGAGCATGAAGTTGTTGCAAACTGCGGTTACGCAAACAGATTCGGTCAATCGCAATAAAAGAAACTAAAACTAAATCATGTTACACACATGCATATACATAAACCATCACAGTTCCTGCGTTTTTTTAATCAACCTCTACCCATCTCGATTAATCCACGTGAACCCGTCCAAACCCAATTCATAATCGAAACAACACCGGAACTGCTTCACTTTGAAAGCACTGCTCCAAACCTCGATCTCATCGATCCACAAATAAATTGTGGCTGTTGCAGAAAAGAAGGAAAGAGTATAGGAAAAGGAGAGGTAGTGTTTCGTCCAGAGCCTGCTAATGGACTCATTGGTAATGCTACCTAGCAGACCCGTGCCATAAACACAGGGATAGGAAGGAACAGGTCGAAATTCGTATAGATTAGGGACACCAGAAAGTAATGTCGTTTTCTTACATTAAATTCAAACACATAAATTTTTAACTAGTATTTATTTTTAATCAATGCTATAATCACCCTCATTATCAACAACCTTTCGCCATCTACTGTGCAAAATTCTTGGTTGTTGAGCAAAATATCTAGAGATGGAATGACAGAAACAAAATTAGTTTCCGATTCCCTAAATACATAGAAATTTCACTTGCGAGAAATGTCGTCAATTGACTCCTCCTAGTGGTCAGAGTAGGAAGGTCGGCACAAGATGAAAAAAAGTGAAGCGGAAAAATAAGATTCCAACGTTTCGTTAGAGGGTGCACTCGCGACATCCGGCGTTGGGTCGCGCCGGAAGAGGGCAGCAGCCAGGTTCGTTTCGGCTCGGCCGAATGAAGACAAACGGTCCTCGGTGTACGCGGTGGCCGCGTTCGCCTAACGTTTCCAGGGATCTTCGCGGAGTCTCGAGTCTAAATCCACATCCGAGTGCGCGAGAAAACACAGCAAGATTAATGATATGCCTGACACGGCAGGGAGAGGGTGCCGGTCGGTTGGCCAGCCTGGCGTCGGTGGCCGCCGGAGGGAACGCCGACCGCAGGAATAGCTTTGCTACTTTTCACTCTGCCGCGTCCTTTGCCTCGCCCGAGTTGCATACTTGTCAATCATTCCGCGGGGATCCAGCGACACCTTGCGCGCTCTCTGTTGTTCCGTTGTTCGACGGCTCTTACCTCGATGTTTCTTGCAGGGAACAGTTGTCGGTGAACGTTCGTTGCTCGCGTTGCTTGGGTATCGGGGTGTGTTCGCTGCTTTTGAACAATTTTAGGGGGGTTTTGGTGATGTCGATGTAGTGTTTGACAATATATTTGATAGCTTTGAAAGTTATGAATTTGTAGATCGTTCGTTTATGAACACTAGAACTATCAGAGCTGTTAAAATGGCAGGTGATTATTGATAGCAACGTTAGAAATGTGCTGTGATAAAGTTTCCAAAATTTACTATGATTTTCTACAGAAGGTATAAATAAAGATTTGTTTTCTGTGTATTTTAGGTATTTTTTCATATAATTTTTAATTTGATCTATTAATATGCAAATAAGTACGTTTTGATTGTTGGTAATTCTAGTGTTAAGATTAGAAAGAATTTGGTAGGCGATCGCTTCGATCATTCGGAAACTGTCTTCTAAAACAGTGCTTTATCTCATTTGATTTATTGTTTTATCAGCCAATTGATATTTATTGGTTTACGTATCGACGATTTTACCGGTACTTTTATTGATTCTCATTATTTTATCATGTTCGTTTGATTAATAAGAAATTGCGACCGGGATTTTAATACCTGACCTATCGAGTTAATACTCTGAGCGACGCTGAGAAATCCTAGATTTAATCCCAATCGTCGCGGATTGTCAAAAGGAATATAATTTCACAAATTATACCCCATCAACGGGCCTAATAATTGCCGCTTTCTTCGCGGAAGGGTTAGACAGGAGACGGATAAGATGGAGAAAGAGAGAGGGATGCGATGGAAGCACGATATCGAGTCCCCGACTTTTTGTAAAGGTCTAATTATGATTTATATCTGTTCGTTTTCTTGTTATAACGCGTACGTATCTGATTAGTTTTCGTAAATTACGTCGTTCCACATTTTCTTCGTGGGAATGATTGATGAATTCTAGCCGATTAACATTCCAGCCTGACACCAGCCACTCATTAGCCGGCGCGAGATCGTAGCCGGCGTCCTGTTAAAAAATACCGCGGTTCGACCGTTTTATTAGTTGCAAATCGTCCGCGTTTAGCCCATTCATGCGCTCTCTTCCCGCTGTTAAGTAATAATCCCCTCGAGAGGACGCTTGCGTTGTTTACCATCGTGCAATCGACGAAACAGCGCCATTTCAAAGCACGGTTCGCGTAATTTCAGCGAAAAAATTTTAACAAATCCTCTTATCCGTTCCACAATCACCTGTTTCTTCCTCTTTTTCTTCCACGGCAATCAATTTCAACGCTTTAATCGAACATTCATTGAATTAACTTGGTTGAAATTAATCGCGAGGATAACGTTGCAATTATCTTTTGTTTGTTCACCGTGAACCATTGATCACTGTCAGCGCTACGCTCTTTTGACCTGCTATTGTATTTAGATATTGATCTGAATAAAAAATTCTATCTTCTGGATCCAGGACAACGCGCAGTACCGCTACCAGAAGTAAACGCTTTCCTCTTCTTTTCGCAACATTCCATATAAATCTCACCAAAGACCCAAAGTTAACACATACAAAATAGCAAAAAATAGAGAAGCGACTAAACGTTAAAAAGGGAAAATTCTAAAATAACAACTGCATCGCTTGATTGTCCAACTAGGAAATCTTGGTAAGAAAATATGTATGATAACTCCATCTAGACCCCACCAAAGTCCCAAAATTAAAAATATAAAAAAATGTGTACAAAATAAAAAAAAATAAAGAAGCGACTGGACCTTAAAAAGGGAAAATTCTAAAATAACAACTGCATCGCTTGATGGTCCAACTAGAAAATTTTGGTAAGCAAATATGTATGATAATTCCATCTAGACCCTACCAAAGGTTAACACATACAAAATAGAAAAAAAATAGAAAAGCGACTAAACGTTAAAAAGGGAAAATTCTAAAATAACAACATCGTTTGATGGTCCAACTACGAATTCTTGGTAAGCAAATACGTCTGATAACTCGATCAGTTGCCAAGAAACCATGACTCATGGCGCCCGAGTAATAAAATCGTCACTTTCAAGGCTAGCCGAGCGACCAAGGAACCGTTTTCAGGCGCAGCACCAAGACGCTTAGGCGTCGTCACGTCGAGGTGGTTAACGGAGCGAGGGAACGGGGTTAACTAAACGGATCGTTCGCGAGAACACCGCAACCCCCGTCGGATTCGTCGCCGGTGACTGATGGCACGTCCTCGATCACGATGGATCCCCCGACGCAGCTCGAAACGTCGCCACACGCCTGCAGAAAAGAAGCGGAGGGGAAGGGGGTGGAGCTATGCAAAGGCACGTTCGATACAAATCATGCTAATTCCGGATCAGCTGTCACTTCGATCAGAACTGTCCTCCTGGGGACACGTAGTCGACGATTCGAGACGTTGGTTTGCTTTGTGATAACTCAAACAATATTTCCTTCTTTTTTATTTGTCGTCGTTTTAGGTCAAGATTGATCTGTTGGTGGCGTTGATCAGTGAAAATTGTTAATTTATGGGATCGGTGGCGTTCGCTTCGAAATGTTATTTTTGTGTTCAGGATTGACTTAATTAACAACAGTGTATTTTAAGTTAGGTTAGACTATTTTTACCGAGTGCCAAGTGAATCAACTTCATTTTGGATTCAGACCACTTTTGATTAAATTTACATCGTTACACTGTGAGGATTGAGTAAGTGAGTTAAATAAGTATAATAGAATCTTCTTTATGTCTTAAAATTATTCTTCTACGAATTTTGACAGTTCTGTCGAATTTCTTAATGTAGGTTAATAAAAATAGTTTTTAAAAATACTTGAACACTTTTCCACATCCTTGCAAATCCCGTACAACCCCCAGAACCTCTAACCTCACACTTAATTCTCGTATGCAAATCAACCCTCCATCACGAAATGAAATTCGATGGGACGCAGAAAGGGCCACTTCCAATCTCCTGCCTCCTTAATAAATACAAAGCAGCACGAAGTCCGGAGGTGGTCCACTATCCTGTCGCGTCTCCCAAACGTACCCCAGCTGGTCTCCCTCTTAATCGTGCCCCGTAATTCCTAATTACTATGCACAAAACATGGTAACTCGCGAACCTTAGACTCTCGCAGACTGGTCTGACCGCCGGATAACCGGATACAGCGATATCTCGTATTTTCTGGTGGACAGATAGTCATCAATTTGTGGTTCGGATCAAGACGCAATAATGAGCGCATTGGGATATGTGTAGCGATGGGATCAAGTTCAACCTGTTACCTACGAATTCAAGTCAATTTCAATATCAAATTTCTGCTTCATAGGATACGAACCCCCTATTAAAAATAACAGATATGTGAAGTTTTTGAATGTTTCCTAGCAATTGAGCTATAACAGCTATTTTCGAGTACTCCACATCGAGTACCTGTACAGTACCTGTGGCAATTTTAACAAATGAAACAATCAAAGTCCTTAAAACAGTATCTTCCTCTCAATAATTCGATATTTAAAACAATAAGTAAATTACTCCTAAAAGGTTAGAATCTACCCAGCTAAAAGGTTCGATTATGCATGAAGCTGTGTCGCTTTTTTTCAAAATACTTATAAAGAGATAAACCTATTTCGTTCACATTCTTGTCTACTTAAAAGCTACTAAAAGTTTCTTTCTGTCGAATCGAAACTCGTTCGCAACATATACTACTTGATCCCATCACTATACGAAGGGACGTCGAGCCATGGTGGCGCGCGTTCGACTCCCATCGCTGGTCGAAACGAAAGAAGGGTCTTTTGATGCCCGGTGTGGCCTTCGGGCCCCGCGTGGATCACCGTGGATCGGTCATGGACAGAAAGAGGTCGGCATAGATCTGACGCGATGAGCGCCGCTGCGCTATAATATTAATGATGACTGGCTTGCCCCCTTAGACGAGCCTATCTATTTCGTTCTGTCCGTCCGGACTGTCTTGTTCCGCGGGGATGCAATTTCTCGATAATTCCTTCTCGAGTCCTACGGCCGGCTGGATTCGCCGGCTCGTGTGCTCGTTAATATTAATAAGCTGCTTAATATTAATATTGATAAGTCTGTTAATAGCGATGGGTATCGGTGACGTGGATACCGTGGTCGGGTTAATAGTGGTCCGCCATTTTTTCGCGCGAACGACCGCGGGGCAGTTTGTTCAGCACCGTTTCGTTTACTGCTCGTGTTACCTTGTTCGGCTACCGGGACTGGTTTTAACTGGAATTCGTTCATGATACCCAACTGCAGGCACTGCTGGAAAGAAATCGTTTTAAACGATACACGGGCAAAAGGGGTGCTTCGATCGCGGTGCTTAACGCTTCGTGTAAAACGTTATTACGGAATGATCCACCGTGAACTGATTGAATATTGATCTTCGTTAAATTTGTAGTAAATAGTAAATCGTTGCCCTTTCAGAGCAATATTCAAATTAATTTCAGAGTTAGTAGGGTGTTGAGCAAGATATTCGTAGGAACAGTGATTAATCCCTTAACTACTATAGGTGCCTATAAAATCTAATATATAGAAATTTTGCGTTTGTGACACTGAGAGCACCTATAGTCGCTCGACCCAGTTTGGGTTTCTGACACCCAACAGTTCGCCGGTTTCAGTGCATATAGTAACTCAATTCCTACCCATGTACAGCCGGTACGTGTCAAAGTCTGTCGTGGTCAAGGGGTTAAAGTGAACATTAAGTTTGCAATTGGCCAATAATGAAAATACGCGTGATCCGTTGTTATGTTAGTGCCAAAGATTATGGATTGCAGGGAATTTTGCATCGTGACTTGAACGCTTCCTGAAAGAAACATGTACCTAGGTATGTTCCGTTTAAAGATCGTAGCGAAGTAAAATGGTACAGGCCAACGGAATGTTGTTTCTCTTGGTCATTGGCCACGTTTCCGAACGAATCTGTTCGTTTGCACATTAGTCACCCGGCGGTCGTTCGACTTGTTTTTGCAACTCTCGAGGCATTTGCTGAAACTCCGTAGGAATAATGTCATCGTGCGCTCCACGATCGCGCGGCACGATTAATGGGTGTCCGGGGAGAGCCACTCAGGAAATCCACTAGATTCCTAACGAGTGCATAAATATTTAATGCCCGCCCGGCAACGCGCATCCAGCTCGAACACCGGGCTGATTTATGAACAATTATTTGTCTCGCGTCGCGTTGATCGTAGTCTCAATTACGGGCCTGTTCCCTGCTCGTTTTTCGTCCCCGGCAAAATGAATCGTGCTACGCTAAAAGTGGCTCTCAGAAGAGATTTCGAAAAAGTGCCGCGGCAAGAAAATTAATTTCGCGCGAAATAGGTTGCCGCTGGAAACGGTGTCTAACGGAGGGAAAAGGTAAAACGATGGAAACGACCGGGGCAAACGTGAACACGCGAGGTTCCACGAAGGGAACGATACCTCATAGCGTTTCATTCTGTTCCTCGCTGTAGAATCCATCAAGAGGGAAGGGGGGGGGAGGGGGCAGAAAAATGTTCAGGAAGTATAATTAATTGCCGGTTCTAGGCGAGCCCGAAAAAAGGCCGAAAAAATGGAACGGCCAAGATGGTTCTTCGACGTCTTACGTTACCATTTCTGGCCGACTGATACAGAGGGATGCCCGGCCCACTGGCTTAGATGTGCACCGCTTGTAAGTCACGTGGGATGATAATTAGAGAGCCTGCTGAGGGACCAGGATTTCGTGTAAAATGGCGTCGAACGCGTCTGCATGTCGGACAACCTAAAATCTTCCCCAGAAAATATAAACAGCTTGAGAAAATCCCACGAATTATCGCTAGAAGATTAACTCTACCTAGCAGTATCCACTAAAAGTTGCTTAACGCTTAACGAAACAGGTTTCAAGCATTTTGTAACTGTCGCCGGGAACTTTGAGTACTGAACATAATAATCACTGAGAAATCACATAGATTTTTCTTCATAGAATTGAATAGCTCAATGATCCAACTAAGTGCTATTAATTTATTTCAAGATAAAATCGAATAGCAATTAATAGGCTAACGAAAGAAAAATGGGAACGCATAATTTCCTTATCGCAGTCACATTTAATTGTCCGTATCATTTTTAACACAACTATTTATCAGAAACATGCTACATCCACGTACACGTCGAGTTTAACGTCACGGTAGCTTGGGAGAAGAAATACAAGTAGAAACACTATTTATATTAACACTAGATTTACGGACATTTCTTGTCTATCTATTTGCAATATACGTATACTTCTAGAATAAGATATACATCAAACAGAATTTGAAATTGCAATATTCTAATCACTTCACTTTATTTTATTCACGCCTGAGCCCTACCATCTCATTCTACTAAATAAGTAAAGCAAAATTTCCTATATATCTATTCCCAATATACATTTACTGAAGAATAAGGTATACATCGAACAAAATTTGAAACTACATAATTGAGAGGGAAATAAATTTGGGTATATTTGTATCGCTCCAAAAGTTGGCAAAGATTGCTAGGAATAATAGTAATTGCTTTTGCAAATTTTGATCATGAAGTCCGAAATCTGTCAAATTGACGGGTCCCGTAAACCTAATGTTGAAAGGTATCGTTTCGTCGTTGAAGAGGAAGTCGCGCGGACGGTTCGCGTTGGCCGGCGGATCGTTTCACGATTTAGCAAGGCAGAAGAAAGACAGCGGAGGCCGTGGGCAGCCAGCAAAGCGTATCCGGCGTGGAAAAATGGCCGTGGCCCTGACCACCTGCTGCCACTTTGATACCGCCGCTAGAATCTCATTTAGCCGTGTAATTCCGACGTTCATTGACGATGGATCGTCCCGTCCACGCGGCATTGTACGTGTACTGAAACACTTCGTACCTTCTAATATATGATCGATCAAGAGGAGCCGAGCGGAGCATCGTGCGCGCGTACTGCGTTACCGGAATCCATCGCGCGGGAACCAGTCGTGTTCCGCCGCGGAGAAAAAAATGGTTCCGCTCGATTTCCAGCGGCCTCGCTTCAACAGCGACTCCGACCGTCGCTAACTGGTAAGTACAGGCTGTGTCGTGATCTAAAAGCTGAAATGGTAATAAATTTGATCCGCGTAGCTCTGGCGTTACCGCGTAACGCGTGTCAGACTTTGAAATGCTTTTGGCGAACGGTGTTTCATGTTCTTCGGGAATTCCAGAGCTAGGATTCTAACGAGTTAACTCGTTGATTTGAATTATCTGTATGCAGGGTACGCATAACTGTCATAAAGATTAGGGCAGTCATCTGCGTACTGACTATTTAGTATCGGCACCATATTAAGTCGGGTTGGAAAACCAAAGTGGTCCTGAGGTTTTCTCCCGATTTATCCTGGTTTCCATATTTTATGATTTTTATGTCGTGTCTCTTTCCGGCGGTAGCCAAAAAGTGGACACTCGAAGGTAGTTAACAGTTGGCCACCTTGACGCTCACTTCTGCGGTTTTCGTCAGGAAGTCGGAATCATTCCTGAGAGAAATTTTGTTTTTCTAACTAGTAATAAACATAGTTTATCTTTTGTTGGTACTAGTGTTTTAATGCCAGTTCACAAACATATCCTTAAATTCTAAATATACTTTGAACTTAACGATTTATTTATTTGGAGATTCAGAATTTCTTTCGATATCTCCATTATATTTGTGTTACGTATAATTATTGTAGGTGTTCTGAGTAGATCACATTATGTAAGCGGGAAATTACATAATCAGAGGACAAAGAAATGGTACCTACCTAACAAAAGGTAAACACAGCGTCATGGCTGCGAATCGCCGGTCACAGCACCCGATTTCCGTGGAAGACAACGATTCGGCCTTTGACAATGAATGGCCGTTGATTGTTTGCGCCGCGTCACGGTTTTACACTCGCGTTTAATTCAATTTGTGAGTGACTTACGATGTCTGTCATTAGTCATCGCGAGGCGTGCGCGCTCGTAGCTCCTTCGTGTACCTCGATCCGATGGCGGAAGAAGACGAAGAGGAAAAAGAAGAGGGAGACGAAGAACAGGCTGAAGAGCGGTCTCGAGGTTTACATGGATCTCGTCCATTCGCGGCGATTATCGGGCAAGAATGAGGCTCATCAGGTGAATCGACTCGAAATGGTACCGACGCAACGCGATTAATACCCTGCCATTTCGTCCTGACGGTGATCCTTGAACGCGACACCGACCGTTCAAAGTACCGACTATGCTCGATGGAGTTTCGAAGACTGTGAAAATTACCTCGTTCGAAATTCACAGCTCTTTTACAGTTTACGACATGAATTCGATGACTTATTGACTCTCCGTATAGGTTAGGCTATTTCTGAATTATTCTCGGTAGTTCTACATAAATGAAGTCAGCAATGAATTATTCTTAAATACTGTCATTTCAATCGACGCTTAACGGTATCCCCTATATTTTCACCTATAATTGCTTCTCGACGGCGCTCTAACCTCAGTTCTAAGCGTGTACCATTTTCATAGAGGTACACGCAAAGTCACTCTAGATGATTAGACGATTCAGCCTATCTGGAAACCAATTTCAACTTCTTCTGCCTCGAACGAACCCTCCTCGTATCCGTTTCCCTTGCAGATATAGATTACAGAACCCGTCCAAGAGGAACACGCAGCAAAGTGAAGATCCCGTGACTTCGGCCAACTTCCCTGCACGCAACAAGCGCGTAATTTACACTTATTCGTCCCGCCTTCTTTCGTCGGCCCTGTTCATCCTCGACTTCTTCTTCTTCTTCCTACTCGAGCTGCCCGAGGGGCGGCTTGCCGACGAAAAGGCCCGAGCCGCCAATTGATTCGCGGCACAATGCCGGATAACGCGCGAGAATGCCGCTCATCAGGTGAATCGGCCGCAAATGGTAGCCGGCTAATAAGTGTTTATTATTCGACCGGTGTTCGTGCACGTGGTCGAGGAGTGTACGTAAATACGGAAGAACGGGCTGGCGAGCATAGTCCACAAAGAGAAGAGAGAAAGTTACTGTTACATGCACACACATATACACACACGCAGTCCGGCACACCATCCACCGAGGATGACCGTGCAGATTCGTCGTCTGGAGGTTCCAGGCGAGCATCGAAACAGCGGAGACGACGACGCACGGTTGCATCGACGCTTTGCAACGAGGACCGCCGACTTCGACGATACAGTTTATTGCCAGGTGCGGTTGTACGCGCACTGGGAGCCATTTTTGGCGATTGGGTGGCTGGAACCATAACGGGCAACAAAATGGCTGGAATTATGTAGCCGCAAGAGGACGAGGTGCGACTTGGAATGCTCAATTCGAGTTAATTGGAATACCGTAGAGGGAGGTTGAGGATTCAGGTTTTATTGAAGCTGTTAACCTGTTAATGGAGAGATTCTGAATTATGGTAATTGATTGTTACAGTGAACGATATGAATAATTTGTTTGGTTGAACAGGTTGTTTAACTCGTAAACCGAGTCATCTTTTAGCCAAGAATTTTCTTGTAAGAAGGGATTAATTTTAGTTAGGAAATTAATTATTGTATCCGAAGTGTCTCGCGAAGGATAAGGATTTGCTGATGGAAGTCGAGGAACTTCGCAACTTGCAGTATGATGAAGAAAAATTTTACTAATCTTCTTCGAAAAGTATATCATACTTCAATCTGAATCCTTCGAGCTATCTTAAATTACCCTCCAAGATCATCATTACAATTATCGATCCTCCAACGATCACCATTCCGCCATCGTAAAAAGATCTCATCCTTTATAACCTCTTGAGCATTCCGCCAAGAGAGAGAGAACAGTAAAAAGAAGAACAAAGTTCGAAGGACGTTCTCCAGTGACGAGAGCATCAAGCATTGTCTCCGTCCTTCGCGAAACAAGTCGAACCCTAGGAAGAAGCCATATGTCGGCGCTGTTCGCGCGCGGTCGACCCGCGGAGAACAACAGGGCGACGAAGAAGGAAAAGAGGAGAGACAGACGGAGGAGAGGTCGACGGGCCAGACGGGTGGGGCGGGCGGGCGAAATAAAGAACGAAGGAAAGAAATGAAGGGCTGTCAGAGCGGAGGAGGCGAACAGCGTGCGGAGAAGCGAGGCGAAATAGAGGGAGAGAAAGAGGTCTAGGAGGGTATTAGTCGGTCTGAAGGGTGGATGCGAAGAAAGAGAGTTCCCTCTTTCTTATATATTTTTTCTTATATTCTTCGGCGTTCCTTGGGAAAAGTTTGTTGTTTGAAGCAGCGCTCTACCTCTCTATCTATCCGTCTTTCTCTCTCCCCCTTCCTCTCTCTCTCTCCTCCGTTCTCGCGATCATTAATCATGCCGAGTTTTGGTTTGACTAGCAGCACCGCCGGCATGGCTCTCCTTCTCTCCCTGTTTCTCTCCCCCATCCCCTTCCCCCTCTCTCTGTCTCTCTCGACGAGGTTCGTTCCTGTTACGTCGAGTTCCTTCAGCAACGCCGACCTCGATGCTTTACAGGGGAAAAGAAAGAGGGTGGCGGAGAGGGACGACGGGGTGGCTTCGTTTCTGCTACCCCTCTCGCTGATCCCCCAATCTCCTGCCACCCTGCACGGCTCCCAGCCCCCCTCCTACCCCCTTCTGCACGTACGAAGACGCCGGCTATTCGGAAATATCATAGAGGGGTGCCACCGTAGAAAAGGAAACCCTTGTCCTCTTCCTCCTCCTCCTCCTCCTCCTGGGCAACCCCCTTCTCACCCTCGACACCGTGCGCATCGCCAACTGGGGCTGCCGGGAGCTCTTTCTCCGTGTATCGCGGCCCCTCCATGGAAGCCTTTTCTAGATGCTAATAATAGATTCGGGAACTTTCTCCTCGAACGGGATGTCGCGCTGTCCCCTTGTTCGCCTGTCGTGGCTCGCCGATGGAAGGACGAATCATTTTTTCCGAGGGGTAGCGACCGTCCTCGTGGATTTTCTGCTGGGCTTTCGGAGGATTTCGTTGAACAGCTACTGTTCGCTTTTACGTTTTGAAGGTTGGACTGGTAGGACGGAGTGTGTTTGGTAATTTGCGAGATTTATAATAAAATTGTGTTTATAGAAGAGTCATTGGTATTTATTTGTATTTACAGTTGAAACGCTTTCGTAGAAAATTTATGTAGATAGTTTAATGGGACTGATGGTGTTCGTGAACATTCTTCGATTTTTAGGGATTTTATGTTTAAGTCAACAGGAAAGAGTAGGTCAGGTAGTTTGAAAATGGTATGAAAATGATAATTTTAGGGAGATTAGGGATACTGGTACCCTTTTCGCGTTCAAAGTTCGAGGGTTTTTGTGGAAATGTTATACCGGTGGTTTAGTATGATTATAATGCAAGTGCGAAATGAGTCACGTGAGATTAGAAACCGCGATACTTTATGTGGCTATTAATGCTGTAGGAAACGGCGCCAGATGAAATATACGTGATACCACGACGGATGAATAATGCAATTTTTCGAATCTTGTTTACGATCGTGACCTCTGGAACAATAAACGCCAGGTTTATTATTTTTCGACGAAGCAAGGCTGTTTCCTTAATCGAGTCGACTGACTTTCCCGAGATAACTTCGCTATCAGTAATTCTAACAGTTACAAGGATGTAATTTAATTTTCTATTAATTACACACATGCATAGCAAGTAATTACATAGCGAAAGCATGAAACATGCATTAAACAATTAATTCCACATAAAAAATACTAAAAAAAATTAGAAGTATGATAAAATTGCTAAAAAATTGATTCGATCAAATATTTCATCGCTTCATGTCAGAATTGGAAACGAATTGGTCATCCAGAGAAGAGATCCAATGCAATACTCGTCAACTTTTGTCTTCACTGACAAAAGAGACGAGATTTCTGAGATAACAAAGTTTCATTGGTCTATTTGAAGGCACGTTCGCGCAACTCTGTCGGGTTCTGCGCAGGCGAAGCCATACCTGTGGATCGGTGCCTCGAAAAGTTAAGGGTCCCGGTGCAGTTGATTAACGATGTGAGCGTCCAGGTCGAGGTGGGTGGCGCATGCCTTTGTGACAGCACGACCGCTCCTCCGCTCCTCTACATCGCCACCGTTGCTATCACGGATTATTATAACTCGTACGTTTCATCTGGTACCTCCATCGACCACTCGGGAGACATCGACGCGGTCACCGGCTATCGTCACGTCCGTTTGTCCACGCGTTCAGATAAAATCCGATAAGATTCGCCGATCTTCGGAACTACATCGAACATCCTTCATAGTTTTGAGACCTGGAGGTTAGTTCGTGAAGCTTTGGGGTGATCGAAGAAATTGTTCAAACTAAACGTCTCAGTATGGTTGTCGATTATTATTAGCAGCGTATAAACGACCGATTTTTGAGCATTGTTTTGAGTCCAATTTTGAGCCCTCTTTGGACGTACTTTGAGCTCCAATTTAAACTGTGGAATGTTAAGTATTTGTTTATAATATCTATCTAATTTTGAGAAACCATGACCTTATTTTGAGCCACAGTTTGAGTAACTTTGGCTACTGTTGTACAATAGAATTCTGAGTTAGTTTCGAATTTCATTTTAGGCTGAGTTTTCAGAGAAGTGCGGCGTACTTTTTGAACCGTCGAACGCAATTTCGCTCCTAGATCTCGCAAACCAATTTCTCGCAATGACTGTTAGAAAAGGATCGTGTGTCTCGAAGGACACGAGGTCATCGGGAAAATTATAGCTTAGATTCGATGTTGGGGAACGTTGCAACGCGCCGCTGTTTCATATTAATCATAACGGTATGCTGTGAGAGCATGTTCGAATATTCAGTAACCTGTAACTGCAGTTGCATCCGTGATGAATTGTACAGTTCCCTCGTACCTGCTGCATTCGTAAAATGGCTGCGGAATAATTAAAAATCTCATTCGCGGGAATTCTCCGAGCGAACTCTCTGACATCGAACGAGCGTTCGAATGTATCCTCGATAACTTCTATAAAATGTCACTGCTCAAAATTCTACCATATCGTTAAACGTTTCAGTCTTCAACGAGGTCCAAAAAAATTTCACCAAAAGACAGAGACTCGGGGGAGATCAATGGAAACAACAGAAGAATCCATTTTGCGGAATGAATCGGGTCCAGCAACAACGGGAGGAGATAAAGAAAGCGGGAAGGGGGGGGGAGAGAAGAAGGAAGGCGGGTAAAAAGGATAAGGGTCGATCTGACGAGGGTATCTACCCTATATTGGCAGGCGTGGCTGCGGGTTGCAGGGTGCAAGAGGGTTTCGAGGGATCGCTGATTGGTTCTCTTCGAATGGAATCGACTGAAAGACAGAGAGGAAGAGAGGGAGAGAGATGCTTCGTACACCGAGAAGGAGAAAGAGAGAAGGGGAGACAAAGCTCGTGAACATGGGGTCTATGAAGCTGAGTTGTCGAAGGGGTCGAAAACGAATACGTCCTACCCCCGGGGGTGAAGGCTCGGCGAAACCCTTACTCACGTGGTCCCTTAATAAAATGCGCATTTATACGAGCCTCTCGCGCACCGATATTGCTTGTGGATAGAATTTGCAACGAGGCTTAGTGGCTGAACGAAGAACAGCTCGTTGATTAAATACAGGGACGGATTTATTATCAATATCCGGAACGTCGAATCATACAGTGGGTAACAAAAAGATAGATCCATTTGCATTTTCATTAACTTCGGTGCTGCATATTTCATTTGACTGAAACTTATCTCAATATTTAATAAAAACTCTGGGAAATATTGGTGTAATTTGACCCTAATGTTTCCCAACGTTTTTATTAAATACCGAAATGAGTTTCAGTCAAATAAAATATACAGTATCGAAGTTAAGAACGAAAATGCAAATGGATCCATCTTTTTGTTACGCACTGTATTTTGTCCGTGGAACGCGCTTCTTCTTCGAATGTTTAAAAATGTGTAAGAAAATTTATAATTTTCTTCTAATATTTTTTAAATTTTTTTACCATCTTTTTTATTTCCCTTTCAATTGGTCGCTTTTAAAGAAAGCGGAATGTTACGCGTTACCGTTTTAAGAATTTCAGCGAAAATAATTATTTGTAACGATTTTTTTTGAATTTTAATGAGATACTTTATTTTGGTGTTTCATACTTTTAGGTATATTTAAAATGCGATGTTTATAGATTTGATGTTGCGATATAAGTTCACGAAATTGTTACCGCCTTCTCTCATTACCCAAATTTTACACTCGCGACTGTCAGAGGAAGCGATTTTCTTCGATAACGTCGTTCCAGGAAAGAGGACTCGAGACGACGAGGTTCCGCGGACGACGGAGGGTGACTGGAGCAATCTCGAACCTCTGGATAGGTGATTGATTCGCTTTGAATGATTAAAGAACGCGGAAGAAGGGCGATAGGAACGGGGTATGGAATAATGGCGTTCGATAGACTCATCAAACTTTCTCGGGGAAACTTTAAAGAGTCCCGGTCCGGCACCATAGGAGAAACGAACGGATCATCGTGAAAACGATCTACTCTGGAAACTGAAGAAACTTTGCTTATTTTCCCTCGCTCCGACTTTTCATGAACGAAGTCTTTCAAAAATTAAGAATTTAAAAAGCTGTCGATCCTTCTAATTATACAAAAATTGCAGAAGATTGACGAATATATATATTATCACAATGATGGTTCTTTCCATAAACGAAGTCTTTCAAAAATTTAAAATTTAAAAAGGTGTCAATCCTTCTAATTATACAAAAATTGCAAAAGGGTAATGCGTATACATATGATTACAATAATGGTTCTTAAGAAAAAGTAAACCTTCGGTTACCAATCTCCGTTTAAAATTATACTACATTTACAACTCTACATATAATACCAAAGCATAATTATTCATACATTATACGTATGTGATGATAATTAATTTTTTGCCACATTAAGCTAAATTAATCTAACTCAACGACAAATAAAAAAGGATACCGTTACTTCAACTCGTCGAAACGCAATCGTGAAAGGTTCACGCAAACCAGATTGAAAATGCAGATAAAGTACGGAAGTCGGAAGCAGCCGAAGGGAAAGAAGCCGGGAAACGGGAGAAAGGGTTAAGATAGGCAAACGGACTTTCTTCCAATGAAACCTCGAGATTTGAATAATTTACAGCTCGTAAATAACGACGATTGTAATCAACCGGAACGAGACCTCATTGTGGCGTGATCGGTAGCCTGCAACAGTACTCGCAATGGATCGTGGGACCATTGCCGGGAGGCCTGGCGCGGCCAAAGGGTTGCTGCCGTTGATTTATTGCCGTGCGAATCGAATTTTTTCAGACGGAGGAAAGTATTCGCACGAGTGGACGAGCGTGCCGCGGGTGGTAACCTCCGGCAGACGGTCGGAAGCGAAAGGGTAAAATGGGTCAAAGAAATTTCCACGTCTTCCGGACGGCAAGCTTCGAACCTCTCGATTCATTTGTCAGCTCTCTCTCTCTCTCTCTCTCTCTCGCTGTTCATTTCCTTGCGCTCAAAACTGTCAGGCGAAGTTACGTTTCTCTTTACGTTAGATTTACGGACATTTCTTGTGCATCTATTTTTAATATGTGCTAATCTATGTGTGCTAAGAAATAGGTACACATCATGCAGAATTTGAAATTTCAGAGTTGGGAGGGAAATAGATTAGAGTATATTTGTATCAGGTCATGAAGTTCGAAACCCGTCATATTGACGGGTCCCGTAAACCTAGTGTTAAGCTCTGTGCCATTTTCTTGGGATGATCAAAAATACCAAACTTACATAGTTTAAGCTGTACGCAAAATTATTTCCTATATATTTTCTACCACAGAAAGGAAACATACTGAGATTATTTTTAAAAATTTGTAAGAATTTTCATCAACACATATATACGTAGGTTAGGTACTAGTTAGATTCAGAATGTTAACACCTAGCCAGTGTTGAATTGATTGAAAATTGTACTTTGGAAAAGCAGAAAATACATATGTTGAACCGTGAACAACACTAGTTCAATACTAATAATAACAAAAGTAAATAGAATCAATTGCATTGCTTTGTTAAAGAAAAAATGTGAGATCTCTCCGTTCGGTTGTCTAAGCGTTAAAACAAGCAGTAAATGAATATAAAAGTAACCTGGGGTTTCGCGGAAGGAAGAAAGAAGGAGAAAACAATTTCCAGCGCTAAAATGGCGGAAGAAGAAGGATAAGAAATTTATCAGATCGTGCAGTTGCAATTTCCAGCGCAACTTGCATTCGCGTGGCGTGACTTCCGTTGCCCAAGCGAGGTCTCCCTGACAGATAAAGATCGCGCAGCTAGCGCGACCACGAAAGACGGAATGAAAGATAGCGGTACTGCTTACGGAGGGTTATTGTGCGTCCATCGGTTACGGCTCATCAGCTGCTGCAACTTCTATCTTCGCTCGAAAGAAGAGGAAGAGGAGGAGGAGGAAGTTCGAAGGTCCCAAGGCGCCAACTTCGACCTGTTCCGCCTTCGTCATGTTTCCCACCTTCCTCCACGCTGTCCTTGCTCGCTGTTCTATTCAGGCGCGGTCCCTGATTGCTGTAAATCTTCAAATTACCAATAAATACCACAAATTGGCTGGGCTCGTGCTCCTCGACCGGTAAACCGAGGGCCAATGGTCTCTGGTGGCTTGTAAACTTACCGAACATTTCTCTTTGACGCTTTCTTCTCTGGTCAAACCATACATTCTTAAATTTTGTAGTCGGTTTAGACGGTATTCGTAATTTGGGAATATCTTTGGGTAAATTTAGCTGAAAGCTGGAAGTATCTATCTGTAGAATACTTCGAAGAACGGCAGACATTCAATATCAACGAAGTAAATGAAGAAAGAACACGCGTGAAAGGATTCGTGGTTAAAAATTCAATAGTTGTTAATTTTTCGTCCCACGTATGAAGCTTTCTATATTCAGACAGCAGCTTGTTTCAGTTACTTGCAAGCTTCTGAGCTTCAAAATGCATCAAGCGCCATTTCAGATGTTTCTTTGCAAAACATAAGCAGAATGTAAGATGCTAGCCGAGCGAGCCGTTCAAATGTCACATCGCCAGTTGCATCACGAGGCACGAATCTCGTCAGCTTGTCCGGCGTATTCACGGGCTGACTATCGATACTCAATTCTTACGTAACACGACCCACGAGACGCTGCCTGGCCGATACGAGCTCGCAGAGAGGCGAGAGCACGCTTTAATTCGGAACCATTAGCGGCGGCCCGAATCGATCGCGATTTTTCTATCGGGCCCACGGGCTTTTTGAAAAATGAGACGCTCTCCTGCGCTCAAAAGTGGTCCTAAAACGCTTGAAAAAATGCCGACAATGCGAATCCATTAATCTTGCCGGTCTCGCGCTGCCGTCAGCTCTTTCTTCTCTTCTACTATCCCCCTCGATCCCCGTTCCAGCCGGACCTGCGTGCCTCCGGGACATCCCTTTGCACTTACCACCTGGAACAACAACCGATTTTCCGAAATCGTCGAAATGATTCTGCTCGCGACTCGCCATGCGAACGGCGTTACTCGTTTTCGATGCGTCCTCGCGAGTAGAGATTGCTATAGAAGGATATGGAGGGCATTACGGAAGATGTTTGCGCTGTCTTAATGTGTACGGAAGCGTAATCGAGGAGTATTCGATGTAACAATATAATACGGTTTCCAGACAGCGTAATTAAGACTTTCACGAGCGTCGGTATAAGAACTCAAGCAGCGGGGCACTCGAGACGTCCGCGAATGCAGCGCTAACCTCTTTACCTCGTTTCCCCTCTCTATCGCGAGCTAATTCCGCTAAGTAGAATATTCGCTGTTCCTTTTTTCAAAGCACTGTTTCCTGAATCGTTTCCAACGTATTCATCAACCTTATTTTAATTCTTTTATTTACAATTTGCCATTTGTTTTCAATACTTTCATTTACCTTTTGCTTTTATTTTCAATTCCTTAATTTACCCTTTACCTTTATTTTCAGTTCTTTAATTTACCCTATTCCTTTATTTTCAATTTCTTTATTTACCCAATGCCTTTATTTTCAATTCTTTAATTTACCCTTCGCCTTTATTTTCAATTCTTTTATTTACCCTTTGCCTTTATATTCAATCCTTCGATGCAATTCCGATACATTTTTCGTTTCTACCAATAATTCTCAAATTTCACCTACGATCGCCTAATTCCTTTACTCTTAATCTTCCATTCTGTCACTGTACTCTTGTCACTTTTCTTTCTTCACGTTCAAACAGAAAGATCTTCGTTCCACTTGTGCTTACGGTCTCCAAACATGGCGTGAAGCTCTCGCAGGACTTCGAGGAGGCAGACGAGGAGGGAAAGATGGGTCGTCCTAAAGCAATTAGCCCCGAAAACGTTTTCTGGGTCGCGTTCGGGGGCCGTTTTGCGAACAATGCGCCAGCGTTTCCGTTGTATGCAAACTGTCTCGCAGGGCTGAAGGGCGTCGAATGGTAATTGTCGAGGTCACGGATGCTGGCCGACCTTAACCCACTTACCTCCTTCTTTCCGTTGCTTCCAGCGATAATGAACGTCCGAGGGACGTTCCTCGCAGGGCGCTCAGCCTCTCCCTTCGCTAAGGGTTTCCCTGCTGTCACTTGAACGTGGCTGTAGGTGTTTTGCTCCTCGACCGTGGAGAATCTGCTAATTGGGAAGACGAATGCCACGAATGGAACGGAAGCAGAGGGGTGACTTTCTGATGAGGATTCAGGTGAAGCAGAAGAGGGAATGATTTTGACTGCATTAATTTAACCCCTTCCGACCCCTTGTAAAAATATAATGTTGTAGGTTCTTTTGAGTTGCATTAGTGGTTGGTTCGTATAAAAGGATTTTTACGGAAAAATAATAATTAGAAGCTTACTTGAAGCTTCTCTGTTTGAATTGGACAGAGATAAATTTTACTTCGCTTTGCGCAAAGTGTTACTAATTGAAATTCATTTTATCAATTTATAACTTTTTTTTAGTAACAAAATTATTATACAGAAGCTTCAGCTTCGTGTAAAATTTTTAAATGAAGCTAATGAAGATTTTACAAGCTCAAATATTCAAGAAAAGTCAAATATTCAACCCTATGCCATCTACAGATCTATTCAGTCAATCTCTTCACTCTATAAAACACCACTTTATACTACAACGCTCATCTCTGAAAAATTTTCTTATCTTTATACATTTCTCTTCCATCTATATAGTTTTAATTCTCCTCTTTATCATTATTATATTTTCAAACCTCTCTGGAATAATTTCCTTGTTATTCTCTAATGGGTTAATCCTGTATAAATAAATAAATAAATAAATAAATAAAAAAATATCCTTGTAGTACCCTAAAACTTCTTTTCCCCCAGCAAACGTATCACCTCCAAAACTTCCTCCTCTATCCCTCCTAACCCTTCGAACTCCTCTTTCCCCACGTTTCTCCGCGTCCACCTAACCGAACGCTTTCCACGTCGCGTCCGTTTCTCAGACTGTAGTTCAAGCGGAACGCTCGAACGTGGAGAAACTCAATCTCGGAGCTTCTGGGCTTGCCCCAGCGAGGAAGGATGTCACGGTGGGCTCGCGAAGAGAAGTACCCGGTCGCTAACGACTCCGCGAAAGGTGATGAATCACTTTTACGACTCACTCGGCCATTCTTCCTCGTACGAGGAGGCCGACTGTCGACGAAGGCCGCTATAAAACGCGGCTTTTTTCTTCTTCGCCTCTCGCCGGGCCCGGGCCTCTTTGAGCGGCCGACCGGAAGTGCCTGCTCGCCGCACGCAAATTACTTTCAAGCGGCGATGCGTCAGGTGGTAATTGCTCGCGGGTCGCGGGTCGCGTTAACGTCGTCACCCGCCCGGCGAACCGATAATTATCGCGATTTTCGTTCGTTGTTCGCCGAGCCTCGTCGAAGAAGCGGAACTACCGTCGATCGAACGGCTGGAGGAACTTTCACTCGATCCCCAGTGATCGGTTGTCGTTGCTTGATTCAGTCGCAGCGGAAGATGCTCAGATACGGTTGAAGCTTAACCCTTTTGCTGCGATAGTCCAGTCCGTTGAAGTATCGTCACTGAACGGAAACTCGCGTCAGAAATATGGACAGTGCGCATGGTTTTTCTAGGTCTTAAATAACAACTGTGCTGAATGAAACAATCATTGCTCTTAACTAACAACGCATATTTATATTTTTAATATGGGGACTTACAAAATTATTAAACTACAAAGTCATTGAAATACAAAATTATTAAAAAAAGTACAAAATACATTTGAATTTCGGCGCTCGAAGCGAAAGGGTTAAAGTCTTCCATGTTTTCGGCTAGATGCAGACGAGCGACTTTTTGACGCACGATCATATGTCGTTTCCCGTTTTTCCCATTGAAAATAACGAAGACGCAGTCAAACACAAAGTAATTTATAATCAGCTGTTTATTCAAACTCGTCATATTTTTTCTTAGACGGTGTTCAAGCTCAGATTGCACGAGTGCGCGACCATTGCTGGGAATGGGTTAAAACACGTGTTTCTGTGCTTGTGTCGCGACGAAGACGACTTTTGAACGCGGCTGATTGCTTCTTTCAACGGGTCGCTGCGATCTGCGGTACAGCTTCGCGCTCGTCGCCTGTCAGATGCTGAAAGACGCTCAATCAACGCTTTTTAGGCAGGAGGTGTTTTCTTTTTCAGTTGGACAAGCTGCACTTGCATGGAGAGGATCGGTTGCTTGCCGGGTTTGTTGGTTAATTTGCGGAGTTGAGTGAGTGGCTTCTGAAAGAGACTCTCAAGAATATTGCAATGTTGTTTTACGAGTGCATAATTTGTTGAAGGAGGAAGTGACACGACTGTAATGTGTCAAAGGAAACGCTGCAAGGTACAGCAGGAAAGTTATAAAATTGAAAAGGACATTCTTGCGAACTTAATCTGTACTGCCATTAAAAAATGTATAAATATATTAAATACTAGCTGTTACCCGCATCTTTTTTTCATAGTACTTGCTCCAGAATTTATGAATGTTCAAACAAACTTTCATCCTTTATTTTATCCACTTGGGAATTAATTTTCCAAAAAAGATTGAATCACGTATTTCTTTATTTCTAACCAAAAAGGTAAATACCAGTTTTCATAGTGCTTGCTTTAAAATCGGCGGATTTTCAAACAATCTTTCAACCCCTGTTTAACCCACGTAGGGATAGAATATTAAAAAATTCTTTCTTAGTAGGTGCCTACGTCATGAAAGGAACCCATTGTCCAAATTTCACGTTTCTAGCTTCAGTAGTTTACGCTCTGCGATGATGAATCAATCAGTCAGTCAAGACATGTCTTTTTATATGTATAGATAATAAATATCGCCACTGACAACACAAATTCTTCATTCTAGCAGATAATGATTATCATTAGGAGTACAAATATTGTCCAGCGATGAATTGATATAAAGTTTGGTAATTAGCAACTTACTATGTCCAAAATCAAAGCACCAACTATACGGCTCTCAATATTCAACGACTCCAATTCAATAACAGCAAAAACGTGTAACACCTCGCGAGTTTTCACCCCCTCAACAAATAAGTTCTCCCTTTCAAAGGAACCACCTTAAAAGCTACGGCACAAGCATGGCCCTATCTCGTCCGCGTCGCGCTTCCTTTCAGAAGCAGCACGAAGGATCAAAGAGTGACAGCGATCCCTTCGAAGGTCGACCCGGATACCTAGGGTCATAGGCGCACGGCGGAGGTGAGCAACGGCGTCCCCGTGAGGACAGGGTCCCCCTTTTTCACGTCGACAAACGCGGGATCGTGACTCAGCAGCGGAATAGAATCTCCGGGGACCCATGCTCTTCGCTGCCAACACCTCCGCGCGAAAATAACTGGGATCGTTCGCAGGTTTCGGGGTGCGACACGCGTGGATCCTCGCGCGAGCCATGTCGAATCCCGTTTCTGAACCCAATAAATATTTGGAACATTCTGTAGACCGGACGATCGATCGGTCCCGGAGGACTTCCGGGATAGGGGATCTTTGGAAAATATTTTAGAACTCGTTGGATTGTGATTTGTCCTTTGAGGAATATGGGCTACGTATATTTCTACGCATACGTTAAAACTATTGCGGTTTAGATTTTTAATTTTAATGCAATGAGGAGGTTCTTAAATTTCTGATTTTTAATGTGTACGTTACAATTACAGCATTCTTATACCTCCGCGCGGAAAATAACTGAGATCGTTCGCAGGTTTCGGGGTGCGACACGCAAGGATCCTCTCGCGAGCCATGTCGAATCTCGTTTCTGAACCCAATAAATATTTGGAACATTCTGTAGACCGAACGATCGATCGGTCTCGGAGGACTTTCGGGATAGGGGATCTTTTGAAAATATTTTAGAACTCGTTGGATTGTGATTTGCCCTTTGAAGGATGTGCTACGTGTATTTGTACGCGTATGTTAAAATTATTGCAGCTTAGATTTTTAACTTTAATGCAGTTAGGTGGTGTTTAAGTTTTTAATTTTTAATGTATACGCTCTGAAACTGTAATCAAAACGAACTGCGATTGAATGTAAAAGTAGCAGCGTAACTGACGGACATCGAGACCAAATAACAAAGTAAGGAACAAGGTTTGTAAGATTCATGAAACTCTGGACGTACCTTGCACGCGTTCTCTAGTTGAAGTCAGTATACGAATGATTTCTGCCTGCAATTATGCGCTATTATAAACGATGCATCGTTGCATTGTAAATTTCTAGGAGCTGTAAATTAATATGTCGTTGAATGTATAAGCAGATGCAAATGAGTAGTTGTTGATCGCAATCGTAAACATTTGGACAAAAACTTGTTTCAGGTAGCTGCATCTGTATACAATAAATATGGTTAATCACTCATATTACTCAATATTTGGAAAATATTGTGTCACACTTTCATTAAATGCAATATACGTGTTTCAACGTTTTTGGAAGATCAACCTCCAAAGGGGTGAAATAAGAGATGAAAGGTTATTTGCAAATCCATCGATTTTGAAGCAAGCACTATAAAAAAAAGACGCTGACAATAGCTTGTATAACATAATTGCTATTTCCACCTGCTACTTTAAACACTTTACCTCAAATTTTCATCCCTTTAAAATTTGATAACCGATCACGAGCAAATCAGTGGGCTAAACGTAACATAATTGACAGACAGACAGGAAAAATTGAAAATAGAAGGAAAAAGGAAATGGAAATGAAAATTCACCGAGTGATTCGCGATCGTGTCGCGAACGATCAACAAGTAAAGCGTAGCAGGCCGGTAATAAAGCGATGAAAGTGATAAATCGCGACGGTTCCACCCCCAGGGCCCGGGCGGCGGCGTATTGCGTTATTAAAACTTTCCTAATGGCCGATAATAAGCAGCCGGCCTGGTCCCGGGATTGATATTAAATCGTGAACTACTGCGTTCCCATTTATCATTATCACGATGGAACCCGATGGTTCGCGGCGAGCCATCACATCAGCTCGCAAGCCATGGCCAGGGAATTCCAGCGGAACGGGTTTCCGCGGGAAAGCTCTCCCGACAGACCGAGAGGATTCTTTCACGTCGGCTATGAATGAGACGCAAAAACTGCTGTCATTATACGGAGGCTCGTTCGTTCGCGATCCGCTTGATAAATTGCGCGGCGGATACTTTTTGGGGGTACAAGGCGGTCTGAATTTGGCCCGCTCGTAGATACAGAGACCGCGTTATTTGTCAACGAGACATCCTAATTCCTACGCTTAGCTTTCTGTAACTCTACAGCATTCGAAATTTTTGTAGCTTTAATAAATAGCAGTGAACTAGTATTACAAACCTATACTTCGAATTTTACGGTATTAAGATTAATTTATAGGTGATAATGTATACGTGCTTTAAAAAGCGTAACACATCCTGATTCCTACGCTTAGCTTTCTGTAATCCTGCAGCATTCGAATTTTTCGTAGCTTTAATAAATTGCAGTAAACTAGTATTATAAGACTGTAAAATAGTTACAAACCTACAGTTTGAATTTTACGGTATTAAGATTAATTTATAGGTGATAATGTAGACGTGCTTTAAGAAGCGTAACACATCCTGATTCCTACGCTTAGCTTTTTGTAATTCTGCAGCATTCGAATTTTTCGTAGCTTTAATAAATTGCAGTAAACTAGTATTATAAGGCTGTAAAATAGTTACAAACCTACAGTTTGAATTTTACGGTATTAAAATTAATTTATCGGTGATAATCTAAATTTAAAGAGCGTTACACAAGGCTCACAGTTGGCTCAGTTATCGCCATTTACAAATCATTAAAGAGTGCTGCTTACATAAAGTATATTAACAGATATTTATTAATAATCAACGAAAATACTCAACATTTATCAGAAATTGTTTTAATCACACAGTATCAATTACTAAGCAAGCAAAATTCCAATACACACTACATCCACCAAATCCACAATTCCGACGAACCCTCGAAAACAACAACAGCAGAGCAGCTCTCGCCCTTAATTCCCCGAGTCCACTCGAGGTCTCCGAAATCGAAACACACGTGACGACCGTCGGCGAGCTCTCATGCGCGATCTCTCGCGATAATCGCCATCGGGGAGATCGCGACGGTCGGAGAGGAGGGTCGAAAGAAAACGAGGGAGAACGAGAGGGAATCGTCGTTGACGAACTACGGCTGCAGGGGTGGCTGTGGGTGTAAAAGGAGGGTGTCATGCCGGCTCACCGGGAAAAGTGATTGATCGTGTTTCGCCGGAAGAGCAGAGAAGAGGAGCGGCGAGGACTCGAACAGTGGCCGCTGGGGGAGAGGAGAAGACGAAGAAAGAAGGAACGTTGCCAAAAGTGGGTGACGCGGGGGTGGACCAAGGCGAGGGAAAGGGACGAGAACTCGCGAAGAGCGTGGGTTGACAAAGCCAGAGAGGGAGAAAAAGAAAGAGAGCCGCAAAACGAGGAGACAACGTCCGTGCAACCCTCTTTGCTCTCGTTCTACGTCATCCGCACAAGCCCCTTGAACCCCCTCGCAGATTCTACTCGACGCGACGTTCCTTTCGTTCGGGGGGAGGGGGGGTGGCATGAAGTGGCCTAAAGAAAAATAGAAATAAGCAGCCGCGCCGTATCTCGACTAACGAAAAACCTCGACTCGAGAAGCGCGCAAACGGGAGAAAAAGCAGGTGACGCGCTCTCAGCGCTTGCTGGATTGCCACCCCTTCCGGTTCTTCGGCTCCGCTGCTCTTCTGAACTGGCCACCGCTATTGCCGCTGGGAAATATTGCCCTTATTGTCGCTCGTACGAAGGGATGGTGATATTGCCTGGGCAGCTCCAGCATCTTTGGTGGTCGATCTCTTGAGGGGTGGTTCTCGTAGGGTTTTTGCTCGGTGGACGACTGAATTCGATAAGCTTTTTCTTCTTATTGCTCTAGAAATGCTAAGAACAAGTTTACCATTATAATGGTCCTTATAAAATAAGTAACTAAAAAGTGGTAGTTTTATTTTTCGACTGTGGCGTAAATCGTTACTTATTTTTAAATCATAGGCTTGTAGACTATAAATGAGGGTATGTGTAAATTAACTTCTATCGATGGGAAATGCGTGGAAGCAACATTGCTTATGCATCTCGAACATTTTCAGTAGCTAATTTCTTTTACGGTAGTATTCTTAACACTTCACCCACCGGGAGCTCATTAACATTTAGCATTTAGTTATTAAGAATTTATTGAAAATTGTACTTTGGAAAAACAGAAACTGCATTTGATGAACTGTGAACAGTACAAGTTCAAGACTAACTAATAACAAAAGTAAATAGAATCAGTTGCAATGCCCTTGTTGTGGAAAAGATGGGAAAACCTCCCCATTCGGTTGGCTAAGTGTTAAATTGTAATTTCTTTGCTGTGTTAAATTTTCTTGAAGAAATCAATTCTTCGATTGAAAGAAAAACTGCTATAAAGCACTCTGTGCTCCAAATTCTATTTTTGTGAAAACGCCGATCAATCGAGGATACGATCGACCTACCGCGGTAGCTCTCCCTGTCCGGGTTAGTAAAAGTAAAACTCGAATCATAAGAGCGTTTCGTCGGGAGAAGCCCGGTCGTGTCGCGGCACGGCAAAACAGAGTGAGTGTGCTCTTTGTGTAATGACTTGGCGCTTTGTACGCTTTGCTTCGCGCAGCTGATCGCGGGCAGACGTACTTGACCGAGTGCAGCGGCGAGACACTTGTAGAGCACTAATATCGATACAGCGGAGAAAGAACGCCATAACCATTACTTTCAATTTGAACCGTGTCGAAGCGGCTTACGTAACGTGCGATTCCGAACGTGCTCGTATAGAGGCCGACGTTAGGATAATTATTGGTGCCGATAACCGACCGTGAATCGTTCGACGACTGATAACCTTGTTTAAACGAGGTATTATTAGAATAATCGTTTGCTCTTTAGTAAGAAAGCTTTGCATTAGCAATGCGGATTAAAATCGAAACTGTGGTAAGAGTTCAGGTAATCCGCTCCTCGGTCAGACTAATAGTGCACTTTTCTACTTACTCGCTCTGCTTGTTTGATTTAATCACCTGTTTTGTACTAATTTTTATAGATGGTATAATAGAAGCTTTCACAGAGAAGCTCTAAAGTGTTTATTAGAGTCACAGAATGCCATAAAGTACTAATTCATCCTAAATTAACCTGGTATAATATGATGTCAAAACCAGTACCTTTCAAGGTGTATCTATAATATAGAGGACCCATACAAGGAATTTCCGAAGTATCCCTCAGGATATCGTAAAATATTAAGCCGTACTGACGACATCTGTAATTAGCATCGAAATATCACTTAACCCCCAATATTATGATCTTAATAACATTCTCTACGATCCTTCCATAATATAAACCTTCGACAGTGCCCTCCAAAGTGCCCGTCATCACGAAAGTATCTAAATACCATAAAATACCAGGTCACTTTGGCGACATCCCCAATTACCACGGCAATATCGTTTAACCTTCAACCATGCTCAATAATATCCTATACGATCCTTTCATAACACAAACCCTCGCAAGAACGCTGCCAGAATCTTCGAGTAACCACAAATACCAAGTCACCCTAACGACATCCACCAATTAGCATCGCGATATCATTTAACCCCCGATGGTACTCGATAAAAGCTAGAGAACGTCGTGGATCGGCGTCGTTCCGGCCTCGCGTTGACCACGCTCGCGTAAGATGGGTTTCAGGAGGACGGAGGCGGGTTAAGGAGATCCGTAGGAGTGACTATACGGTTCTATATAGGTACCCTCGAGTATGACCCCATAAGGGCACCGGGGGATCCACGCTCTCTCCGTGGCAGGGGTTGGTCTCGGTTGTGCCGCGTGGTGGGGGTTGGCTGGAGGCAGAGTGAGAGGAAACGCCGCGTAGAGGGGGCAGTCCCGGCTCTCCGCAACGGCTCGAAGCCAGCCGGCCCGGTCGGGAGCTGGAGGGAGTTGGGAACAGAGTTGCCGGAGTTGCCAGACGAGTTTCTGCCGAGGCAGGACGAGCGCATTTTCATGGCTCTCTGACAGCTTGCCCGGTCCTCGACGACGGTGCCTTCGTTCCTCAGGTTAAAGTCGGTCCGACGAGTCTGGTGTGAAGTGAATGGGATTCGAAAAACGAGTTCGGTGAACAGAATTCTATTCCGTCGATTGAACTTTCCATTTCTCTTGTTTTTTTTTCTTTTCTTTCTAGTATATCGCGGACAATTTTTGTTCTGGGAGTTACGAGGATTGATAGAAAAGTGAGCAGTGTTTAATTCGCGAAGACGGAAAAATTGAGAAGGGAGCTGCGATCGTGAAAGAACCGAGTGGTTAAGAGGAGCTGGTGACCGTCGCTCACCGAGGATCCACGAAGAAAGAAGTTGGTGCACCTGCCGCAGTGGTTCTCGTGGCGCCACTCACGTGTTGCATGCGTGCCGCGCTATCCATCATGGTCGCGGACTGGGAGCAGCTCTGATTGGTCGGCGCCGCGGTCACGTGGTATGGTAATTGGGCTCCGGTGGGCGGGAAGGAGCGAACGAGGCCGCGGAGCTTCGAGGAGAATCGCAAAAGTGGCGGAAGGAGAGGAGAGGATAAGCAGCTGTCCACCGGGAGTCTGCTGCTCTCCGTGGTCTTGCTCTTTTCGCTCGTTTTCTCTCCCCCTGACTGTCCTTCTCCCTTTTCCGCCTTCTCTGCGTCCCTTACGTTACAGCGCGATACCCTTTCCCCTCCTGTGGAAAAAGTCACCCTGTTCTCGGGCCGGGAGAGAGGGATGTCGGCCACGAGCCGCAGTGCAGTGCGGAGTGTACGCTTCCGACAATGAATATCATCAACATGGAACCGTGCGACTCTAAGAATTAATCCTCCACGAAAACGACGGACATTAGAATCGAAACCTGTGGACAGTGACTACCGTCGAATTTCCGGTCGACGTCGGGTGACCGTATCTCTGTACTCCAATCGGGATCGGTGGTGCCACGAGTCAAGGAATCCCCGTGAAAATGAGTTCGTTCCTGATGAATCCATCCGCCGCCGGTGGATATCATCATCACCAGCACCAGCAGGCAGCGACCAGCCATCATCTGGCAGCGACTTCGGTGATGGTGGACCCGAAGTTTCCTCCCAGCGAGGAGTACAGTCAAAGTAACTACATCCCGTCCACGGGGGCGGATTTCTTCCCCGCCAGCGGGGGTGGTCACCACCTGAACCATCCGCAGTCCCATCAGCTGCAGTACGGCTACCATCAGCACCATCACCAGGCCGCGTCCACCCCGTACGGTGCGTCCTCCGCTGTCCAGCTGAACGGTGGCTACGCCGGCTACGGTGGCTACTACGGGCCTCATCATCCCCATCACCAAGTGCATGCCGTTCATCATGCAAGCTTGCATCCTCATCACCACGCGGTGGGCGCGCTGGCGATGCCGCCCGAGGCTCAGCAGCCGCCGCTCACGTGTCCATCCTCGATGCAGAGTCAGCAACAGCCGCAGCAACAACAGCAACCACCTGTGTCCGCGTCCACCGTGCTCGGCTCCACGCCACTGTCGCCAGGCATTATGCAGAATCACGTGCAGCCGCCGGACACGCTTCAGCATCATCCACAGCAGCAGCCGAGTCAGCAACAGCCACCGCACGACGGCACCGCTTGCAGCCCGGCGAGTTCCGGTCAGCTGCATCGCGACAACTCGCCGGATCTTCAGCAGCAACCGTCCGCCGCTCAGCAGCCCCAGCATGTACCAACGGGGCAGCAACAGACGCAACAGCAGCAGAGTCAGCAGCAGCAACAGCTTCACGTGGACGATGGCTCCGATCAGGACGACATGGAGGACGATCAGATGATGGACGGGTCGCCGGGGATGATGGAGGAGGAGGAGGAGGACGAAGAGAACGGGGACCGTGTGATTTATCCGTGGATGAAGAAGATTCACGTCGCTGGCGTTGGTGAGTTGAAACTTTCAGCGTCCCTGTTTCTTTTAGCCGGCCGGTCATCCACGCGACAATGGGGATAGGGGTGGATTCAAGTTGTTGGAAATCGAAGATCGTGATAGGGTTCGGTTTAAACGTTAATCTGATCGTCGGGGTATAATGCTTGGAGATTTGACGGTTTTGTGGGATGGTATCATTCAATTTTGATTGCTGCGGCTTCAGAGTGTAAGCTGCGTCCTTATGCAGATGGAATATTCCAGTATTTTGCAAGCATGCTGCGTAATTTGATTGTTATCGTTTTAGGATTAGGATTGTAGAGTTGTTTTAGGGGGGAATTGCAATAATTGATTTGGAGGTTATAAGGTTACCAGGGATTCAAAGGGATTCAATCTATGAATCCTCGTCCGACGGAACGCTATAGATCGGTAAAGTTAGGTTTCATTGCTTTCCTAAGTTTTCTTTTGCAACTGTACTGTATTTTTACGTAATTCATTTGGTTGTTATATACCATAAACTCATCTAAACAAGATAATATCAAATTTCTCCGCTTCACTTAAATAATTTTTGCTTCCACCGCATTTCTTGACGGTCCGCATCAAACATTCGGCTTTTATTCCCTTACTGTTCAGAGGTTAGAGGCTTCAACAATAAAAACATAATCGAATTGCATTTAGCACACACCGCAAGGTGCACGACAAAAGTCTGGAAGCATTGTTACGAGGTATTATCCGTGAAACTAATACACGAAGGTTATGGGGCGACGTGTTACCGAGTAACCGAAAGACTGATGAGCCGCAATTTATCGTTGCACCTTCCGATCACCTGCGCGAGATTTTAGAAGCCTACCCATTTACCACCTATTCGGTTACGCCTAGTGTCGCTATTCTTCATCTCGTAGCACACGTCAGCCTGAGAAATAGCGATCTTCAGCGGCGATTCCGAACATGGATCAGAAAAAGGGACAAATCGACTGAAATCTGTCTTGCTGCTGTTAGGGTTAGGATCAAAGTGTTTCTACCGTGAAAGAAAAATATTTGAGGGCTTCGTCAGGTATTTGGTTTATTTATTTATCACTTGACCTATACGATAACGATAATAAAGTAGTTACACGGATTAATATTTAGACCACAGTGGAAGGATGCAAATCTAAAAATTATGATTGCACAACAGCGATAAAAAACTCTTCTTTTTTCTATATAACAACACATGCAATATATATTATGTATAAATATGTTCTTGATATCGTATATTTTATTTTCATAGTGACAAACTTTTACAGTTTATTTATAGTTACAAACTTTTACCTAAAGCTACTGTTTATGCAATAAAAAGGTTAATCACACTTGCAGAGAATTCATCGGTACGTAAATTCGAAAAATGGATGCGATGTCGTGTAAATATTTTTCTAGCCACTGTATTTAACAACATAGGCATGTGCTCTTTTCAATAATAAACGATTCAATTGCCATGGAAGTGGCGAGGACTATTAAAAGATAAGAGGAATTTCATGTTTCCCCTGCTGCGTGCATGTCTGTCAACGAGATCGATATCCACTAGATAGAAATGCCAATGAATTTCACAATAGCACGTTGCACCAGGCTGGAATACGGTTCACTGGAAACGCATCGATAAGAATGGCGTGTGTTAAACGCGCAGCGAGCGTTCCCCGGCCGCGGGAGGCGTTTCGCAGAAGGATTACGAGCCTTCAAAGGGAATTTTTGCAACGTAACATCCCACAGAGACGGGCTGCTGCCTTTGCAGCCTCAAATTTCTATTCCGTTTTGACCGGGGAAAGTGCTGTTCATTCCAGCTTGCAGCTATTTCGCTTTTCAGCCCGCTCCACCGGGATACTATCGCCGACGAATATCATAATTCATATTTCCAGGTAACAAAAAGTATCGTCGACGTAAGAAACGCGAGGCTAGTTTTTAATGCGCCGTCCCACCGTAACGGAAGGCCTTCTTTGCTGTTGTTCCTTTTCTTTTTGTGTTTCGCTGCGGGATAGATGCACGATTGATAGTTAAAACTTGGTTCGAATGTTGGAGAAACGATTGTTTAATAGGTGCTTGAAAAGCGGCGCAAAAGAAGAGTATTTATTGTCGAGGTTCCATTTTTATATTAAAAACTACCAAACTTCTAAATTAAACTCTGTAAAATTCACAATTTTTGCTAGACTCCGAAGTATCATTTTACCATTTTTACCATTTCTTTTTCTACTAATTTTTCACTGCTTTCTACTGTTCCTGTTTAACACTTCATAAATCTAGAATGCAACTTATCATCGCAAACAGCTCTTTCAAAATCACCCCTTCTCTGATCTACCAACTTCCATCACAACGTATCATCTACAATCTCTCCAAAAATAAAACTTCCTTCAACCTTCTTCTTCTTCCTTACACAAATACCTCCTTCATTCTCGAAACAAACAAAGAAACAAGAAAATACTCTTCCATGAGTTTTACGTGATTCGAAGCGAACTCTGTAGACGTTTTTATCCGCCTTAGTATCATTTTCGTGCATAACACGATCTTGGCCCCAACGTGTAGAGCCAGCAAGGTCTGGTATGCGTGTCCGTCGGCCTGTCGGGGACTGCAATCTCTCCCCTTTGGACGTCGATGCCAGGCGACCGGATGCTGCTGTTAGGAGGGGCTCCCCGAGACCGTCCGTCGCGTCGGTCAGCTCCGGAATGGAATGTGTCTGCACAGATTCTAAACTGAACTCGGTGCCATTGCTTCCTATATCGTGGCCAGGCCGGGACCACCAAGGAACGCTTCTAGCGTGCCACGCAAGGATTGACGTCGGCTGTGATACGGCCAACGATCGATGCACGAATCTCTGCTCGTACGTCACCTCCGTCGCGACCCCAGCTTGTGCCGGTGACGAGCCACGATGGTCACCTCTGATACCGGCTCTCGTTAGAGCTTTGAAATAGAGAAACGCTTGGAACTACTGGACTGTCGCTGGAAAAAACAGTTCTGTGGGATTGCGAGACAGAAAGAGAGGTTAGATCGGAGTTAGATCGGATATTACTCGTTAGTCGTTGCTATCATTGATTTGGTCAACGACGAAGATACAGGGACTTTGTTTATATGATTTTGTTAGAGAGAGTTGCGTGTAACGTTATTAGGGAGAAGTCTTGTGGAACGTTGTAAAAGCGGGAAGGGTTAGATCTGAGTTAGGTAGGATATTATTGGTTAGTTATTGCAATCATTGATTTGGTCAACGATGAAGATATCTGAATTAGGTAGGATATCATTGGTTAATTGTTGATAGCACTGATTTGGCCAACGACGAAGATACAGGGACCTTGTTTTTAGGATTGTGTTAGAGGGATTGTGTATAACAATACTGCGAAGTAGTCTTGTGGGATGTAAAAGCTAGAAAGGTTAGGCTTGAGTTAGGTAGGATATCATTGGTTAGTCGTTGCTATCATTGATTTGATCAACGACGAAGATACAGGGACCTCGTTTTTATGATTCTGTTTGAGAGGTTGTGTGTGACGTTATTCGTTTTACACTGCTGTACGATCCGATTTGTGAATGTGTCGTTCTGGTTAACGATGAAAATATGTGTGCTCTGTTTTTATAGCTGTGCTGGAGGAGGTGCATCTACATTGGAGCACTAATCAATTAGGTCTACGATGTACGTGGTGTGGAATGTTTGCAGAGTTCAAAGTTAGATGGTGAAATGGTGGTCCGATTAACGCTTTAACTGCCACGTTGGTCATATATGACCGGCTACAATTTCTCTTGTGACACCACGGTGGTCATTGGTGAAAATAAAAAATTAATTTGTATGAAATCTTGCATCTAGCAATGTACTTTCGCGATGTCCTGTGATTTCGGAGTGACAGTTAAAGGGTTAATCCAAAACTATTATTTCATAAACCAATGTCTGTGTTTATAGTTAATTGTAAATATTAAAAAGGATTCTGAAGGAACGACGGGAGTGGTGATACTTATGTACCATTAGTATTTCTTCATGGTACCCCACTAGCCATTACAGACTATTAGGCTAATTTAAGCTTGATAGCGTGTTCTGTAGTGTATATTTAGGATCACGAAGGGGTTAAATTACTCGAGAAAGAAGTGAAATTGCAACGCAGAAGTGTAATATTGCAGAGACTAATGCACAGGCGGACGATAGTGAAACTAAATTAAATGTCAACCCGCTAATCGGGCAAGTTAATTTAATTCGTCACGCGGATCAATGATATTTTCAACGTAATCATTTATTTTCTCAAGGACTGCATGGTTACATCAATATCGGGAACGCTTTACATCACACCGGCATTAATCCTTCCTTATTAATTCCAAATTCCGATTGAAAAACAAAGAAACGATGAAATAACTAACCGACGAGCAATTTGAGCTCAGTAATCTCGAACGATCATCTACCAACATGAAATCAACACGGAGAAACAGTAAAACGAGACCTCTTCTCGCAACTTTCAATTGCTCCGCTTGCAAAACGGCCGTAACACCGTCGCGTCGGATTTATGTTTACACATCACGCTTCTGATGATCGTTTTTTCGAGTTTCCGCTCGGTGAAAGATGCCCGCTCGTAAAACCGCTTCAAGATCGACAAGCATCGCGACTGCTACTTAACAAGAACGGCCTTGAAACATTGGCCTGCCGATTGCGAAACGCGTGCGAGCCGGTCGCCGGTTGCGTTTCTCCGGAGAGCCACGATGTCGGTGTCGGTGCACGTGTCATGCTCCTTTATCGGCGATCATGCGTTCCTCGGAGCCGAGCGTGTGCCACTCAAGACTATCCGCAATAGGGCAAGCGTTGAAAAAAATGGCGCATGTCACCGGGCGAAGCGTGCACCAGCCCGAAAGCTGCGACGATTTCACGTGCTGATAATACTCGACTCGAAAATGTTTCGTCTAGATGCCCGTTATTAATTACACGCAGTGTTCAAGCTTTCCATTTGCCATATTGGTTCACCTTCGGTCGAGCAACTCCTTTCTCGAGATGGCCAGATAGGTCACTTCGGTGACCAAAACAGTGGACGTTCAATATACTGAGGACTGGTAAAATATCAGAAAATTACTATAGATCAATAATAATAATTACTATAGTTTATATTTTTCTGTATGCAATTTATAGTGCACAAAATGATAGGGTTTTCTTTGTTATCAGCTTTAGGCTACTTTAAAAATTTGTTTGTTTTATTTTTCTGCTTTATTAGTTATTCAATTCTACAATTGTAATATTATGCATATGAGAATATCATTTGAGCTTCGTGTTATAGAGCTTTCAAAGAATTTTGCATTGAAGTCTTTAATTTTAGATCAAATTTCAGGATCACTGGATCTCCTATTTTGTTGTTTAGCGTTAGACAGGTACAACCTATTCTTCTTCATCTAGAATTGTCGTATGTGATGCGTGTAAAATTAGTCGAAAGGAAACATCGTCAAGGGTGAACGAGGATGTGGAATAGGTTAATTTTATTCAAGAAATCATTCATAGGGTTGTTCATCGGAGACGTTTCTCTCGCTGTGCACATTTCGCATAAATAGGAAAGATCGGTTCGCGCATATTAAGTGGATAGTTGCGCGATAATATTGACGTGTGATCGATTGAGTAATCGTACGGGTATTCGCGGCGTGCCATTTTGTGACGGCGGACAAGGTTGAAACAATTACTGGATATTTTCTGAAACTCTACAATCTCTAATTCAATCTAAACGGAAAATCTTGCTGGTACGTCTATTCTTAACCATTTTCTGTACATCACGTTACACCGTATCGCAAACGCGCTTGTCCATCGCGTCGTCGACGCCGTCCGTTCCACGCGGGCAAACTTTAATAAATTTGATCACGTTCTGGTCCCCAGAAGGCAGTCGACTAACGCGGTCCGATCTCTGTTTGGTTCTTGCAGCGAACGGCTCGTACCAGCCGGGGATGGAGCCGAAACGGCAGAGGACCGCGTACACGAGGCACCAGATCCTCGAGCTGGAGAAGGAATTCCATTACAATAGGTACCTGACCAGACGGCGACGTATCGAGATCGCTCATACCCTGGTGCTGTCCGAGCGGCAGATCAAGATCTGGTTCCAGAACCGTCGGATGAAGTGGAAGAAAGACAACAAGCTGCCGAACACGAAGAACGTGCGCAGGAAGAACGCGAACGGGCAAACGGCCCCGCCGCCGGCCAAGCCGGCCAAGGCGCCGGCGGCCAGGGCGAAAATGGCCACCGGGAACAACAACAGCCAGCGAAAGAATAACAACAACTCGCCGTCTAGCGGAATCGACGTTGGTCTGGACGCAGGCGTCGGCCTGACCGACATGGGCGACGTGCACCCGGTGAACGCGGCCCTTCCGCACGCGAGCGTGGTTCATCCGAGCTTCCAAGGTCACCCGCATCCCCTGGCCCATCTTCAGGCGCAGCTGAGTCATCACCATGTGAGCGGTATGATGGAGGGCCCGACGGGAGGACCGTTGGCGCACATCAGCTCCGGAAGTATCAGCCCTCTGGCCCCGGCAACCAGTCCCTCCGGACTGTCGCAGGTCCCAGCGCCCATCCCGCCACCGGCGATCAAGTCCGATTACGGGCTGACAGCGCTGTAACATCCGTTCGGGGAATCGGACTGTTCGAGCCGACCGTTGTCGAGTTTCGCTGCTGCTGCTGCTGCTGCTGGCCAAGGGGGCTTCGTTGCTGTTTGGTCGTAGAGAAACGTCTCTCGGGGTTGGGTCTGCCTGTTTGCTTATTAGCTGAACGACGGACAAGGTCGAGGACCGTATGGGAGAGAACGAATCGGTGGTGAGCTGGAGCGATCAGAGGACGCAGATTCGATGGGATACGTTGGCGAGACATAAGGGTAGAGGCTTAAACAGGAAGGAAGGGTTTGCGTCACCCTTTGATCCTCCCGCCGGCGGATCATTGTTTGATGGATGATCCGTTGAAGGCGCTCGGTCGCCTAGAAACCGGAAGCGATGATCCTTGGTTACGACGAGCAGCTCTCGATGACGAATTCTGGCGTAATCTCACGGCACCCCCCGGAAGAAGCTTTTTGTGATGTGGAAGCTGAGGCTGTTCGAGGCGAATTGGCAGCTTATTGTGGAACGTCATAAACGAGACGGTGACTCGGACGTGCAGACCATAGGACGGGAGTGAAGTTTCGTCTCCCCCTCTTGGAGACGGCTTAGTCATCGTCATCTGGATGATACGGCAAACGATCGAGCGGCTGGTCTGGGTGAAACAAATGGGCTCACGGTGTCGGTTACTCGTTTTTTCTGCTGCTGCTGCTGCCGCCGTCGCTGCTGCTCGCTGAAGTGGACAGTTCGAAGTCTCCGGGGACTGTCGTCGACGAGGAACGCGTGCTAATCACCGCTCGTGCCAGGTCCTTTGAGTTGTGAAGTACCGCAATGGGTACTTGACTCGAAAGCTGAGCGACGACGTCGAGGACGCCTTCTGAGTGCCGTAGAGTGAAGAAAGAATAGGGTTCAGAGTTTGGGAGAGTCTGTGGTGGTGGTGGTTCGCGGAGAGAGTGCGGGGAATGGTGAAATTGGAATCGTTTGAGACTTTGTGAAGGGACAGTGAGTCGAAGGACTATGACGAGCTCACGTGCAGCGACGAGACACTGCATTCGGTACGTCGTATTTCAAAGTTTCTTGCTTCTACAGTCACGAAACATGATCATTCTGACACGTAGCCTGCGTTCCGGCAATCTTGATCACCATCGACGTTTCCCTGTTGCACGTTAGACCGTTGTATCGTTCAAAATTCGCGAGGAAAATAATTGTAGAGGTTTCCACCGCACGTTTGTTACGTTTTTAAGCCGCTGAAGGTATAGAGCCCTTCGAACCTCCATGTCGACCGTGAACGTTCGTTCGTCGATAGCTGTGATTCGATGATAAATAACCAACCCCCCTCGGTCCGAACAATGAGAAGGAGCAAGATTCGTTCCACGAACACGTGGGACTGTACATAGAACCGTGTTAAGTGCGCATGTATATAGTCGTGTAAAGAGAGTCTAATCGCTATGTGATTAAAGTGCGTCGTATTTCGTATGTTATCGCGTATGTGTGCGGTATTAGAGTCTTAAGCATTCGATAGGGGACACCATCGCGTGATGTTTCGCCATGAAACACGTTTATGTTCACCGAGCGAACGCCAGCGTGTCGTTCGACGCTGTTTCTCAGAGCTAAGAGGTTCGTTGTAAAATATAGAGAATGTACGGTGACGCCTGCCATTTGACGTGAAAATGCCCACGCAAACGTAGCTAGAAATAGAAATATTTGCAAGTAAACATTTGTTCATAGCTTCCACTGGGATCCAACAATATTTCAGTTACTTTAAGAAATTAAAAAAATGGTTTGATCTGAAAATTAATAATTTTAAAAAGTATAGATTTCAAAAAATACAGATTTGAAGGATAAAAATGTTAAAGGACGCAGATTTAAAAAACAGAAATTTCAAAGGATGCAAAGAAAACGATTCCAAATGACACAATATTAAAAAATATAAGATTTTGTATCTATTTATCTTTAGCATAAAATTCGAAATTAATAGCATCCTTCATTTATTTAATCGCAATTACTTTCGCGAGAGTTCTTTGGCCACTGAATGGAGGCTCGCTGTCCCGACGAAGTGGAAACTTCCTGTGCTCGTCGTCAGACACAGCGCAGCCTGCGAACAAGATTTCCCAAGAAAAAAGGTAATCGCGTCACCTGTACCCTGTAAATAAAATAGCGAGATATCGTCTATTTTTGTCGAGAAAGTATAGCAGAACGACCAATATATAACGAGGATTTAGATAAAACGGTGTGTGGCGTGGCGGCTGCCGGAACCGGAAGACGCGTTACGAAGACGAGTAGCAATCAAACGATTCAAATGCACAGAGTCGCTGTGACGATATACCAAAACGATGTTTAACGGATTAAATGTAGGAGCGTAGAGGTATTAAGAAGCGTAAACGCGGCACGTTCTTATTCTAAAACGGAGAGGCGAAGGAATAACGGGCGGTCCTAGTGTAATTAGCGAGTTTTAAGCGAGGCAACGAGAACGTTCTATTAAGTGTGACATTGTATTCCTTGATATTCTATCGATAATGTATATAGCCTGTACGATAAGAACGTATCCGGGCACACTCCGATGCTTATGTTTATATTGATCGTAGGGTTCGATCAAGATACAATCGTGAAGTAAAGTGAATCAATAAATAAATGTTTCGTAATTTACAATAACGCCGTGTTTCCTCGACGAACGACATCCTCCCTTCCATTTCGATTGAACTTATCGATCTCGTCCGTTTATTCGATGCTGTTTGAAACAGCATTGTAGATATTCTGTTTTTACAGTTCCCTGTCATTACCAAACGTTTGTTGCCTAAAATTAAATTTGTAGACGAATAATATGAGACAACAGCTATAGTTACAGTAGCGGACATAAGTTTAAGACGAGAAGATATTATAAAACAGAGTATCGTGATTTATAAATATTATGTATACATCTAGATGCATTATTAGTAGGATAGTATAGTATTCGTTTATTAGTATTAGTAAATTTGTTTATTGTGCTATTCCTTATATACAGATTACTTTAGTTTTGTTAACCTTTTGGTCTTACATTTTCGTCCGCTACTGTACGTGATTAATTTGTTGGCAATTATTATTGGTCCGCGATAGTACTTGAAAACGACGCTGCACGCTGTAATACAAAACAAAAAGGATGATTTCATTAATTTTATCATCTACCAGCAAACGCGTTAATCTAACAAATTCTATATCGTATCGCGTGTTATTCAATTGATTCTCAACAAACCCTCACACACTGATTATTTCGCTGGCCAGTTCGTTTCGCATGCTCGCATCGTGCTCGTTCCATTTTTTCCCCGTTTCCCCGTTTACGCGGTTATCACGAACATGAAAAATGAACATTTCGGTTATTATAGATTTATTATCCGGCGCATTTTTATCGGCTTTTCGCACGATACATCATCCGCGCAGGAAACAAACGATAGCCAGGCAGGAGTCGAGGTAAACTTGTTTAGTTGACGGCGTTGACAGTATCTCATCCATATTACGTATGCAAAGTCGCGTGCATATGTTTACCGGACGCACGGACAGTCCGCGCGATAAATCATGCCGTCTTCGAAAACGAATACACCGATCGCTGGAAAAACGCGCGAAAGAAGTAACGAGATAATGCTGTCTATGAATCATGCCGATAATGCGACGCGCAGCCATCGCTTCGGACGCGTACACCCCCGTGGACGACTTAATGCGGCCAAAAAATTCAATTCCTCGTCGATCCTGCGGAATGTTTTTGCTCTGGGTACGAAATGTCAATTTGTTACGAGGCAACAGTCTCGTGCTGTGTACCCTAATTTACTTCGCGATGCGCGAGAACGGTCTCCTCGCGGTGCTACGGTGGTCTATTATTGGAGTCGACTCTTCGTTTTCATTCCACTAAATGAAAAACGATGCGAAGAAAATTTGCAAGAGTATACGACGAATACTCGAATTGCAAAATTCAGATGCAAGTACGAAATCATAAAATGGTTACATGTAACACTTACAGTTCCTAAAGCATTGACGTTCCAATGTGAAACATTTTGTGCTTAGTTCCTTTCAGTTCAAAAAAGACAAAATGGCCAGTGACGAAGAGATAATTTATACGGAAAAGTATAATTTGCCATATAAATTTTGTAGGAAAGGGAACAAGTAGAAAGTTTATTTTAATATACTTCTATTTAACGATACCTTCAATTACAATATTTATATATATATATAATAATTATAATATTGACAGCAATTGGAAGTACTAACAGTGGTATTATTATCATAATTCTTAATGTTAACCCTTTGCGCTCGAGAAGTGACCAGTAGTCACCAAATGATAGTTTCGCAAATTTTCAGACTTTAGTTAGTTTGTTTATCAGTCAGACTCAGAGGTTAAATAGTCATATATGAAAATTTTAGTATATCACTTAACTAAACTAAGTGGCGTTCAATATAGGCGAATCTTAGTAAATATTTCGAATTTGAAGATTTTTGAGGTTAGTATCATTAGGTGACTAACAATCACCTCTCGAGTGCAAAGGGTTAATAATTAACCCAAATCAACGTCCAAGTAAATCTAAGCCCATTTAACGGTATACATCATTCCATAATACGTGGTACCAAACTCCATCATCCACTGAACTCGATCTCGGCTCGACCCGTAGCAGAGATATCGATTTCTTATCGGGACCCCCCGTGGCACACAACAATATCATAGTAGCGGTACAATTTACAAGCATCGAGGGGACATTCTGTTGGATCGGCGAAAGGGGTTCTCCGAACGGGTGCCGTTCCTCCTTCCGCGGGTCACGTTACATGTGTGCGTGCACGTTTCACGGGCGCGCGCCCATGCGTGCGGCGTTGCCGTGGCCGCGCATGCGCGAGCACGTGCGTGATTGCCGCAGCCTGGCCTGGGGATATGCCGCAGCAGCCTCGAAAAGAAGGGTGGCACCCGGAAAGCGAATGAGGGGCCGCCTGCACGACTCTGCCTCCGCCCATGCAACCAGCAGCCCGGCCAACAGCCGAGATAACCTGCTACCACCCAGGATCGAAAGCCAGACATGCCTCGTTCCCTGCTTTCGTTTCGTGTTTTCTAGAATGATCGCATCGCCCGTCAACGATGAAACTCCGCGTATATGAACCTGTCGGGGGATAAATTGAATTAACACTAGATTTACGGACATCTCTTGTCTATTTATTTCCAATATACATTTACCAAGGAATAAGGTATACATCAAACAGAATTTGAAATTGCAGAACTGAGAGGGAAATAAATTTGGGTATACTTGTATCGCTCCAAAAGTTAACAAAGAGTGCTAGGAATAATAGTAATTGTTTTTGCAATTTTTGCTCATGCAGTTCGAAACCCGTCAAATTGACGGGTCCCGTAAAGTCTAGTGTTAAATAACCAGATTCTTCCAGTATAATAGGGGATTATCTAATTCTCCATATTATGTACGATTCCATGTTCAGATAATAGGAGCTCAAGTTTATATGAGGAGATTTTTAAAAATATTTAGTTTCAAGGTGTAAGAGTACTAAAATTTTGTTCGTTTAAATTGAGTCTCGTGGTTTATAATACTATACACAGTAGTACTGCGAAGAATTTTTTATTTCCTTTCTAGTAGTGTGTACGTTTCATAAGTAAACAAAGGTTGAAGATTAATTTTTTAATGGATACCAGCAGTATATCACGCTATAAGGTGGTGGTGATATTTGGAAGAATCGAATAGTTAACTAATTATTGATATGCCTAACAATTGATAGACTTTTGCTAAATAGGTTAATGGTGGACATTGAGATTCAGATAGGTGGAATTTTTTTGGTTATTCATTGCTTTCGATTTAAGCGAATCAAATACCTACTTTTTACTGCTCTGAGATACCAAAGTAACACAGCATCCATCTTTATTGAGCCGTAAAACGCCTGCAATTCAATTAAAATCGATTCATATATGATGTAACGTGATATCATCGCGAATTTCGAATTGCTTTCGTTGGTCCAGGGCAAAAAAGGTAGAGGTAACCAGCGAGAGACACGATTACCAGCAAGGTTCTCGACAGGCCAGAAGGAAGGAAGCACACAAGAGCAGCTAATTGCAAGATCCATACACTGCTCCGCTATCCATGGCCGCCACGACCGACCTACCTTGTCTTCCGGTGTTGAATACCCTTACAAGCCACTCTCGGATATAGATTGTGTTAGGCATGAATTAAGGTGAATAGGCTGACCGGTTAGTCAGGTATTGCGCAGTGAAGTTGTTTAGGGATTCATTGACTATCTCAGAAGTTACGAAACCTCTTAATATAAATACGTTTAACCTTTATAAAATTTCAATTTTACAAATTTTAAGATAAAGATTAGATTAAAGTTGAAATAGAAATTAAATTAAAATCAAAATTTGATTAAAATTAAGTTAAGATAAAAATTAAATTGAAATAAGAATTAAATTAAAATTAAGTTAAGATAAAAATTAAATAAAAATAAAAATTTGATTAAAATTAAGTTAAGATAAAAATTAAATTAAAATTAAGTTAGAACTGAAATAAAGATAAAAATTCGATTTCGTGATGTTCAGAATGACACTGAAGTTAAAGGTGGAATCCTTGTTCTTCCCTCAAAGTTATCCTAAAAATAGAAAAGCGATCTCGTCGTGCGATTTCCTCTATCATGATCTCGAAGACAGTTCTTATTGCTTCGAGGGGCCAAGAAGACAGCCCGTGCATTTTACGAACGCGAAATACCTTCCGGGGTCGGGTTATCAGATCTACCTCACGATTCGTGACCCTATTTTCTGGCGGCGTTGTCCCACCTACACGCCGCGTTCCACATTCGTTGCACCAAGACAAATGATTCGTGAGCGCCGGTCATTTCGCTCGCATCCGCCCGGCAATCCCGCGATCTACAAGCTGTACGGTGCACGGTGTACCGTGGGTGGTCAGTGAATCGCTCGTTTGGCAAACTCCGGGGACAAACAACGTGAAGTTCGCACTTCGCCTCGCCTCCCTGCCTTCCGCCTCCTCCCTCGGTCAAGATTTAACGGGTTTCTGGCCACACACTTCGGTTGCGCAACGCGATTCGTCTGATAAATGATTCCCGGGAAACCGTCCTGGTTACACTACTTAAGGCGATTGCGGGCCCAGAAGGATACGGCTGGCCCTACTTGGCCATCGATCGATTCTTCTTAGAGCTGGAAGATGCTGCGTGAACTTTACTAAGGGTTAAAAGTATGCAAAAGACTGTAGAAGAGATTGTTCCATCAAAAACGACTGAAATTTTTAGGTTTGTGAAGTACCCTTAACTCTAACACTACCAAGAGGGTCAAAATGACCCAATTTATAATTTTTCATAGAAACGTAGTAAGCTTACTATAGTGTCTACACATTCGAAAGTTTACTATAATTTTTATTATAATTGCTAAAAATTGTTTCCCTTATTTTTAGGTTATTCTTAGGTATCCTTTTCGTACAGCTTTCAATTTGATTGCTTTGTCTCCAATAAATATACCCTAATCGCCAGTAATTCTAGTGTTAAATATTGATACTGAACTTCAGAAACAGTCGCGAGATCGAGCTTTCGTAAGCGTTGCGTTTAATCCATCAGAAGTGTACGAATATTCCGGTGGACACTTACTTGAAGGACTTCCTGGAGTTTTTGAGTGGATCGGAAGATTTATGATGAGACGTAACAAGGTTGCAGTTGGAAGCAGTGCAGTCGCTTCCTGTTGCGATACACAGACTACTACAGGCCCAGAAAAAGCAGTTGCAGCTCGACAAGCAAATGGAGTCCGACTTTAACACCGTACACTCGAACAGAAATCTGATTTTACTATTCATGTTTGAAATTCAGCGTCAATTGCTGATAAAGTTACCTTATTTTTAAGTACGAATAAACCTTAAGCTTAATAAATTTGAAAATAAAAAAAAAATAGCAAGAACGTGGATTATGTAAAGTGCATAAGTATTTGTCTTCCGCGAAAGCTCGATCTTAATTTTCAGAGATGCCTCAGCTTTTAGATTCAGAGCTTCTAGAAGAGGCCACTGCTTTCAAGATGGCTTCCGTTCATCTCACGAGAGAACTTTATCCGCAGAATCGGTCGAATTTTAAAACAGCAAAAATGAGGGGACACGCGGATTCAAGGGATCCCCATTATGTGTAATTGGAGGGGATTAACGAGTCACGACTCCATTTATCAGGGCCCGTAATTACAAAGCATCCCGCTCCCTCTCGCGCCACCCCTGGGCGTCGCGGCGTGTTCATCGCGTCACTTTGCGCTCGCTCCGCGAGCAACTGACTGACATCCCCCAGAGGCAGTTTCGCATCTCAAATACACATTAGGCTGTAACTAAAGATAACAGGAGGCCCCGTGTCGTCGACGAGTGGGGGGAGATCCCGGTGAAATTAGATTCGAGCCCGCAGACACAGCGGACACCGCATCACCCCTGTGTTCGATCAGCTGAGAGATGCTAATCAGGACTACGGGAGCCTTGGATCGTTTCTTACGAGAGAAATGACGGAAATGTGGTTTGGAAATTTATAGGAGCTGCAGGGAGCACCACGATGACAGCTACTCGGAAAGGTGTCAAGTTGAAACAATTTTTTAAGCAAGAAATAGATACGAAGTAACAGTTATATGGGAGAAACGCGTAATATATAAATCTCTGTAATTATTATAGAGAATATTATAGATACACTAATAAACAATATAAATAATAACATACATATAATAATTATAAAGGAGTAACTAAGTCGATGCGTTGAGTAAAAGTTATCAAATAAAGTTAGCAGAATTATTTATGCATATTTATATAAATTTATTTATTTATGATTATCTTGAGTTTATTAAGTCACACATCTTCAGTTTGTTTATTCGCAATCTTGTACCCCTTGGACCTCTCCTTCCTCGTTTATTTATTTACACCGTCGAATTTGTTACTTTTCATCCCCCATTCATATACTTGCATTATAATTAAATTGTTTTCATCTAATTTCCAAAATTCTCTCCCGAATCCTTCTCGAACTTTCAACAACCCACGGAACCGTGGCTTACATCGATCATTGCGACAAACAAGACAAAATGAACCGAAGCATCCGCAAGAGCGTTTCTTAGCAGAGCTGTTAAACGGGTGTGGTGTCGCAGCACAGTAGCGATCGGGGACACGCGCGGATGATGCAGCGGCCGAGCCGGGAAGTTAACACGGGCGGCCGCGTCGATCCTCGGAATTAATTAAAACCATCGAGACGAGGGGGACGTGTATTTTTATCTGACCCGGCCTCGGTGACACATCTATCTCCGGCAGCAGGAAAAAGGAGGACTTCTGCTACCGCCGTTGCTACTGCTACCGCGCCCTTATCTTCGCTGCCAATCCCAATACGTCCAGTTATAAGTTTTCTTACAAACGCCAGCTCATAATTATTTGCACGATTAAACGTGCCTGTCGATGGATCGATTCCTCGAACAAATTGCTCTTGGTTGTTGCAACGCTTTTTGTGGCTTATGAGCGTTTAACGCGAACAGGCATGATCTGTCTATGTTACAGAATTTGTAAAATCGATTTAGCTTTCGTTGAAATCATTCAACATCGAGCTTGTGCGTAACGTAGGTGCACATGAATTTTTCTTAATATACAAAGAAGCGAGGATTCTCCTTGTAATGAGATTTATAGAAGACTAGATCCGAGTAAGTCTGCGTCAACTTCAGCTTCAACTTCTCCAATTCATCAACTTCAGCCTAACTTCTCTTCCGCCAGACTGCTACTGCAACCTCCCAACGAAACCATTTCCTCTCCAATCGCGCTCCCCAACAGCTTCCCCATGGGTCACCCATCGCACAGAAAAATTCCCATAACAGTCCCAAAATGGAATCCATGGACGTCGGTCGCGGCAACATCAGCCACCGCGAACCGCGCTATTACCAGGACCCGTCGACGGTACCTGTCGCTGCCCCTGCGTGGATCAGCGGGCCGAGAAAAAGAATCAGAGCGACGAGGAAGCGGCTACGTGGGCCCCGTTCGTCGGACAGAGACGGAACAGCAGCCTGGGCGGCGCAAAGGCTTCGACTCGCAAGCCGCACGTTCATTAATCTTGATCGGATCAGTCGAGATAGCGGCGAGCTGTTTCGGAAACCCTCCCCCACCAGGCGTTCTCATCAAGTCCCCTAGTACCATCGCCTCGACCTCCTCCTCCTCCTCCTCCTTCTCCTTCTCCTCTACCTCCTTCTCCTCCTCTTCCTCCTCCTTCTCCACCTCCGCCATCCCCGTCCTCATCCACTTCTTCTTCTTCTTCTACTTCAATGTTGGCTCGGCTGCTCAGTCGCGTCTTCTCGGAGCTCCTTTTTCTCTCTGGCTTCTCGAACTCTTTCCTGGACCCTCCTTTGGCGCAACGAAGGGTTCAGGGGCGCAAGAAAACCCCCAGGACGGATCGGCACCGCGGTGCCGACGACGGCCAGCCGTTTTAATTCCGGCTGGATCGACGGCCAATCCCCCTTCCATCGACCTCGCTCGCCCTCGTCCCTCTGCGAGCCGGCTAGAGCCTTTATAATTCATTAAATTCCTTTTTCTCCTGCCGGCCGACCCTCTCGACGCGAACACCATGATCGTGGGCTAGCACGAGTGTGTATGCCTGTGCCGGTGAGAACTGCCGCTAGGCGGTGACACTCGAGGTGTTGAATCGAGTGTCAAGTGGATCGAGGGTTACGTGGATTTTTTGGGGTGATTTTTGAGGCACATTTGGGCTCTGGGAATTTTAATAGAGGTGATAAATAGCGACGAGAAGTGATAGAAATTTTTCTATTAATCCAACAGAAGCGGAAGAATATTTTTTAAAGAGTGCAAGTGGAAATTTCAAGTTCAGGTAGGCGAAAGAGAAATGAAAGAAATTATGGATTTGGGTGGTGGTTCGCTCAAAATTTGAGTTCTATGAACGCAACAGTAAAAGATAAATTGATATTTAAACTTTTGCACTCGGGAGGGGATTCTCGGTGATCAAATGAAACGCTTTTACAAATATCTTAATGAGAACAATCACATTTAAAAGCTACAGTATCATTTATCCGAACTGAAATAAATGTCAGTGCAAGTTATTTTTGGCAATTTTTAATTTCAACGATTTGCATTGGGAATTCTTCGAAAACCTAGAGTCGCCTTTCGAGTGTAAAGGGTTAAAAAAGTAGCGACGTTGAATTCCCATTAAAGATGTTCAAGTATTCGAATTGAGAATTTAGATAAGTGGAAAAACGGGTAAGACGTAAGAATTAAAAATTTGAAGTAAAGCAGAGAGGAAGAAATTTTGTGGTGAAAAATCAAAAAGCACCCCTATCGCAGCGGCTCCATGGCGAGGCAAAGAACGTCGGAGCGGCAGCACAATGGCGGGCAGCGGTGGTCAGTGGGCAGCTCCTTTAATTTCACCAGGATCGCCTGTCAATCCTCCTTCATACCTGCTCCCTGTAATTCATTAAAATTCTTTTTGCTTGCCTGAAAACGTGACGGATCTTGTTTTCAATTTAGTAGAGCCCCGACTGCGACTACCATAATGCCCCGCATGAGTTACCCGCGGAATAGCAATGAGTCTTCTCGACGGTCGGCCGTGTGAGTCGCGATCAGGATTCCTGCGTAGAAACTCGTTTTCGGCCGCTGTCAATGAATTCCGAGCGACGGGGAAATTTAAATTCTCTTTTCTTTTTACTAATCCTCGATCCTTTCTTTCTTTTGTGCTCCTTTTGTACCGCTTTGAATAATAGACGTTGTGATAACAGAGAGGAAGTTGTTTGACTTTAACTGTTACGTACAATGCTATACAAATGGGTTAGTTTATGCGTGATTAAATTTTTTTAACCTACTTTCATAAAGATATTTCCCTTACTATTGAAGTTGGTCTATAATGACCCCCGTACATAATTCAAATCTTTAATTCTTATGATATTCCTTTATTAAATTCTATTATTTTAACCTCTTTGGGATTCATTGTTACCTTAAGTCATCATATATTGTTAAATAAAAATTAAATAGAAAATAATTTTAAAATTAATTACAAATTTAATAGAAAAAGATTTAATTATTAAATAAAAATTTAATTTGTTACGTACAATATTATACTGATGGATTAATTTATGCGTCGTAAGTAACTTTTGCAGTGATTGATTATTTTTTGAGATTTCTTTTAACGAACAATCGAGCAGCATTGTTTTTTTTTAAAAAAAGCATCTATCTATGAAAAAAAAAATGATACGTTACGTATTATAATTTGAAAAATTAACATTTTATATACAGTACGGTATGTATATACCAAAAGTTTGTCGAGTAAGAAGGTAGAAACAACGTATACAAGTATAGAGTGACGTTGAAGTGTTCAGTGACATTTTTTGGAAACAATTAATTGTTTAAAATATGTAGAAGGAACGTTGTGATTATATCGTAACGAATTAGTTGCTTAAAGTGTGATGCTACAATGTTGAGAACGCGAAATTAATGAATCCGCTGTTTTTACGTCTGTTCTCAAGAATTAATTTGGTCCCGCACCAGCAGCGTGACTTTCATATTTTGCATCGCTATTACATGGTTCCCAAAGGTCTGCCTTATCTTCCATCGGTGAGAAAATGTTGATTTTTCGGGGATCATCGCGCGAAGGTAGAGCAAACACAACGAGAACATCCATTCTATCGCGTTGTACATAGTACACGGCACAATAGGGTAAATAGTAGATTTTGTATGGTGTTTGGAGACACGTGTTATCAGTGGTTTTCATGGGATTGACCAGCGCTGAACACCCTTGGTCGACGACGAGCATCCCCTTCAACGGTGACCGAATTGGGCATTAACGCCCTTCGTGTAATTAATCCTGTGATTCTGTTGACCCGTTTCCGTAATCAAGAAGGGTCAATACTAATCCTGTTCATCAAGGATCGCTCGGTTTTTGTTGTGGGATCTTTCGTCGTTTTCTGCTCCTCAAAATATAATATTAAAAACTTGTACATCCTCTATTTCCTATTTATCTATAGATATAAAAAGACATGTTCTGACTGACTGACTGATTCATCATCGCAGAACCTAAATTATTGAAGCTAGAAACATGAAATTTGGATAATGGGTTTCTTTTATGACGTAGGCACCCGCTAAAGGAGGATTTTTTTATATTCCATCCTTAAAGAGGTTAAATAGGGGTTGAAAGATGGTTTGAAAATTCACAGATTTTGAAGTAAGCACTATGAAAACTGATATTTAGCTTTTCGGTTAGAAATAAAGAAATACGTGTTTCAACGTTTTTGAAAAATCAACCCCTAAGGGAATAAAATAAGAGATGAAAGTTTGTTCGAAAATTCGTCAATTTTGAAGCAAGCACTATAAAAATTGTAAGCATTTAACTTTCTGTTTAAAATTAAAGTTAAGGGCTTGAAAAATTGGACATGTCTTGAAAATAGTTAAAATTGAAATCAAAGTACTTCTGCGCGAGCAAAGCCTCGGGCAACAGCTATTTTTCTATTTGTTACCATTTATGTTGTCTTCGATGTTAGTTATCATATTTATTTTTCTGTTCTGACCATTGAGTAGCAGGATTTTACAAATTTTTTCGAACTTTCTTAAACGTAATGACTAATAATTTTTGTTTAGCCAAGATTATTGTAATGAAAGTGGATTTAAGTTCAAGTTCTAAGCGTAAAATGAAACATTCTCTTTCTGCAAGCTTCTCGACTTCGACTCGATCGTTGAACGACGAGTAGAACGTGCGACGCAAGCTTCTTTAACAATTAACAAGCCATGACGACCTTGAAATTAAACACTGTCCACGATCACGTTCACAAAAAGATGATTCAGCGGCGGTAAAGAGGAAAATCGAACCGCGAACCAGGAACGATCATAGCGGAACAGTTCGTGACGCGCATAGAATCGCCATTTCAGGCTCCTCTTCACAGCTGCTCCCTTTTTTCCGTCCCGTTTCTCTGCTCCCATTGTGACAGACCCTCTGCAGCACAAAGCTTGGACACGAGCTACGATTCTCCACAGTTCCAGCTCGAAAAACGTCTCAATCTTCGTGTAACGCCAGTTCAACCGAACTGTTCGTGGTTCTTCCTAAAAACAACCTCAGATCTCTTTAATTCGATCGGTCGATCAAGCTTGGTGTTGATCTTCGAGGTCTAACATTGATAAAGAGCAAAAACGAGGCATGAAATCTTCAATTTCAAGTATGGTTTGGAAATGTAAACTATGGTGGCTGTGAAGTCTAGGAAATGAAGCAAAAACAGTAAAATTGGAGGAAATCATGCTCTCCTTTTAACTATAAATTTTATTCTGACGAAACGAGAATATAGCTGAAAAATAGTAAATTCTAATTGTAGAACTGAACATTCAGAGGTTACAAACTTAAAGCTAAGAAAGTGGAAAGTTGTGCGAATAAAACTGAAAATTAGAAGGAAATGAAGATATAACTAAAAATAGTAAATTAGAATTTACTATTAAATTAGATTTTAGAATTCTATTAATTTTCTATTAATTTTTTAATTTAGAATTCTATTAATTTTTTATTATTGTATTAATTTAGAATTCTAATTTACTATTTTTAGCTATATCCTCATTTCCTTCTAATTTTTAGTTTTATTCGCACGATCTTCCACTTTTTTAGCTTTAATCTTTTAGTCTCTGTACCTTCAGCTCTATCCTCACGTCTACCCAATCTTTATCTTTATCCTCACTTTCAACTTTCAGCTCAATTCATACTTTCTCCCGATCTTCAGACTTACTCGACCATAAAATATACTCCAATTTTCTTCTCCTATGTCGACTCAGCTTTCAAACAAAGTTTACCGCGTCTCGAACGACACAAGAGTAATTTGTCCATTTTTCTTGAAGAGTGTCGTGCTCCAAATTAATGACAACATTTTCCCGAAAAGCCCGGCCGAATGAATTGGATATCTCCGACACACGCGTTCCGTTTCTCACGAGGCTCCAGGATCGACCCTTCGATACAATTAAAAGAAGGGTCCGCCCTGGACCGTTTGGTCCTGCCTACAACAACATCCTGCCGTACTCGCCGACAGGGATTGGACGAAGAACGGTCCTTTGACATTGGTCCACGGCCGAATTCCAGGACCATTATTAACACCCTGCTGTTTTCTGCTGGCTCCGTTTCGATTTCCATGGCCGCTACCCATGGAGGGTGAAAAAATATTTGGTGGCCTCTGAGAACAGTATTGGAAACCTGAAGTATTGGCATTGAACGTGTTTGTTTCAGGAATGTCGAAAATCAGTCAATCAGAAACCGCGTTGAAATTCAATTTCCTTTAAAACAGGTAAAAAAAGATTAAATTTAAAGTAAAGATTAAATTTAGGGTAAGTTTGAAAAGAGCAAAGTTCGAGCTGTTTCTTTGTCAACCCCTGAAAATACTTATTTTCTTTTATTTTATTTTCTTACTTGTTAGTAAAAAATATTTTTCTCGCTAATTTCTTTGTAAACAATTAACTTTCAATATAATTGAAAAAAGATTGAAGGGTATTGAATGATATTAAATGAGATTAAGTTCGAAATGATCACCGGATAATTGATTGACAGAGCAACGGAGTTAGAATCGATCGGATCACTTCAATCGACGGCGTTAATTAGCCGAGGCGAAATTGTCAATTTCATCGTGTTACGTAAATAATGAGCCGGCCGGTAAACAAGCTCTGATAGATGCTTGAAACAAACCCTTAATTGAATTCACACTTAGTCATTCCCGTTCGCTCGGAAACCGACGAGTCATCGGGCACTGATTTTTTCCCTCTTCTCATTGCTCTCTTGTTTCCACCGATTTACAGCGGTATCACGATTCCTGTCAATGTGTCTCGTTTCCATTAACGAAAAGGGAAACTTTCAATATTTTAATTTCAGATAATAACGATTATCCTATTCTTGACTTAATCGATTCTTATGCCTTTCAATCAAACGAATTATCTTAGACAGAAACGAGAAAGTTGAAATATAAAAATTTATGTAAACCGTGCAGGCACTTAAATTTCCATGAACTTTACAATTTCCGTTTTTTTACTCAAGTATGGGGTTAGTACACGTCAAACAGCTGTTACAATGTGATTTCGCATATGTTGTATTTTACAACGCCTTATCGCAGCCGCTATTCCTCGCCCCCTAGCCGTTACATTATTCATGTTTAATATCATCAAGTATTTCATCCCCCTAGACCAAACGCAGCCAGCCATCACCGACGCCGGACCACCTACTACCAATATGGACGCCGCTGCTGCCATGTTGGGAGTATTGGAAACAATTAAAAAACTAATGCGAAATATTAAAGAAATATTCTTGAAAAATACCTTCCCAACAATATTTGAAAGAAAAGACATATACAATTTTTTGAAAAGTTCTTTCGTTTCCGTGCTATATCAATTGTATCTCTTGTCTAAATTTATATTTAATTTATGACTGAAATTTATAATATCTTCTCTTGCACACTAATGGGGATTCGCCTCGTTTAATTATTTATTCAAATAAATGAATAGATATTCATACCAATTGCGATATTTTAAAAATAATTTAACTAACGCGGTTATATCCAAAACAAAAAAGTAATTTAATTAGTGTAGATATATCAACTAAATTAATTTTTTTATAGAAAAAATGATAATGGAAGATTTAAACGGCCGAGAAAGAAAAGTTTATTTGTTTTTTATTTTCCTATGCCGATCATGAGAATTAGGAGTCTTGCGATGATAACGCAACCCTGTACTTTCTACGTACACGAAGGTCACAGGAAATGACTATCCGCGGAGCCGCAATCTATTCAGGGATCACCCGGTACGTTAACAAGACAAATACGAAACAAATTGTGTGGTAACACGATTAAGTTAGACGATACTTAAATTACAGTATCAGGCTCAGGCGCACGCAGCGCATTATGTTTGCGCAACGTACTGTTATGCGGAGCCGAAGTAGCGCTTTAATTTGCCTAATTGCCATCATCTTTAAATGATCATTAGCACCTTCCTACTTCATCAATCGTTACGGGGACTGCGATAATCTCTGCCATCAGCTAATTATCACCCTCTCGTGGTGAACAGTACGTATTACCCTTGATGTAATGCTGTTAATAAGACAGCCACGTTATACAGAACATAACTCTTAACCGCACGTAACCAACCGTATCGTGGTGCACATTTACGGGTTGAAATGAAAATTGCACGATGGCATGACCCGGTATGAAAAGTTGTTTCGCTTGGAGGGAATAATTCTGGTTTCACCGTCAGAAGTAGCAACAATTGCGATTCCAAGCGAAGGAAATACCTTTCTTTGCATTCTGCCGTAACTATTATCGTTCAATTACACTGTATTTGCAATCAAATTCAATCTGACCCTTGACTACAGACTCTATTAACAAGATCGATAATTGCAAATGCAGGGAGTATAATAAAACACGTGGTCGCTGAAATAATTATCAACCTACGAGGTACAGTAGCTGGTTAAGGTTTATGACCAAAAGATCAACGAAAACTAATTAATTAATTTATAAAAAATAGCACAATAAATAAAATTCGTATTCTGTGGTAATCAATAAATAGTGTTCTACCACACTAACGATAAAAATGATTGCACAGACAATATTTGCAGACCATAAAACTATGCTCTACATTATCCTGCCGTCTTAAACTTTGGCCCACTACTGTGAAATCTAGAAAAAGGCGGTACTATTTACAATTTACCATCTTTTACCCATTTTCACCAACAAAAACCTAAAATCCATTTACGCACGAACACAATCATCCGAAACGTACACCCCATAACTCCACAATCCCAACATTTTCACTCTCAATCGTTCACAGTCCTGTCCCCTCGAACTCCCAACCTCCTCCCGCCATTTCATCGGCCATCTTCATCCCCCAACAACGGTCACGTGAGCAGCAAGCCAGCAGAAACAGCCGAGGCTTTTAATCCCGGGTGTGTCGAAGAAAACGCGGAAATAGAGTCGGCGAAGGGGTGGCGGGAGGGAATGGTCGGAGCTCGTAACGCTGTCAGCGTCGCGGCGTCGCCAGGGACGCGCGTCGCCGTCCCCATATCCCATCAGGCTCGCCCTTCCTCCCTTCCCTCCCGTTTCTCCTCCCTGGCAAAGGGGTTGATGGCGGCTCCGGATCATTCACGGCCACCGAACGCCGACAATGCGCCGGAAATTTCAACGAAACGCTCGCAACCCCGTTGATTTCCGCGGGGAGCACTCGCCAGCTCTGCCTCCGTTCCGCTTCGCAGTCTTCGTCGGTGATCGCTTGGACGATGCCCATCCCATGTCGAACCGTCGTTATGTTGGGGTTATTTTGGAAACTGTGATGGCTATCAACAGCGATGGCGAAAAGAATTGTTGTAAGGGTAGTTTATTGTTCTGGATTTTTCAAAAGGGTCTCTGTAACGAGTCATCGTTGCTGCTATGCCGTTTTGAAAATTTTTGTAACTGATAAGAGCGTTGGCGAAAAGAAGTGCTGTAGGGGTAGTTTATTGTTCTGGATTTTTCAAAAGGGTCTCTGTAACGAGTCATCGTTGCTACTATGTTGTTTTGAAAATTTTTATAACTGATAAGAGCGTTGGCGAAAAGAAGTGCTGTAGGGGTAGTTTATTGTTCTGGATTTTTCGAAAGGGGCTCTATAACGAGTCATCATTGCTGCTATGCCGTTTTGAAAATTTTTGTAACTGATAAGAGCGTTGGCGAAAAGAAGTGCTGTAGGGATAGTTTATTGTTCTGGATTTTTCGAAAGGGGCTCTAGAACGAGTCATCGTTGCTGCTATGCCGTTTTGAAAATTTTTGTAACTGATAAGAGCGTTGGTGAGGAACACTAGAGGGGTGGTGTGTTATTTTGATTTTCTGGAAACATTGCGTCACTGAACCACCACTGTTAGGGTGTTATTTTGGAAGCTTTAATAGCTGTCAATATCGATGGTTAGAAGCATCGAAAGGGTGGTTTATTGTTCTGAATTTTTTGAAAGGATTGCTGTATCGAACCATCGTTGCTGCTGCATTTATTTCGAAAATTTTCGTAGCTGTTAAAAGCAATGATTAGTTTATTATTTTGGGATTTTTGAAAAGATTGATATGTATTAACAAAAATATTTTTTAATGGTTAAGACGAACGTCGGAGCACTGAGATGTTTTTGGCATACGAAAATTAACTCCAGGTTTGAAAAACTTGCGCCAAGCCGCGGGAACAACTGGAAGCTAAGGCTGCGGTTATTAAGATCGACAGCGATCGGATATTGAAGGAAAGCGTGATCGCTGGAAGATATCGATAAGTGATTTAGATAAGCCGAAAGGCGAGTCGATAAAATCAAAGTCATCCTGCTCGACGCAGCCGCTATAACCATCTCCTTCCTCCGCTCCCGCGACTTCTTAATTCCCAGCGACTGCTGCCACCGACAGGTTCGTTTAACCCGAGGGACAGCTTTGTTCCAATCGATCCGAATCTGACTCGCGAGGAGAGTCCAATGCGCGAGGAAAATTCGCTAAACCGACGAACAAGGAACTTCAACCCTCCCTTGGTTCCCTCCCTTGCAAAAACCAACCGCCAGGAAGGAGTTCAACCTACTTCGTCAACTCCAAGGAAGCCATCCAGCGTCCATTAGACCGTGATCAACCCCCCTTCGAAAGAATTATTCAAAAACCTGCTTCTGCCTCCCGCGCAACTGACCTCGCTGGTACTGCAACCAAGAAAGAGACAGAGAGAGGCAGAGAGAGAGAGAGAGAGAGAGAGGGGGGGGGGGAGCTGCAAGGAAAAAACAGCGAAAACCAGCTGGAGGCAGCGCAGAAAACACTCGGATACGGCGGATAATCAGCGTCGGCCACATCAGAGGGGCAGAGACGGGGGAGGGAAGAACGATGGAAGAAAGCTGGCAGACAGTCAGATTACAAACTAGACGAGAGAGAAAGAGAGGGAAAGATGGGCCAGTTGCAGCAGCAGCAGCAGCAGTGGCAGCGGCAACGTCAGCGGCAGCAGGGGTTGCTGAAAGAGAGAACGATACCGAAGGGAAGAGAAAACGTGGTGGCCGTCCATGGAAGAGTGGAACAGCGGGAAGGAGAACAGAGAGAGGGGAGAGAGAGAAAGAGCACACGGTGCACGGCTCTCCATCGCGATCATTAATCACCGTTCTCGTGTCACGGCTAGCACCGCGCCGCCAGGGGTACCATAGTAAGGGTATAACGCTAGTGGTATGAGACTACTAAAGGGAGGACCAGGATGCTGCCGCTCTTCTGATCATGAACACCGCGGCTCCCTCCTCTCTCTTCTTCTTCCTCCATTCCTCGGCGTTTCTCTATCTGTCGGATCGCCAACCGACGCCACGATTACCGTTATCGCGCACCTCGAGAGCCTCGATTTGGAGCATCGCAGCGCGCCGTGGCTATAGACAGCTAATGGGGCGGCGTGTTCCCTCCCTTATAGGAAGCTTTGCTTTCGTGGCGGGGAAAGGGGTGTTATGGTTACGGTAGACGGATAACTCGAGGTGTTTGATTTTAATTTTGTGGGAATTGGAAGGTTTGACGCGTGTATCCGAAGTAAAACGAGTTAAGAGTTTTGTTAAACGAGAGTATCCTGAGACGTCGGAGATAATGGTGATGTTAACGACAGACCTCTAATTTTAGTTTTTAATAGTTACTAGAAAACAGCTGAGTATGTTCATTGCATTTATTGCAATTGATAGATTTTATATTGCTGTAAGCGTTGATTTACAAAGCGCAGGTTCCTTCAAACCTTTGCAAATCTTCTTATGCGATACTGTTCGATTCGCTCTTCGAATCTTTTAGTAATAAATATACCTGTTAGAATTCTTAACGCTTAATCACCCGAATGGGTGATTCTATTTACTTTTTTTATTAGTTAGACTTGAACCTGGGTAGTTCACAGTTCAACAAATGCATCTTCTATTCTTCCAAAGTGTAATTTTTAATAAATTGAACTCCAGATCAAGACTAACAAATAATAAAAGTAAATAGAGCAATGTTTTTGGTCTTTCAAGTTTCCTGCCAGATACTTCATCCGCATAGATCATTACGCGATCTTTGTTTGAACCACGAATTTCCTCTTTCTTGAAACAGAGGAGGTGTTAGGATCTGTCTTTGTTTGTGAAAGAAAGGTTCTGGTGTACAAAATGTTGGCGAAAGGAATGATAGTGATTCATTGGCAGGATTCAGGATTGACGTTAAAGGGGATTGCTGATGATATTGTGAAGCTTAAACGGGGAGCTATCTAACAAGAATCAAGATAGGGAAATACGACTCTGGCTATCCTCGCCTCATTCAGGAACCTGCTATCTCCTCCTAAGAGATTCCTCCTTGACGGTGATGATTGACAACTTCTTGGACTGGATCCAGATTACCATACCCTTCCACCCTGAAGAACCGCCGTGTTTCAGTGTGAAATTGGGAATCGATGAGAGTTGTATCCTCGACGTACAAAACCGAGTTCCGTTACCGTTATCTTATCAAGGTGGATCAAGCTGTCCGCATCGGGATATTAGATTGTGAATTACATTGATGTCCAACGTGAAATTGAAATTTCCTGTCATCTAGCCTACCTAGAAGAAAAAGAAAGTAGCAAAATTGGTAATCTAATTTGACGCACGCCGTTCGCTAGAAATCATCACTCCTTGCATCATTAGGGACACTAACAAGTGTCAATCTTAACCTGAACCTGAATAACTTTACAGTAAAACTAGATAACACTCTCGGATTGACGGAACACCTCACCATTACGTAATTATCTACACGATTAAGGACAGGTTGCTGCAAATGACACATTTCGTTGCTATTATAAGTGTATATCTGAACGACTCACGAAACGGTACCTTAAGAAAGCACTCTCCTTTGTTACATTTCCATTCAATTAAAGTGTAGTGGCTATCCATAGAATACAGTAATTACTTTAAAAATTTAGAAACTACAGAAATGTACGTTTTATTGAAAAGATTCATTAAATGTTAAACGAAAATTAAATAAAATTGAGCTTGGCAGCTAATGGATTTCTTGAGTCGATAGTACTACAAGGTGTTACCTAGTTTTATCCATTTCGAATTTTGAAACGACAGCTATTTAACGGGAAAGCCTCCCTGGTGTTGGTATTAATTCAAAAATTTAGGAACTACACAGAAGTACGTTTTATCGAAAAGATTCATTAAGTGTTAAATAAAAATTAAGTAAAATTTAGAAACTTCAGAGAAGTACGATTTGACGAAAAAATTCATTAAGTGTTAAATGAAAATTAAGTAAAATTGTGCTTGATAAGAAATGCAACTTATGAATTTCGAAACTCGATGGTATTATTGGGTGTTACCTAGCTTTAACCCAGCTCGAATTTCGGGAACGACAGCTATTTAACAGGCAAGCCTCCCTGTTGGCAATTTGCGTACAAAGAGAAAGTGCCACCGGACGGGGCCAGGCGCGGATTTCCCATCGAAGCATCCCTTTCTGGAAACTGGCACACGTCGACAAGGGCTGGGGATCCTTTCACCGATCCTCCTCAACCCTGACCGCACCAAAACAACGTCGACCGGCGCATTGTTTCGCTTTTAACCCTTTGGCCGAGCCCCGGCTCGAAGATGATCATAAATAAGTCGCGTACCCGCCACGAGAGGATCTATCCGCACGTGCGGATACCTTGCTAATTGCCGTGACGGGACTAGAAAGTTGATAGAAGGAGGCCCGTCGTTCTCTGTTAACGTGAAAGGTGTCCGCTTGAATTTTCCACCACGGTTTCCCGCTTTTCACAGTGGAAACGTTCAGAGGAATATTTTGCAACGTGGAATGTGGCCAGAAAGACTATAGCAGAAGGATTTTCTTCTTGCAATTACATTCCCCTAATCTTTTCAAAGTGTAAATTTAAACATATGAATGTTCGATTCTCAGACTATAGCAGAAGGATTTTGTTCTTGCAATTACATTCCCCTAATCTTTTCAACGTGTAAATTTAAATATATGAATGTTCGATTTTCAGATTATAGCAGAAGGATTTTCTTCTTGCAATTACATTCCTCTAATCCTCTCAAAGTGTAAATTTAAATATATATATATTTAATTTTCACTTTGAATTTAAACTCAAACTTGAATTTAATTGTTCAAAATTTACAACTTGGAGACTAATTCGATCCTCGTTTGAGCTGAGATGTTACTTCTGAAACTTTGAGGACAGCCAACAGTGTTCATAGATTGCTATCCTACAATTTACGTTACTGTTATCAGAACTCCTACTAGTTTTACACTTCTGTCATCAGAACAATTTCAAATATAACTCAAACACTCTGAAACAATATATCCAAATTTTTCCACGCTCATTCTTTTCACCACTATAAATGCACCAGTAACCGACACAGCGTATCTTCCTAACCGAACACAAACCCTAGCAGAAATTACTCAAAACTCGATCCCAAAGAATCGAATATCCACTTGTGCTAAAAACCAAAAATGTCAGAATTCAAAATGGCCGCTGCACTACATGGCAGCTGCACCGATGGAGCGGGGTTTCGCGTAATTATTATTGGCAGCGTTTGCAGGGCGAAAGTAGTCCTGGAACAACGGCGAAAACGGTATGCGTGATTCCACGCCCGGCTCCTAATTACTTGCAGATAAATATCAGCCAGGCGTCCGCAAATGGCGTGCTCCTGCAGCGACGTCTGAGAGCTCCGTCACTCAAACCCGTCAGCCACGCTTCGGATGTTATCGTAGCACCGTAATAACCTTTGCGTCACGGTTACCGGGAACCACGGCGCTCTCGAAACGTCGAAACCGGAGAATACGCGATTCGATGCATCGATAGGTCCTTCTTCGTGCGACCCTAACCTCCCACGCGTTTAAGAAACACCCCGCCATCTTTCTTTTCCTCGCGAACCGTGCTTCTCACTCGCGTAGTGGGTGTACCGTGAACTTTCAGAGCATACGTGGTTCATATCGTGGGTGTATCGCGAACTTTTTATACCTTTCGAGGATCAGAAGTTTCCTTAATCTTCCAGAAATACCCTACACTTGGACGTGACATCGGAATTTTAATAATCCGCGATGAACTTCGAGATATTGCTACAAAAGCATCGTCGTACAAGATTGGACAGTAGAAGGAGCTGAATAATAAATTGAAACAGGAAGTTCATACACCTGAAATAATGGTTTAATCAACGAATTAATTTAACGAGGTATCATTCAACTTCCTAACATCGGACCTTCAACCTTATCGCGATGATAGAATTACGAGTTTGCCCTTTCTACAAACTACCGTAACAAATATCCGTTTGCGATCAACAAAATTCAAACACCAGAAAAATAGCCTACTAAAATAACATACACACGCGCACACGTATATACACGTATACACACACGTATACACACGCACGTATCCTCTTGTTAACGAGCCATGAACGATGTTTCAGTGCTCCCGGCATCGAGATAAGATCTCTTTTCCGGCAAACCGCGCATTAGGTCGTCAGTAGGTGTGCCAGGTACCCATCCAAAGTTGGTGGAGAGCGCGCGCGCCCGATACCCGTGCACACGTAAGATATTGTTCTCCCGATGAAATTAATAGTGGCCGTAAGCCCTGCCGCGTTACATTAATCCTCGCGGCATTAGTGACACCCCGTGCAACGGCCGGGGGTGGTTGTCGGGGGAGGTTGGTTGCAACTCGAAGCTCAAGAGCGGGCTGACTCGAACCAAGAAGGGGACACGAAGAGATTCGTGTTAGAAGGCTCCAGGCATCCGGTGGCAGCGGCCTCGAGGACAGGATATTACGTTCACGGGCCAGACGGAAGCGGAGGGAGAGAAGGGGGTTGGTTGGTCGGGGTGAGACTCTTCAAGAGAGAGACTCTTCAACTTGTCCGCGGGAGGAAGATTTGTGCTGCTGTTCTCTTCTCTTTCTGCACCCCTTTCCGCACCCCTTTCGCTGCACCGTCGGCGGATCCGAAATAAATGGTTATCGGGGATTACCCGCGGCCGCTGACACGTCATAATGGCGGGCACTCGCCTTTAACCGGGCGGCGCGTCATTGGAGAACGATATTTCTTCATCTGTCGGTCATTATCGCGCGATTAACGCCCGGCTTCCGCGTCTCTTTGAACAAAGAGGCGAGCGTTCCTTGGGAGATCGCGTGGGAAACGCGTAAGGCGAGAGGAGTCATGGATTCGATATTGAGGCAGGTGAGTACCTTGAATGGATTTAGATCGAAATTGGGTGTTTAAAAGGTAATACTGCTGATGAATAGAGGGTTAAGACGTGTGCATGATCTTAAAGGTTTTGCATTAATTTTTACAAGCTGTAGATTTATACAAATTTATTCTTGCTTGCCAGAAAATTCAATGCCGCAGCGCTACTCTTAACTAAAGTATTCTAAGGAAGGTTTAAAAAAATTTAATCAATTGGTATTGCTTACAACCTTCTCACAGAATGATAAAAAAGAAATAAAACCACAAGGAAGAATTATTCTGATCTTTCGAACTTAAAAGATCTTAATTGAAAAAATTCTACCAAAAATGCATGGCAAAACTTTCTTCTTCGAACAAAAAAATTTTTCTATCTCAATTTCTGCATCCTGAAATTTGGTATTTACTAAAGTATCTCAAAATTGCAATGAAATATCGTTACGGCACAAGTGTATCTCAAAAAGGCAGTACACAAAGTTGCGAACAGCTGGCTGACTCGTACAAGTACAAAAAGGAACGAGATCCCGCAAGACTAACTGGGTCGTGGCAGATATGCATGCAGCCTGTAGAAACGTTTTTTTTTTCTCGTCGCCGTCGTGTCGGTACAAAGGTTAACGTGCAACCCGGTAGTACCAGGAGAACGCCAGGGATTACGACAGCTGATGGGGACACGGCTCGAGGGGCGATCAATAATATAATACCTCGTCGTCCCGCGTGTGTACACCACCATGCTATCGTACAATCGAAACCTGCCTTTCATGCTCTTCGATCCGCTTATCCGTACGCCTTTTCGTGAACGCGTCACATATTTTCTTTTTAGACGGTACCTCGAACGCGTTTGCCACGAGCTGACGCCTTTGCACTGCCTACGACGACGACGACGAAGAGGAATCGACTTGAGAAAGACGGACACGGGTGCCCTGAATCGCGATAAGCCAATGCACGAAGGATAACGATGACGCGATGGAAAGTAGGTCGGTTAATTTTGGAACCGAGAACACTGGAGAGCGTTTAAGAGGCAGCAGTTTTAATGCTTCAAATTATCCTGGGGATTGATAAATTGTGGTAAGTGGACGAGTTCGTTCTGAGAGGTAAGGGCAACTGCATTTGGACGACTGTACACGGTGAAGGGAGTTTTGATATTCCTGAGGTGGATTGTAGATTGATATAGTTTTAAGATTAGAGAGGTTGGTATGCTGATTTTAGTGTTGGGTAGGTGGATCCTAGGGACGAGTTCAGTCGTTAACCGTGCTGCCATCTAATGGTCCCGAAAGTTAGTAGAGGTGTTGCTGGTTATGTTGTTCTTTAATCATTCTTATAGAGATTCAGACTTATATGTTATAGAAGATTAAGTAATATGGTTGCTGTAGATTAGATATTAATCGAAGTATGTTTGCAAACTGTTTTAATCTAGTTTATATTAAGAGTTCCTCAGACAGTTCTGTTGGTAATGTCAAAATCTCTGTTTGAGTGGTTGAATTACAGAGTTCTTCCGTACCAGCAAAGAAAAAGTAAAATAGTTCTACAAATTTCCAACAGGGGTAAAAATATAAACTCCATTTTTTGTAAAATGTTCGACAGTTTTTATGCAGCATATTCTTATTAATCGGAATGCAGACAAGTATAAGTTTCTTTTGAAAAGTAATATTCTAGGTACATTTCTTGCAAGTATTTTAACAGTGGGGTGAATGAAATAATTAAAACAGTTTCTATAGTCTTTTTATATTTATTTTTACATCCTGTTTACATTAAGCATATATAAATTTATTAATATATATTATCAGTGAAGCATATAGCAGTATCTTACCTAATTAATAATTTACATCAAAGCATGAGCTATATTTAGACTTAACGCCTAAGAATAATACAACAACATCAAACATTTGAAGCCTATTAACATCCTATATTCTATTTAGTTCCATATACATCAATTAACAGCATATACATTTCTGCTATCTAACGTAGAGCTACAAAACACGTTTAATTTCTTATTTGACAGTACTATTTGTTGCTTTGCAGACATAGGTAGATCAGCTGGCGAGCTTATTTAACTAAAGCTAAACGTCTTTCTATGGGGATCGTTCAAAAAGCCCAGGCACCATGGTGACTCCTACGAATAGCACCGCCATGCATTGCAATCTAGAGTCGCGTGGCATGTCATCCGTAAGATACCTGTAGAGACGAGCTTCTGATATTTACAATTCTACAAAAGCCCGGATCTACAGGGTAGATCACGAATGTGCCTATCTTATGCAACCGCTGTTCTCAGCCATCGTCTCTTCGGTAGAAAAATCTGCAACACATAAGTTCAATTTTTATTCCCATTCGACGTCGAACTTACGAACCGGGTGACGTTACATTCGTCATGCGATCGTGACGAATTGTTAAACATATGTACAATCGTATAAGTATGTAACATCGAATTTTCCGTGGCTAAATTACCTACAGTAACGAACAAAAGTTTAAGATCAAAGAACATTTGTAAAACATAATTTTATGGTTTGCAAATGTTGTCTGTATATATTCACTGTTACTGTTATTACTGTAGAACACTATTTATTAATTAGTATAAAATACGTATTTCGTTTATCGTACTATTTCTTATAAAATAATCGATTTACTTTCGTTGACTCTTAAACTTTTGTTCGCTACTGTACATATTTACAGAGGCGAATATAAAATATTTCCAAGTAGAAGCGTTGGTATTTCTTATAAACTAATCGATTTACTTTCATTAACCGTTTGGTCTTAAACTTTTGTTCGCTACTGTACATATTTACAGAGGCGAATATAAAATACTTCCAAGTAGAAGCGTTGGTATTTCTTATAAACTAATCGATTTACTTTCATTAACCGTTTGGTCTTAAACTTTTGTCCGGTGCTGTACCCTCTGAAAATTTCACCGACGTATCGACGGAGTCATTAAATTCCGTTCAACGTGACGGGGAAGAATTGTTCCCCAATTTGAATACCCGTTCGCGTAGCGAAAGCACAGAGCGTAATACGTGAACGGTGGTAATCGCGAATTAATTGCACGATATCCGATTGCAAAGTGATCGGGCGGAGCAACGACACGTATGAATAACGAGCATGCCCATGTAAAGCCGGCGGGGATTAGAAATTTCGTTCCGGCCGCTGAACCGTACGTGACGCCGGAAAACCTACACTAAAAGCGGACGTGACCCCGCATGCACATCCGGAATACAGCCGCAGGAAATCGTGAATTTAAACGCGATGCCCCGTGCACGATACAATTGCGCGATTCCGCGGTTTTAACGGTGGCTTTACCATAATTGCGATGGATTTTCTGTGACGTTGAACAAATTTCATTATGCAGACGATTACGATGCAGCGTTGCTAACGCTAGAATTACCGACGATTATGGTAAACTTATTGGAGACAAAGAAATGAAATTGAAAACTGTACGAAAAAAAAATACCTAATATAAGGGAAATAAATTTTTGCAGTCAAAGTAAAAATCGTAGTAAATTTTCAAATGTGTAATCACCATAGAAAGTTTACCATATTTCTATGAAAAATTACAAGCTCGGTCATTTTGACCCCCTTGGTAGTTCTAGTGTTAATAATGTCGACGAGCGTCGTTGTACGGCAACAGAGGGCCAATAATCGTGTGTCCTCTTCGCTCGACTCCAGTGGTGGCGAACATACGAAATCAAAGAACAAAAGATCACATAGAATTATAAGTTACAAGAATTAATTAATTAATTATAAGAATTGTAAGTTGAAGACAGAAGAGGTTGAAGTTGTAAGAAGAGACAGGACATGCCAGGTATTCCGACTCATAGACGCAAGTGTGCGTTGAAAGGAACAGGTTTCGATAGTTGCAATATGCAACAAACTATTAGAATGATGCGTGAAAATACGAGAAAGTAGTAAATCCAAGTGAAATTTGAGAAATGGCCAAATTAATGCATACCGCTTGGCACACCGATCATGCATGACTGAAACGATCGATGAGCAACAGGCTGAACAAACTGCTTACGTGCAGCACACCTGTCTAAGCCAATAAAGAAAGTGCAGTAGCCAGGCAGGAAGCCAGTCGATTTCACGAAATTCCAACGAGTGACAATGGCGCGCACGGCCGCGCGCGCGCCTCTACGTCTGCGGAATCGGGGTCAAAGTATCGACATGTCGGGAATACGATTGGAAAAGTGAAACCGTACGAATGAACACGATAGCCATTCCAAAACGTTCGACAAACCGTTCCTGCATGCATGCACGTGCACCCTAAGCTCTCTCTCTTTCTCTCTACGATACCCAAGCAAAGTTCTCACCATTTAAAAATCATGCAACAACCATGCACTTTCACCCCAGAAATTTAAGACCTCGCACAAACCGTCTTCGAATTAACGTCAATAAAAATCATGCGTGCAATCGTAAACTCGCATGCCGTCATATATCTAAACGAGTTTCACCCTTGCAAACCGATGCTTGAAAACGAAATAACAAAATTTAATCAGCTGTTCCAACGCAACTGCAACAATACTTCATTACCCTTAGACCATTCACGAATGAAAACGAAATTGCTCCAATACCATCAACCATCTCAAACGAATTTTACTTAGAAGCGACACTTGCAGTGAATCGATTATCGACGCGCATCCTCCACCGTGCATGTTTACGTACGTACGTGCGTATCTCGTGCGTACGCGCCTTGGTGTCGCGTGCACGGATGCTCTCACTGCTGCATGCACCACTTCCAGCTCCGCGAATCTCGATCACGATTCCCGTCCCCGTCACGGTTACCGTGCACTAGGCGCGTGGAAAACACGGGCCAACGCCCTTTCGAAACTTTAAACACTATCGACTAGCCCGGGTCGAGTTCCTTTTTGGCCAGCCAGCGAAGAAACGTATTCGGCGACAACAGCGCGAATCCTCGACGTCGCGGGGCGTCTCTCCCACGGCTGCCCGGCCGAAGCCAGGGGCATCCCCTGGATTCTGCGATGATTGGACCGCGCGCACCCTCCTCCCCCCACTCTGGACCGCGGCAGGGCGGAGGGGGAGGGGGTGTGACGCCGCACAGGGCCGCGTCGAGGCGTCCCGGCGCCCGCCGTCGAAAACCGTGGAAATGAGTATTGATATCGCATTATTCGACGCGCGCGCGCGGTTTTTTTTTTTTTGTTCCGCTTTCGACACAGCACGCGGGACTCTGTTGCTGAGAGGGTGGAAGGTTTCTGGGGGGGATTATGGGGGAAATATGATGGGGTGGGACTTGGGGAGGGGGTAATTGGTTCGGTTCGGGGAGATGACGGGTTGATTGTTGAGGGTTGAAGGGACGAATGAGGCTTGATGCGTGATGGATATTGTCGGAGAGGTTTTAAACGGTTGCGCGAGGGGTGGATATTATTTTTTTGAGGTATAACCCGGGTTAAAAAGTGAACGAATGTAATTGATAAGCGACTCGAGCTTGGAATGAAGACACATGTGATTTGATTTAATGTAGTGTGATATGTAGCATTAACGCTAGATTTACGGGCAGTTCTTGTATATCTATTTGCAATATATATATATGCTAAGGAATAAGGTATACATCGGACTGAATTTGAAACTGGAGAATTGAGAGGGAAATAGATTTGGGTATATTTGTATAGTTCTACCAATGAAACTTAGTAAAAATTGCTAGAAATAATAGTAATTGTTTTTGCAAATTTTTTATGAACGAGTTTCATAAACCTAGTGTTAACTGTATTGTTGTACTCGATAGCTGGAGTTGGTCCAGAAAGTTTTCGCGTACGCGTATGTGAAATCACACAGTTATAGAATGTATGCAATAAGAAATTTAGAATTACGAATTACGAAAAACAAAAGTGGAATAAAGGATACTTCTATGGTTAAAGAGTGTAAGAAATATTTATTCCCACTTATGGGAACAAAGATCGAGCAATGTATCGTTGTGTAATTAAGAGTCACCCGGTATGGTTGTCTCGTGTATCAAGTAACACGGTGTGTTAGCGATTAGGGTAGCACGGAATTTCTCTTATGAAATTCTCGCGCAGAAATTCATGCATTATTTACAGCGTGCGGCGCGAGGGGAAGGGGGAGGCTCACGCGGTTCTCTCTACAGAGGAAGAGGGCCGGACAATTTCATCGTTTACATGACGAATCGACGTCGAGGTACACTCGTACGTCATCGAGATTGCTGAATGATCAAGCACCCTTCAGTCTGAACGCTCGTCGCCCATCCGCGAGGATACCGACTTCGCTTTTTCTTCGACCCCTAACGTCTACATTACAGTGAATCAACCCCTTACAATTTTTATCAACAATTGACAACACGAAAACATGAAATCCTACGAAGGGAAAAATCCAAGAAAAATGAGAGCAAAAAAGATTGAACTAATGAAAAAGAATTTCATCCCTTAGAAATCTCAAAAAATCTAGCATCTTTAAGAAAAATGAAATTTCCAAATTATCTCAAAACATTATACAGAAAGATGAAGAAATTTTCGTATTAACTCAAAAAATCTATTGCAACCACTCAACCTCACTCTAAATAAAAGAACGAAGTGCAACATCGAGTCAAGAAACGAAGAATCGGCCCCAAAACTGCTCAATGCATCATCCCGAATTGGCAACAGAAAATTTCCTCGAAACCCAATTTTTCCCACCAGCACGTTATTGCGAACAGATACAGCCCTGAAGCCGTTCCAGCTCGGTCGGAGTCGTGCAGTCTCGGCCCCGAAACCCTGTCACCCGAATCGCGAGAGGGAGAGGGTAGAAGGCAGGGGCCACCCTCCGTCTCATCATCTTTTCGCGCTCATAGCCGGGCATATCTGCTCGAAACCAGGCCTGTGCTCTCCTCTCCTCGAGGAGTCGCCTGGAAAAGCTTCGCTTTCCCTCGTCCACCCCTGCCCCCCTCGTCCACCCCCTCGAGCTCGGCCTGCCTCCCTACCTCGGTCGGCGACGTCTCCCAATGACGTAGCCTGCTCGTTCCTTCTCCGTTCTGGAGCGACGTATTGATCGTCTCTCCGCTCTCCTGAAGCAACGCGGAGAGGAGCCTGACACCACCGGAGGGAAAGCGAAGAACGAAGAGAAAACGTGTCTGCGGAGGGAGAGCGACAACCGCCGCCACCCAACGAAGCTACCCCTCTTCCACCGCCGGTGTACAGGGGCTATCTTCGGGGAAAACTGCCGCTGGGAAAAAAACAGAGAACCAAGGCGAGAATGGAAACGGTCACGTAGTCGAGCGGTGTACGGCTGCGAAAAAACCGGGAGTTCGAGAGGGATGTTCGAGGGTGCAGAGGGAGGAATCCGAGGTTCTATTAACCTTGCGAAGGGTTTCCGGTCAATCTCGTCCTGCTTTCTTTAAGACAACATTTCTTGGTTTTAGTCGCAGTTTGGGATAGTAGCAGAATTTTTTGAGGGAAATCGAAGCATTGTTTTGGCTAGAAAAATTGAGTCAAAGTAGTATATGGCAGGGTTGAAGTTGAAAGTACGAAATATGTATGTATTGAATTATTTTAGTCTCATTTTTAGGAGTTGAAGGTGATCGCAGAGAGATTTTAATAAAAATTGTTGGAGACTGATCTTCAAGTTCAAAATTTGGTACTGTAAATGAAACGGTCCTTAACATAGTATTAAATTCTGTTGAAATAATTCCCTCTAGTCTACATCAACGGCGAAATCAAACCTTTATATTTAACAAAAATAGTTAGATCCCATAAATTAGCCTAAAGTGCGAAAAAAATTGTACTCCAATTTCACTCCAGGTCTCAATAAAAGGGACAGACAGGGTTAGGTTCGTGTTAATCGTCATAAAGATTCGAGGGATGGCGAAAAGCAAGTCAGGATCAGGAAACAGGAAGGCTGATAAGGTAAGGGACGACTTAACTCGATAAATCGGCGACGCCTCGTAACATCATCCTCGTATCATACGCCGCTCAACCAACATTCTGCCTGTCGTCCTCTACTCACGTGCAATACGTCTTCCCCGAGTTTACCCACGTATCGTCGCTCGCAAGACTCCGTGACGGACCTCTCTTCCACTCCCTCTCCTCCCCTTTCCATCACCGTTGCTTCCTCCTTACACACCGGAAGCCTCGAAGACAAATTTTTTAACATCGCTTTGTTCCACGCTGCGACGGAGAGAAGTGTTTTCTGGAAAGGTAAGGTAAATCGTGTTTGCTTGTTCTTCTTTTAGGTAGAGCAAGGGGGTAGTTCAAGATATATGGCCACTAAAAATTTACGAACCAAGGAGATTCAAAGCTTCGCGAAATTTATAGAGGTATATTCAAGTGTTGGCGAAATCCAAGAAAAACATATTATTAATTAATAATTTATAATTTATTTTACTAAAGATACTTTGAAAATAAAATTTATTTACACCAACTTCAATGTTACAATAATGTATAATTTTCATTTCACTCCTCCTCCCCTCTCCCGATTTTATCCTCCACAAAGAAAAAATTAATATGTAAATACGCGCATGAATGACATTTATAACTTTACCGTTAATTAAATTCAAAAATATACAAATTGAAAGTAGCTAAATACTTAACCAACCAAATAAGGAAATCTTCCATTGTTTCACAACAAATCGCCGCCACTGATTCTATTTACTTTATTTGCTATTAATTATTCCTGAACCGGTGTTGAATTTATTAAAAATTGTACTTTGAAAATGCAGAAAATGCATCTGATCAACTGTGAATAACGCTAATTCAAAACTAACTAATAAAAAAAGTAAATTGAATCAGTGACCGTGATTTATTGAGAAAAAAATGGAAAATCTGTCCATTCGGTTGGCTGAACGTTAACAAAGAAAGGTATTGCCTTTAAGCGTTTCCAAAACAAGATCAGAGAGGTCGACGGATAATTTTCCGCCGCCATGTTTTCGCAATGGCAGCGAAGAAAGGAGCGCCAACCGTTTGGCGGCGGTGGGTGGTGGATGCATTATACATTAACGCGGCCCGACTGAAATTACGATCGGTTTATGGCCAACAAAAATATGTAGAACGAACGCACAAAGCACGGGGAAAATGTGGCCCTGGCCACGGCTTTCTCTCCGTTCTCCCAGACGTCGTTTACGAGCGAACCGTGCCCGCGGTTAACGCTCCGACTATATATTTATTGATTAATTCACGGGAGCTCATCAGCATACAGCGCAATTTCGACGTGGCCGACAAATAAGGGAGGATGTTTCGTTAAATGAAGAACGGGTGAGCTGTGGGGAGGTGGGAGGGGTGGAGGGTAGATCGACTGCCCCTGTTTCGTCCGAGGAAAATGGAGTTCATCCCGACTGTGGTGCAGAATTTAAAAAATAGAGGACAATATTTTGGTAATTTGGGGAATAAAGTTAATTGAAAATTCTTTTTTATGGGACAACCTTCATGCTTCGTTTTTATGTTTTTTTTTTTTAAGGAGAAATTAAACGTTTGCAACTGAGGTACGAATGTTCAAGCGACACACTTGGTTTGTTAAATATTAATTCCACGACTCGTGTTAATGAATAATTAATGCTTTTTTTTTCAGATTCTGACATGGAGGCTTTGGAATTTTACATTGTTGCGAAATTAACACGAAAAAGAATATTTTTAACTTTTCACCCTTAAAAGCAAAAAGTAAAGGGGATTAACTATAAGAGGAACCAAAAATATACTTAAAAGTAAATCCTACAAACCCTCCACCTTCAAAGATATTTTGAACTTAATTTTTTCAAACGAAGAATTCTAATATTTAACTTAACCTTTTCAAGCAAAGAAGCTTAATCGTTAATTTAACATTTTCAAGCAAACAATCTTAATCGTTAACTTAACATTTTCAAGCAATCTTAATCGTTTAGTTAACTTTTTAAGCAAAGAGTAACATTTACCTTCCTCCAAAAAAAGGGTCCCAATTCCCTCCTCCTCGAGACCTTCTCTCTGGAAACTCCACCTGAACGATCTTCCAGCAGCGATTTGAACTATCTCCAACATCAGCTCGCCGTGGGATTCCGTTTTCCAGCGACGAAGGAGTCGTCGAGCTCAATCGACGACCAGTTGGCGGCGGGAACATCGGGCATCGTCCACGCGATTTCCGGCGATCTCTGCGCGGACACGCGCTGTCTTCGACTGGCGTCGAGCGTCGTACGTCCCGTGGAATGCTTCAGAAGGAAGGAACGTCCGGGCAGCGTGCGTCGAATAATAAATCCCGATCGCCGGTCGATTTCCTTTTCCAATACGGCCGACGAACACGCGTTTATTCGCATTCGTGGCTCGCCGCCCTGCACGAATCTCGGATCGAGCAACGCCATAAACGAATCGACTCGTTTCCCGTCTCAGATATCGCGTCGATTCGATTATGTCATCGACGATGATCATGCCAGCCGTGGAATCTTCCTGCTGCAAGATGGGAAAGGAAACGGCGTGAAAGTTTGCGAGGCAACCACCTGGCAAAATTATTTATTCTCGTTGTTAAGAAAGGCGACAAGGTTTTATGATGGTTTTATGGGAATCGGTGTTGAGCTTGTTACAGTTGAATTGCCGGTTTTACGGCAGGTTTGCTGGAGTATCGGTCGGTTTCCTGGGTGGAGTTCGCTGGATTTATGACGGGATTTGTATATGTATACAGGTTTCGGGGTGTGGAAATTAAATACTTTGTCCTAATCGAGGGGGTTGCCGTTCCAGGGGGATAATGTATAGAGAAATTGTCAAAGGATGGTGTCGAATAATTTATTAAACCGAACAAAATTAACTGGAAGCGTTGTAAGGAGAATATTATACTTTGAAGGTAGAGTTATAATTTATTTTTAAAATTCGAAGAAGAGCTTAGGAAAGGATTGTTAGCTATTATGTGGGAATATGTATTCATACGATCCAAGAAGGATGATTCTAAATTTAATAAGACGTTTGGTAAAGAGACGTGTATTGAAGAAAGTAAGCAGAAATATTTTAGTACAATAAATGTCTTAAAAGATCAAAATTCCTTTCACCTTAAACACTTGTTCGAGTACATAAATAAGGCTATTGCATCAAATTAGAACTGATATTCTGCAACATTGGAAGCCGCACCTTAAACACTTCTTCGAGTACATAAATAAGGCTGTTGCATCAAATTGGAAATAATATTCTGCAACATTGGAAGCCGCACCTTAAACACTTGTTCGAGTACATAAATAAGGCTGTTGCATCAAATTGGAAATAATATTCTGCAACATTCAAAGCCCCACCTTAAACACTTCCCTAAAATGTACCTAGGCGAACCGAAGTATGGTAACAAATTGAAATGAACCTTTTAAACATTTAGAATAATCAAATCGATTCACTTTGAACATTTCTCTAAAACAAGCTTTCGCAGCGTTGTAACGGGACCAAGCCCCACGGAAAGAGATCGAGGCGAATCACAGGGCGATAGATAATTCAGCGGGACAAACAAATCGCGCGTTGCCGGCTTCGAATAAAACGCGAGTCGGTTGCAGCGGAAGCTTAAACGACTGGGCTAATGTTATTGAGATGAAGCTGAAAGCCAGGTGGGCGTGCTGGGATCCCTCGACAAGGAGACGCGATGCCGCCCACTTCCGGGCGAAATTCTGCCTTCCTCTCTCGTCCCTCGACCCGTTTGAAAAATGCCCTCCGTCGCGAATTCAATTGCGACCGGAAATAACGCCGATTACGCTAACTGCTCTGTGATTAACCGCTTCTTCGTCGACGTCTTCATTTTAACGCTTTGCCTTATGAATCGAACGACGATTATGCGTGCCACTCTCGATGAAAGCTTTTCTCATGCGTCGGGAACAGAAGCAATTTCATCGCAGGCAAATTTGTAAGCAGACCAGTGGACGTTAATACTAAAACTACCGAACATAAAACGCTTCTAAGTAGAAGTGTTGGTTTCACATTGATACGTTTATCAAGGTGAATATGATTTCAAGGATTAAACAATTGATGCATGAAAATAATAAGCTTTCATAGAAATCACATTTCGTTAATTATTCCCTATACGAATTCAAGTATTCAATTATCTAATTAATTGTAAATATTTTTCAATTACAGTATCACACCCTACTTAAATCCCACTCTAACTAGCAACTATACTCAAACCTCCTATTTTTCCCTGTAAAAAATTTCAACCACAGTAGCGGACAAAAGTTTAAGACCAAAAGGTCGAAGGAAACGAATAAATTAATTAATAAGAAATAACAATATAAATAAAATTTGTATTCTATGCTAATGAATAAACGGTGTTTTATCATAATGACGATAAAAATGAATATACAAACAATATTTGCAAACCATAAAATTATGTTCTGCATCATTCTCTCCTCTTAAACTGTTATCCGCTACTGTAACCTTTCCGACTCAAAAACAAACCCCCGTAAAACACGCGTACAGCTGAAATAAAATGTAAAGTGTAACGATAAAACAGTCGCAAAACGAAACCAATCTTCACCCCACGCAAACCTGGATACATCGACTATTTTTCCCAGGGCATGGGGTTGACCGGTTAATCCGAATTTTCGCGTGCGAGGCGTCCCGCGGCGGGTTGCATTAAGCGGGACCATAAATCATGGCCGCGCAGAAGAATGGAGGGAAGTCGGAATCTGAGTGACGTCTAGTCAGAGAGCTCCTTGTCCCGGTGTCCGAGCGTTCGCGAGTTAGAGGAGGAGAACTCGCTCGCAGGACGTTGACGCGGGTCCCGCGGGACATTTTTGCGGGCGAAAGGTTCGCCCTATCTTAAATTCCGCGTAACAGGGGATTCCGCTTTTCTCTCCTATTCTATCGAGGCCCCTCCATTCTTCCCCGTTCCCACCCTCTCGACAGGGAATTCTTATTTCGCGACCAACGAATCGAGGAACTAATATCGCGTAACAGACGTTCGAGCTGTTGGTGCTCGAACGGTGTTGTATTGTAAATACCTGGGAAAAACCCGGTGAAGAAAGGCAATTTCGAAAGGCAATTTCGAAAGGGGAGATCGTTTGCAATAGCGTATAAACGTGATGAGAGTCATTAACACTATTCCTACCACGATCGGTCAAATGATCGTTTTTAAAATTTCAATCAGAATTTCATATATACAACGTAATTGAATCGCCTTTAAACTTTAGACTTTTCCTCAAATACACGTATAATACATTTTTTAATATTCATTTCTTTTTTCGTTGTTTATTTTCTGAGGAAAATTTGCGGTCTGTCTTACGTGGGAATGTTGCGGTACGAATAGGTATACGTGAAGTGTATTAATATGTATTTTTATATTATTATATATAAAATATAATATAATATATAATTAATATAAAATATAATATAATATATAATTAATATAAAATATAATATAATATATAATTAATATAAAATATAATATAATATATAATTAATATAAAATATAATATAATATATAATTAATATAAAATATAATATAATATAATTATATTAATTAATATAATACGGAATAGTGTTAACCCTACATTCATAAACATTCGTCTCCCAGATTGTGCAAAATACGTAAACGCTTGTAATAACTATTGTGTTCATTTTCATTTCAGAAAATTAACGATTAACAGACAACCTTTCAGAATTAAAGCGTGTTTTATTGCTTCTTGTATTCCGTAATACAAAAATCATCAGTATAATATGTTCGTCTGAGAGACGAATGGTTTATGAATAGCGTATTTCCCATGCATGTTTATGAATCTAGGGTTAAACAATTTTAGTAGAGCGAGAGATGAGACTCTTGTGAGTTCAGAAGTGATTAGAATATTAACCCTTTGACGTACAATGACGTTTCAGAGACGTCACGAACTGTCTACGTATCCCAAAATGTTTTACGCTTTACAAAACTATTAATTTATTATTTTATAATGTTAGTTAATATGTCAACCTGATTAGATGTTATACAGCGATGCAAATTTCAAAATTTATCATTAGCTAAAGAATAAAATACTCGATAACAAAGAAGATGTCACAAACTAAATTCAGTTTCAAAGGGTGAAAGTGTCTCGCAATCAGTCTGCGAAACGGTCTCGTTCAGACACGGGAAGATTCAGACACAACAATATTGAGGCTCGATAATAGACACGGGGGTGAGGAAAAAGGCGATCATTTGTCAGATTGAAGTGGACGTGAATCCGAACACGTTATCGCGGCTTCTTTCGAGTAATCTATCGCGAGTTCTTTAACAGAAAGAGATATCCAACAAAACGGAACTGACAACACGAATTCATGTGCCAAACGCTAAAGGTTTTTCCGGGAAGATCATGAATTTTTTAGTAAACGTGCCTCTCGACACATTTGTTACTCCATAATTCCATCCCGTGAAAATAAAAGGGCTTTCGTTTACCGTCTCGTCCATAAATCACCGGACACTTGCAGATTTTGAATAAAATGTCTACTACATTAAACATAATTAAATTTATATCATATTAAATTATATTAAATACACAAATTTCCGTTGCCTGTAAATTAAACCATCAAAACTGAGTTTCTTTCTATATTAATTTAAATTGAAATCTTTCTGTATTATTTCAAATCTTTTCACATATTAGTCAACTAAAAGCTGTTATAACGTAATTCAGAATAAGGAGAAAATACTTTTGTAAGAATTGATTGTAAATAAATTTAAAAAAATGCACGTGCATTCACTTCAAATACCAGAAACTTTTACGTAGTTTTAGCGATTTAATATATTTCTTTTTGAATAAATAAATAATGAGCGACAGGCTTATCCTTTGTTCTAAATATTTTTTAAACATTGGCAGGAGTTATATTTGATGTCAACCATTTTTCTCGAAAGAATTTATGGAAACAAATATTTTTTAGATAGATTCCTTAGTTTGATACGAAGGTTGTTTATGACGTGAAACGATTTACAGGCGATGCAATCTTACAGCTTGTTTATACGGAGTTCGAAACTAATTTAATAAAGCCTATTCACGCGGGAAGTTGGAGCGGCGGTGGGGGTGGCGTGGATTTTAATTAAAAAAGTGGATGTTCGGAGGGCGGAACCGAGAGCAGGAGGAAATATCTGTTTCACCACGCCGTAGTATACTCCATGAACGCTTTCAATTAAACCCAATAATAATTTCTAATAATAAGAAAAATGCAGATTTCTACACGAATTACTTGTTTTTAGAAACGTGATTGAAAAAACGAGATTTATAGTGACGGACAAAAGTTTAAGACCAACGGGTCGAAGAAAATAAATTAATTAATTAATAAGGAATAACAGTATAAATAAAATTTTTATTTTATGCTGGTGAATAAATAGCGATCTACCTTTATGACAATAAAAATGAATAGGTAAACAATAGTTGCAAATCATAAAATTATGTTTTACATTGTCCTGTCATCTTAAGCTTTTATTTGACAAAAGTTTAAGACCAACGGGTCGAAGAAAATTAATTAATTAATTAATAAGGAATAACAGTATAAATAAAATTTTTATTTTATGCTGGTGAATAAATAGTGATCTACCTTTATGACAATAAAAATGAATAGGTAAACAATAGTTGTAAATCATAAAATTATGTTTTACATTGTCCTGTCATCTTAAGCTTTTATTTGACAAAAGTTGAAGACCAACGGGTCGAAGAAAATAAATATATTAATCAATAAGAAATAACAGTATGAATAAAATTTGTATTCTATGCTAATCGATAAATAATGTTCTACCATAATGACCATGAAATAAATATATGAATAATATTTGTATACTATAAAACTATGATTTACAGTGTCCTATCATTATCCGATATTGTAAATGGAAAATTGTTTTACGATTTAAATGTCACACCAACCACTTTACTCGGATCATTTTCGATATTTTCGTTTATTGCGCATAAATTGTTGCACGATAACCTTTCTGCGTAATAATTTTAAACCTAACAGTAATTGTTAATATATTTAGTTAAAAATGTCCTTTCATTAAAATTGACTGGAAATTTTAAATAAAAAAAAATCCGAAGGAAAGAAAAGAAGCACTATTTGTCATGTGTACACTTTCGATTAAAATCCGAATGAAGTATTCAAAGGTAATAATTAATAAACATCGAAGAACGGTTACCCCGATCTATAAATCAACCCCGTTACTATATGGTGTCTCTAGATATCAGGATGAAAAACGAGCATCCCCGTTCGCACGCCAGTCCATCACCACCGTTCATTTATCCGTTCAGCGACCGGTTAAACAGACGAACAGAAACCGCGGTGTATACACGCGCGTTAAACGTTCACCATCAAAAACAACTTCATCAAAAATTCTCTTCTCTCCACAAAAAAAAAAATACTAAAATAAAAAGCAAACAATATCTGCAACGTGTCTGCAAAAATTAGACGTAGACTTCTATCTTTGAAAATATTAAGCAAAAAGCATAGTGAATAGAGCTAAAAAAAATCGCATAAAACATTTACGGAATTAAAGGTTGCAGCGATTTTTCTTTTTAATCGAGAAATTAAATTTAAAAAAATACTAGGAAACATAATTTTCACGACCAATAAATTTAATTACATATTAAGTAAAATCTTGCAGATATACAGCAGCGGACAAAAGTTTAAAACGAGAGGGCAATGTAAATCATAGTTGTACGGCTTACAAATATTGTCTGTAGATTCATTTTTATTGTCATCATAGTAGAACACTATTCATTGATTAGTATAGAATACAAATTTTCTATATCGTGCTATTTTTTACGTTATAATTAATTTATTTTCATTGACGCTTTGGTTTTAATCTTCTGTCAGCTAGTATACGTGTTTGTAATTTAAATATTCATAAAAGAAGAAACAGGTTAATTTCGTCCGCTGAAAGAACGCTAACCTACGTCGATCATGCGTGTTCGATTTTCGACGACGACCACCGCCGTCACCGTCGCGACGCGACGCGGCGCTGCACTCTCTCTGTCACCGACGAATTCATTTATCGTGCGGCGTATCCGTTGTAAAAAGGATGAATAAAAACCGTGATATATCTCGTATAATACATATACCCAACCACTCCCTGTTATTTACATATTCTTTACATATCCAGGCACACTTATACGCGCGTGTATGCGATCCACGTAGCGGAACGCTTATCTGCTTTCGTGTGTTTACACGTACATGTACACATGTGTACACTCTCTCTCTCTCTCTCTCTGACACGCACACACACATCCATATTGAAACATATAAAATACATGGGGGAGAGAGAGAGAGAGAGGTAGGTCTCAGTAAGTAGCTAAGCAGAAAGTGTACATAGGTATAGGCGGAGACGAGGGGTTGGCAGGCAGTCCAAAGCATCGAAGGGGGTTGGAACGTGGTGGCAGTTGGTGGAAAAAGGGGGGAGGGGAAGTTGCGATTCCATCTGCCAGCCTGTCATTCTGATACTACGTAGAATGTCGGCTGTTGGCGGAGACGATCAATACATTGCAATCTATATAAAATGGCTGCAGTATCTGGAGCGTCGTGAATAAAACGCGACCGCTTTCTCTCTCTCTCTCTCTCTCTCTTTCGCTACCCACCCCCTACACTCTCTTCCATCCTTTGCTCTCGTTTCGGGGAGGAAGCGAAACGAAAACCGATGCCAGACAGATCCCCGTCTGAAGGGTTGAAGCATCCTTTTTGCGAGAGAAAACATATTGTTGACAATTTTTGTTTTCTTCTTTCCGCTGCGGGTTTAAATTTTAGGGGTTGGTAGCGAAGAAGGGGTGAACGAATGTTGTTTCGGTAAAAGCGCACAAATCGGGATTTAGAGAGTGGAAGTACGTACAGCTGTTGAGAGGTTAATTTATGGATGATGAATGATTCGACGGGTAGCATGATGAATGGCTTCTTGTGGTCATTCAGAGAGAAAGAGAAAGAGAGAGAGAGAGAGGTTTGTAAAAGTTGTAGCTAGCAATTATTGAAACAGAAAGGTACGTTTAACGCTAGAATTACCGACAATTAAAGTGTACTTATTTGCATGGAAGAAATCAAATTGAAAATTACACGAAAAAATACCGAATACATAGAAAACAAATCTTTATTTATACCTTCTGCAGAAAATCATAATAAATTTTAGAAGCTTCACCATATTGAATTTATAAGGTTGCTATGAGTAATCACCAACTGGTCATTTTGACTGGTTTGGTAGTTCTAGTGTTAAACGAAACTGTGACTGATGTTATGAATAAATTTTTGGATAAACTGTACGGGGATCTAACTCTTTTCTTTATGTTTGATGGGGTGGCAGTATCCCTGATTTGCGTAAAAATAAAATTAATCAATTAACAATGGAATGATCGCAATGAAGGTGAAATATGAGGTTTACGAGTAGTTAAGCGTTTGTTACGAAAAGACGTAGAAAAAAGGAAGCACACAAAATGAATCGTCATTGTGGCTCCACCTCGGAGCCGCTCGGCGATTTAACACCGTTCAGGAGGTCACCGATAGGTGGTGTCAGCCATGTTATTTATTCTACTCCGCTTTGCGATTTTGGGGGAACAAAAACCTGACACCAATTTCGTTTACATTAAAAAGATTGCATCCAGTATTTTTATATTTCCGAAGAAAGATAGAACATTCTAATAAAAAAACACCATGTTACACTTTTTAGGAATTTTTATTATGATACTTTGCAGGCAATGTTTTTTTGGCACTAAAAAGGTTAACAAACTTAAGAGATACAAATTTCACGACGAAAGTTGCGGCTTCCTTTAATTATTTGTATTGAGGACGAGTAACGTACAAAATTGAAGTCTATCCATACGATGGATATTAAACTCCATTGTATAATTCTCAGTTATAAAAATCGAACTTTAATGCATAAATTAATTAATACATATTTTCAGAGAGCTTAGAAGCATTTGCTCAATTCTACTCAATAGACAATGATCAATTATAAAATTCAATTTGATTAATTCAACCAAGCTGTAACCGCAATGCCTGTAAATCGTAAATATCAAAAAGACTAATTAATTGAAGGTCTAGAAATCGAGAAAAAAAAAGTGTTGAGCATACTTACAATGTTGCAGTTCCAGCAGTTTGACCAACAAAACACGTATGGTTGATCGATCAACCTTTACGACCGCGTGTTGACGTCCGGCGGCGACACCGAGCGATGTAAAGGCGCTTTGCACGATGCGACGGAAACGACGACGCACGTTTAACGGCTACGAAGAATAAAAAGCGAAGAAATTCAGAATGGCAAAAAGAAACGAGGCACCAGTGAGGATGGTCCAACTGCACGGGGTCCAGGTCGAGGCAGAACTAACCCGGGATTCGCGCAATAAAGGGGATCATTTTGAATCTGTGTGCTGAAATTTATGGTCCCCCACCAGCCGTGGCATGAACGTAGAGATCGCGGGGTAAAGTGCCATTAATTTTACGTTTGTCACGGCTATGGGTTCGCGGTTCGTAGAATTTTCCAATCCTCAACAGATGTAAATTTAAGGATTGCTAATACAAAAGGACCGATTAAACCTAAATTGAAAACTAAATTATTTACAAAAATTGTAATTAAACAGTACCAATAATCGAACATCTCATACAATTTTCCCCGCCATTCATATTGATCTCCAAAAAGACCTAGCACCCTGAAGAATACAAATTCCACCTCAAACTTCCTCAAACCCAAATAAACCTTACCAAACACCAGAAATCAAAAATCTCAAAGCCACCATAAACCCTTCCCCCGACCCCTAATTCAATCAATACCGTCATAATCGCTCATCCTTCCGCTACCTCAAAGGATATCTCAACAACGAACAAATTTCTCCCTTCCGGATCTTCCATACTTGCGAAACGCCAACACGATAGCTCTCCCGTCGCCGCGAAACCGTCCTCGGACAACACGGCACCACCGAACCCGTTGTAAACTCGTTCGTAACTAAAACAGCACGTCGGCCAGGTCGCGCACGCGTGCACCCCGATGTCTAAGCGTGCTGCACGCGGTCTGGGATCTCGTTTTCCAGGTGATGCTGGCCGATCGCCACGGCCCATGCAGCAGGGGAACGGCGAGGGGTAGTATCACGGGGAAATGATTTATGACCTCGGGGACCAGGTAGGGCGCCATTCAGCATCAGCCTCGTCCTCTGTGCTTCCTCTCGCTCTCTCGATCTCTCTGCGTGCTCCCCCTTCTGCATCCGATGACTTCTCTTCGCGTCAATGCGTTTTCAGTTGGCCTATTTGCGCGATACCAGTAAGATCCGCGCGCGGCAACGCGACGAGGCCGCGAAGGGTTGCTGTCAAAACCGCGCAGTTTCCAGAATGTTGGTTATCGCGAGGTGAAAAATGCCGGTGATTGACTGTTTGCACTTGGTCGCTTGGGGCGCCGTCGGTCGGAAACATTGCCTTTCTCAGACGGCTTTTTCAGGATGGCGGAAGTGGGAGTTTATGGAAGTTCGAGGAAGTATAGGGATTGCAAAAGGTATTTACATAACAGTATTCCTTTCGGCATTCACAGGATATTGTAAGTAATTGCTTTCGTTTGGTTGTAAAAATTCTGTGTGAATGCTTGGCCAAATTTATACCTTTATGACTGCAGTAAGGCCGACGGAATTAGAACAGATATTCATTTCACTCTTCAAACATTGTAACTCGTACTTTACGTTCTATATACCGCATGCATACGTATCTCTACGCATCGTCCACGTTACATGCATTCTGCACCGGTTTTATTGTCCTATCGTTAAGCGCTTCTAATTGTTCATAACAATTATTTACGTTTTTTTTTGGCGTGTTAGTTAAAATAACGTGAGGGTATCGGTATATTTGCCGATAATCACTGGAAGATTTCTACGAACATTGAGAACCCTAAAAACTGAACTGTTTCAATCCCCTCCCCCAAATCATTAAAATTGTCTTCCCGACCGCCGATCAAACGAAACCACCGCCAATAATCATAGCTACCCTCCTCCCGGTTGCTCTCTACATTTTTCATCCCCCGATATCCCAACCGCTCCTCTCAGTCTCTGTCACATCGCCGCTCCTCGGCGACGCTTGCGTTATTAGAGCAACGAGAGATTTTATTAAACCGCTCGGAAGGAGGCGCGTTTCGTCGCTTATTGCATGCAAAGTGAAAAACTTGCCCACCGGGTTGACCATTATTATACGGTCCCCTGTAATGCTCCTTTCCCTCTCTCTCCCGCCCTGCTTTGTCACTCGTTTTCTCTTTATTTCTCTCTCTCTCTCTCTCTCGCTCTCTTTTCGCCTTGTTCTTAGACAAGCTATAATAGCCGAACGTGGCGCATTACACATTAAGTTACATATATTCAGCCAGGTACCCGGGCATTATGCCTCGCGACTGGGAATTCCGGATTGTTAATTCTGTGTCGACCAGGTAGCTGGACTGGTCGTTGCCCTCTGTCGAATCGTTCTTTTATCTTTTGTGCGCGAAATTGCAATTTTTTGCCGGCCGGCAAACCGTGTATCACGAATTGGACTCGTAATTGCTACGATGGTTACGGGACACGGTCCCTTTAGGAGGGACAAAGATTGTATATTCCCTTCTCTTTTTTGGCGACAGCTTTAATTGGGTACGGATATGTAAACAGGGGTGTAATAACACAGCCTAGATTAAATGGAGGATTGTTAAAATTGATCGCATTCCAAAGTGGTCTGTATTGTGAGGAACATTTTACGATCCATTTGTAGGAAGAATAAATTTCGTCCTATTCTTTATAATTATTCAAAGGTTTAAACTTCAGTTATTTAACGGTTCGGATTGCAGTCTCTTGTAATATTTTAAAAATGAAGAAAGCACAGTATTAGTCTATATACATTTTGTCGTATTTCTTTCCACCGTCTTTCTACCAGTGCTCTACCCAAAAATCATCCAAGCTTCCTCTAAAGCGACCACACTAAAAGATTCAGCCAGGCGTTACCGCGTTCTGGTTGAAACCAGACGAAATGGTGACGTTTCTCGAGGAAACGGTGCTCCAGTCGGGCATATCGACCGGTTGCGTTGCACTGGAATCGTGGAGGAAACGAAAAAAAGGCGGCGGGAAATGAGGGAAAAGACAGACGCGGTGTCAAGGCAGCAGCAGCAGCAGCAGCAGCAGCAGCTACCCCGAACGATCATCAATCATCAAGGGCGAGACAATCGAATAGCGCAGCCAACCGGCGAACAGCTGTCGCTTCGCTGAGCTCTAACCGTGCCACGTTACACGCTGCCAGCGTGTTTTCAGAAAAGTCCCGCTCGAACTGGGAAATATCGTACGCCACGCTTTTCCCGATCATCCCCTTCATTACGAAATTTATTCGGCAGAATTTTGGCGAAGTTTGGTAACGAACCATTTCGATGTCATCGATAGGACGCGAAGAGAATAGATAAGGGTTGGTTAAGGCATGATTTAAATGAAAGTAACTACTGGGAGGGGAACATTAAGGCATTTTTTCAAATTTTCTGTTGCTTAGCTGTTTTCGATATAAAGGGGTTGCTTATAGGACATTTTGCAAAAAATTGTAGGCCAAAAACTGTAAATTGCTTTTACTTAAAATGTACTATGTTTAAAATTGTGTTGGAAATTTTCTGTTTTATTGTAGATTGGATGTATTTTATGAATTAAAATATAATTGTTTATATTTTTACTGACTACGATATTTTTCACTATTATCTTCTTTTATCTCACTTTGGCATTCTAAAGCTCTAAAATCTCATATAAAATAAACACACCTACGCTTTTGATTAACACAGTTCTATCAATTGATGTGAATACTCTTAATCTGAGTTTTGCAAAAAGTGTAGATGAATTTATTTCGATGTAACATTTTCTGTAACAGAGTTAAAATTGAAAAAAAAAACAGGAGTAATACACGGTTAGCGATGATTTATTTAATAGAAGACGAGGGAATATTTCATATAGGTGAGAGGAAACGACACGCACGGTTCGCATCTCAAGGAGATCCCGATCCTCTTCACGTCGCCTCGTATCATATCTCGTAACGCCACCGTCAGATTTCAGCGCCATCCCTGTGTGCTCGCGCGAGCGCGGCCTATATTGCCTGCTACGTTTCATAAATAACTCTCATATTACGAAAGAATACAATTTCAATATTACCTCCGATGGATACGCCAATATCGCTCGGACGCGTGATAGATAGACGTGCGTTATTGTCTTTAGAAAAACATAACCATTTGTTTTAGAAATCCGCCATAAACCCAGAACCATGGAATTACGTTACGAAGCGCCACTGAAACGTGTTCGTAAAAAGACAAAAAAAGTATCAATCCTCTATCGTCCAGATTTTGTAATCGTTACACAAAAATTCTTAGTACCGACATTGTTTGACATTTTCTGTTTCGTCAGAATTATTTTATTAGAAATTTCTGGGTTCTCAACGAGCTTATTAAAAGGTGTCTCCTTCGGGCGTGCTGAAAGCGCAGGAATTTCTGAACGCAATTTTCGTCCAGCGGACAAATGCTTACGAATGTTCGTGAAAATTCACCAGCCTCGAGGTGGGGGTTAGGTCGGAATGAAAGGTGTCCGTGGGACAGAGCGAAAATATGAACGCTGGAACCAGAATTATATTAATAACGCCCTGCTTTCATCCCTCGAACTGACGCGACGACGTCTCAGCCGCGCTTTAATTAAATTTTCGTTGCGTTTTATGCCGTTCGTCGCGTTGTCACGCCGCTATTTTCCCCCCCTTCGGGTCCAAGAAAAACACCTAAGATGGACGCTTAACGCGGATATCGGGTTTTGCAACGAGGAGAAAGAAGGGAGTCGCGTTAACGTCTCATTAATATGTTTTCGTCGAGACAGGTGATCGTCTAGGAATAATAGAGGAAAGCTAGGGGAAATTTTCGTTTTCACGAATCTGACGTTGGTAAGGTAGATCCCTTGGACGGATTACCCTTAAGAAGAGATGGTTTAGTGCGTTACTTTCCTCGATAGGTGGCACACACGACACAACTTACTCGATATTGCTTGTACAATCTTTTTATTACGTGCATTTTCTTAAATTTTTGCTATTAAAAGAAAGTGTATTCATTTAAAAACTAGCTAAGGTTTTAAAGGACACGTTATTTGATACACGAATATTTAATTGTAATCGATGTTCTTTGGTAAATTGAATTTTTTGGTTAGTTTCTTAGTCATACATAAAATATTTTTGGTTTTACGATAGAAATCAAAGTTTTCAGGATAAACGAAAGAGGAGAAAGATGAGTGACAGTAACTGATCGTGGTACAGAACCTTCCTCAAGATTCATCAAAACATCCCACCCACCCCTGGCAGCGAACAACAACACTTTCCCGAGTGTTAACGACACCATTCACCCAGCTAACCGCCTCGAAGAAGAACAAAAAGGTCGTCAAGGGAAAAAAGTACATTAATAAACCCTACAGCACCACTTAAAGTTCACCCTTCTTACTTCGCTCAAAAACGTCGAAGGGGTCTACGAATCAACAAAAATTTTAAGAAATATTCAATTATATTTATCCAAGTGTTCATAAGAAACAAAAATAAAGAAAAATGTAAAAATGATTGCTCCCAAATCGGTCTACATTTTTAGTAATCAATTTCCAACTTCTCGTTTCACCCTAAAATATCAAACAATTTAAATAATAAAAATTGAAGTTTTACATCGTTCCTTTCGAAATGTTTGCATACCTTTACAATTCCTTGATATTTCAGGGTAAAATGAGAAGTTTGGAATCAAGTATTCTTAACACTTATTCAATTGAATGAGATCCCCCATTTTTTCCGCAACAAGAGTGCTGCGATCGATTCTATTTACTTTTGTTATTAGTTAGTCTTGAACTAGTGTTGTTCACAGTTCGTCAAATGCATTTTCTGCTTTTCCAAAGTACACAATTTTTAATAAATTCTTAATACCCGATAGAGAGCGTTCGATTAGGAGTGACACCGTGGGGTTAGCTAAATGTTAATAGGTTCCCGTCCGGTGAAGCGTTAAAACGCCGAAGAAAAAATACGTGTAAGACGAACAAGCTGCATCTCGAGCTCCCCTTCGCGTTGGTCCACATTTTCAGCGTTAATGCAGTTTACAACGAAGGCATCGCGGGGCTGAAAGGGGGCGTCGCTCCCAAGATTGATATCTCCGTAACACGATTATCAGCGAAGGCGTAGACGTAGCCAGTCAAAAGTAGCAAGCAGAGACGGGAGGGTTGTCACCCTTGTCTCTCCCCGAGCAGCGTGAGAAGCCAGCCATCTTGAATGATGTATGGCGCCGGTTACGAGGTCGACTGAGCGGCCATCACTCAACGCTGAGCTCCACGGCTTTTGGGGACACACGTCCTCGGGACTCTCGTTCTGTCCGCTCCTCCCCGGCCTTCTGTCCGTCCACGTTCACGCTAACTGTGACTCGATCCAACTATTCGCCAAACTCGTTCACCTTTTTTGTTCTCGCCACCGTTTCCCCCGTCTTTTTTTCTTCCTTCAATCGATGTTGTATTTCAGAATTAAATAAATGTTTAACAAACAAGTCGCAATTATATTTTAATAAATACAGCTAAATAAACGAAACATTCATCCCCTAAATATTGTAACTAAATGGTGAATTATTATGTAAATTTCACTTTTCGTAATGATTTCACCTTTAAATATTAGTACAACATACATATTTTTATATTTTTGATATTTTTGTATATCATATACCTAATGATCTGCAATTTGATTATAATGATTCACTTTATAATATTTGTGGTTATTATGAGTTTTTTGTACAAAAGAAAAAAAGTTCAAGGGGTAGAATGTATTAATGTCTGTTTTTAAACCCAAGGGATAGTAATAGGTGACACCTGCTCAACGACGGTCGTTTATTTCCGCCGAAAATCCCCAATATAAAAAGTCCCTAATAAAACGTGAAAACGATACGCAGTCAGGAAGTCAGAACTTCAGGACCATATAATTTTAGACAACTAGCATAGGGCGAGGTCTCAAATAAGTATAAATATCGAACACAATCTATTGGATATTGAAATGGCATCTAACTAGGATGATCGCATCCTAGAACGTGCATCGAAGAACATCGGTTCTTCGTGATTCGAGTTCAATTTCAAAGGTTAAATCTCCCTCCACCCCCCAACCACCATTAACTACGGCAAGCGTACTAAAAACACAAACGATACGTTTGACCAATAAATTTCATCGCAGGTATTCGATATCGCAAACCTCTACAATCCTATTAGTTTTACTACCTATCCGTCGTTTGTTCTTTGATATATTCTTTTCTACCGCTGTTCTGTGTTAATAAATGTGTAGGCCTGTTTGCGTTCCAGTTCATCCTCCAGTCCAGACCTCACGTCAAGCTACCACTGTTCCCTTCAACATAGATTATTACTTTTCTTTGAAAGGTAGGGTTACAATTATGCCATAATGCCGCGCAACTAACCCGTGAGAGGCGTTTATTGCGCACATACCTGACCTATACCTGGACCCATATTCGAATTTATGGATATTGTCAATGGAAACCCTACTTATCCCCGTTTCTATACCTACTTAACCTTTTCGATCTTGCCTGTTTTGACTTTATGCATAGGTGATGAAAACGTACAGCAGTCAACCGCAATGGTTTCTGAGTACAGCCGAGAAAGTCACGTAATCCATTCTCGATATGAAGAACTGAGCAGTGTGAACCGATCTATTGCTTCGTACGCGTAATTCGGCTTTAAATGTTCTAAGAAAGATAGGTATAAGCAGTATGAAAAGCGTTGTACAAATGTGACCACTTACTGAAAAAAGAGAATGGATTAAAGAGGGTTGGAAATTTTATTTCGGTTCAATCGGAATTTCATTATAGAGTTGTATCGTTTCTTTCACAAAAAAAAACCACTGAAGTTTAACTTTAAACCTGTTCTTTAATGTTTCTCTATTTTTTCTTATCCTAGCTTTAAAAATCTCAAATTACACTCAAACATCGAATTTCATCGTGTCAATTGCCAAGCGTTGATACTACACAACTACCAACTTGAAAACTGAATTTGTAACTAAAGCTGAAACTGTCCTGAATGCGGAAAGGTTAATTTTCACCAAAAACTGTAGGGTCATTTTTCGACAACCACGATTCGCCGATCTACTGCATTCGCAACGAAGCGTCGATCGAAAAAGCTATTCGATCGAGTGGTTCGGTATTTAATGAAAAAAAAAAGAGAGGACGTAGAAAGAGGAGAAAGTAGCGAATCGAAGAGGACGGGGAGCAGAAATTGATGGGCGTCCGCGAGCGAGCATATTCGTGTGTGCGTAACGAAAAACGGTCACCGTTTCCATATGACGGGCCGTCAATGACAGTGGCCTGTAATCAATAACCGCATCAAGCTTACACACATTGCTCCGCGCCGGAGCCATTCCGCATCCACCCCCTTCCGATCTTCTTTCGCTTCATCCCCCTATCGCCGTATTTAATATGCAATACCCCATTTACCCCATTGAATACCCGGGCGAATCCACTCGAGGGAAGCTTTGCGACCCACATTTCTCCGAACCAACAGAACGTTTCCCCTTGGTCCTATCCTCTTCGTCGATGTACGAACTTTCGCCTAAGATTCCTAATCCGCGGAGAAATTAGGGGTGGAACGGGGAGAAAAACCACCTGTCCTCCAGAAGTACGACGAATTTTGGTGTATCGAAAATTCGTCAGGTTGGCAGAGCTAAATTTCGAGCAGCCAGAGAAGGCTATGGAAACATGTTTAATAATGGTCGTAGAATATAGGAGGGTATAATAAACGCAAGAAAAATGTTCAAAAAATGTGTATCTCTTCCACTGCAATCTCCGTTAAATACGTTCCAGATAAATCGAAAGGAATATTTTTCGCATTCCTGTTTTCGTCATTCGAATGCCAGGTACGGATTGAAGGGATCACAAAAGGCGCACGAGGCTTTCGCGAAATTCTCGTTTCAACGGAAGTTGTAAACGCAGCAATAAACTGCAATAGCTGCTGTTTGATTTCTAAGAACGCGTTCAACCGTTGCACGATGAATGACGCTTTTCAATTGCCCTTATCCCCGAAGAGGGACATTTCACCGTCGAAAGGAAACCGCGCGGGCCGCAAGCTCCCGCTAAACCGAATTATACAAGCCGTTGCAATTAATTAGCCTTAATAAAAATTATACGAAGAATCGCAATTATAAGCGACCGTTAGTCGCTCGTTGGGTTGGGTGCGCCGTGCTCGAGGAACAGACGGAACGAGAAGAAAAAAGGATAGCAGGGGGGAGAGAGAAAAGCAAAAGAATCCGGTTGATTCACCCTCCCCAGAAGGGGCTGGGGGGGAGGCATGGGAAACGTTGGCAGGCAGTTTGTGGGTAACCCAGAGAGAAGCAGAGCCTCCTCCGCAGCTACAGGCAAGCAAAACGGCTGCCTCGCGAGGGGGTGGCGGCTGAACGCGGCGGAGAGAAGCGGGAGGCAGAGGAGGAGGATGGGTCCGGTCGCCGGTGGCGCGGAAGAAAAGAGAGTCACGAGATGCCTGAGCTGCCCCGCGGATGGGGGTGAGTCGGGGCAACGGGGTGGTCGCTGAGGAAACCGGGGAACCCTGGGTGGTGGCTGTGCGGAACGAGAGAAACGCGGTGGACAAAACGAGGCTGGAGCGGTACAGTAGGGAACGAGAGAGGAGATAGGGTGCAAGGAGGAGGCGGGAGGGTCGGTGGCTCGCTCCAGAACGGAAAAAGGGGTGGTTGGCCGGCCTGGGGAGGGCGCAGGGTGGATCGAGGAGGGCGCCGGCACGCGGATCCTCTCGGAGCACCGCGCAATCCCGGGGGCCGCTTTAAATGAGTCAGCGTTTTTATGCCCAGCGCGATGTTGTCAAAGTGCAAACAGCACCCGATAATATATCATCCCTTGCGCAAGCAACCCCTTCCTTCCTTCCTTCAGCTCGGCCCGAGAGACAGGCGGCCTCCTCCGCCGGGTTGCGGCGAGCGCGCACGGCTGGGCGACGTCGGACCCTGCTACGGGGCTGGTTATGTGTTTGAATAATCCGCGACGATGAAGTCTGATAGAGGGAAACACGCAGGTGACCTATGATAGGTGAATTTCAGCAAGGCGAAGCAGACTGGGCGCTGTTTGGAGAACGGAACACGGCCGATGCGATAGCGAGAAGGGTAGTGAAATTAAGATTGGTTTTTGGTTGTTTCAAAATTAATTTGTAATGGGGGAAGGTTGAATTTAGTAATACAAGATATACAAGGGACGTACGTTTAAATTACTGCTATACGGTCAACGGAATGTTTCACATTGCCCTCTTGTCTTAAACTTTTGTCCGCTACTGTATCATTAGTGCAGCAAGTTGATCCTTCGACGTTGATTAAGGTATTTTAGGGGTAAAAGGAATTGTAAGGCGAAATAGATACACGTTGGGTACGAAGGAAGATAGGTAGATGCGCATAAAAAAAAGAACTGTGCCATAATACTTGAAAGTTCTGAACGTTCGAACCGCCATAACGTTCTTGTCGATCGGAGAATCGGTGACTAATTGCGACCTGGACATTGTTTTACAACAGTTTCGAGTAACTTTTCGTTTTACCATACAGGGTCTCGGGGACCGTTCGGGAAAATTTGGTCGGAAGTCGCCGTTTCGATCGGGCTCGGTGCATAATTCGAAGGTCCCTAATCAGCTGGCTGTCATCTGACCGAGATGATAGCGAGAATCGATTGGCAAAAGGTATAGGTAGCGGCTACAATAAACCGACCCCGTTCGAGTGTGTCAGGGTACGCAGTCTAGACGGAATCGGCCTGCTTAGGCTTCACGGCGGCTTAGGAAGGCGTCGTCTGGTCGACGGAGTGGTAAATTCCGTGAATGACCCTGGAACAGCCTGTCTGCCATTTTGGCTCCGGGGTATCAGCAGTAAATTATGAAAATTTCCCTGCTGCCTTCTTCATCCTGCTCTCTGCCGCTTAATAAAACGCTCGGCTGTAAACCGACCGATTGTGCGGCTTACCTTTCTTCGCCTCCCTTCCTGCCCCGTTTCTTTTTTCTTTCTATTGAGAATTTTAAAAACCTTTTAAGCGCCTGCTGGTTCTTGACTGACGACGTTTAAATCCGTTAAAACGCTGCTTTCTGCTTTTATTTGTTTAGCGTTGACATTTGACCTTCCGCTTTGCCTTCTTTTTTGTTTAGGTCTACTTTGGGTTAAAATACTTAGGTTTATCGTATTTAACTAATTTTTATATTTGTGGGTATTATATGTAATTTCTTATGCTTATTGTAAGTGCGTCTGGAAGATTTTGTGGTTGATACAAAGAATTACTTTGTACTATGTTTAGTTTTTATATTGTTGTAGATGTTGGTACCAACAGAAATAGATTTGTCGTGGAATTTACAGGAAAGGATGTTGAACGGTGTCAGTTTGATGATGGCGAGTCAGTTCCATTAAAATACGATACAAGTTGGCCATGAAGAGCGACAGCCCACTGATTCTGTATTCAGCCAACTTCCGTTATAAAATTGCGAACTTTTTTGCACGACACTGTGAGACGCGGGACAAGGAGACGGGAGGTGGGGAAGAAAAATGGCCCTCGGACGGGGGCAGCGAAAATTCTACGAATGCGAAACTTTCGGTTCCGTGAACACGTTTCTTTTCATAAAAAGCGACCAACGGAAAGATTAAAAAAAAAATAATAAAATAAAATGGCTAAACATTGTCGAGATAGAAAAATGTAATTAGAAATTTCAACCCCTTCCCCATAGATTATAGTAATTTATCTAATCCATGACAATCGATTAAAATATTGAAGCATTTTATACAAGGTTTATAATATTCTTTTAATAGTTAAATTAAAATTATGTATAAGTCACCGTCCTTATTTACTATTATCTAAATATTTCATCCTACCCTTCAAATATCTAATTCGTTAAAATAAAAATTTTAGTCACCATATTTTCATCCCCTCAATTTGCTAATAACTGAAACTCCAACATAAATTTCTATAAACGAATAAAATAATTTCTATAAATTTCTGTCCTTAATTTCACTTTTTCATGAAATTTCTATCCCACGTTGCCCAGTGTCAAACGATTAAATTCAAGCCAAAGAATTTTACTTGCTCCTCGAATCTCCTCTCCCACGTCATCAGCATAATTCCAAGGACTCAACACGCGCCGTGCACCAGCTCCAATAAACATCCGCCTTGGGAAGGTTCTTGGGAAGCGGCCTTAAAAGCAGTCCTCTAACTCGGAAAACTCGGGGAAAGTCGATCGAAGGATGACAGAACGGTAAGAATCTCGGGTTAGGGAGGGTGGAAAGAGATAGCGGGGGGAGTGTCGGGTGAGAAGAGGAGGAAGATCGACGGGACGAGGGTGACTATGACGCGAGACGTCAACCGAGCTGACGGCGTAGCTTTTCCCGCGCGCGAAACCAGCCGGCGACGACGAGGGCCGAAGGGAAAGTCGGAATAACTTGGTAAACTTTAACCTCCAGAGTATAAAACTGGGATGCGCCTTCTTTTCTATCTGCCAGCGAGGATCTCGACATCCGGGGCTGTGGAGGTTGACGGTTCCGTCCGATAAAAACGCGTCATATCCGTGGCCGCTTCTTGCGCGCGGCACGAGGTCCGCCATTGCTACGCGATCGGCTCTTGCGAGCTTAGCAACACGGAAGAGCTGCGCGTTTGCTGTTTAGTCGTGATCGGTATGGAACTGCGATTTTTTTCGAGGGGATGACTGAGAGGACGTTGTCCTTGGAATGAAAGCTAAGCTTGAAATGAATTATGACTCTTGATGCAAACGTGACAATTAGGATTGAAAGAGAAACGGTTTAATTTTGAAGAAGATTGGTATGATTGGTGTTGCATTATCATTATATGTATCCCTGTGAAATAAAGAAAGCTACATATACAGAAATTAAAAGAGAATGACTCCAGCTTAGGATTATCAAGATAGGAAATGAAAAATTATTTTGAAAACCCTACTATTATTATCCTTCCGCTAAATTAAACAATCACCTAGCTAGCGTTAAATTTCCCTTTGATTCTCCATGCCTTTCCACCGATAACAATCTCACAACGATTCCTATTCTATTATCCCGTCACCTATTCCAAACTTCCCCGCTAACCAAACAACCGGCAATCAAAATATCACTTTCGGGCCCCGCAGAAAATTATAATTACCATAAACTACTCTTCCCAATTAATCCGAACTCAGCCATCATTTCTACCTCCGTCCCGCCATTCGAACCGTCAATCCAACCCACCCCACGCCAAATTACAATCCCAATTGCGAGCATGATCCCGGTACACGGAATATCCCGAGCATATTCCCGAGCAGCGTGCAACTTCGTGCCGCGCGACGAAACGAGAGGGTGGAACAGGAAGAGGGGCCAGGACAGAGGGGGACGAAGCGTTAGAATACGGGGCAGATAGCAGGGAAACGCGAGCATAGGTACAGACGGGGTGTGTAAGGCGACGAGGCCGTGCTAGGGTGAAGGAGGACAGGAAGGAGGACGAGCAGGGACGGTCGGGGGGGTTGGCGCGGGGAGGGCGGGGTAGTTCTCCCGACCCTTAGCAACGCTTCTCGCGACGCGCTATCCTGGCGGATAACATCAGCGGCTTCAGGCCAGGAAATGAAAATCGCGCCGACACTGTTTAATTTAGATAAAAGCATATGTTACGCGACGAGTTGCCTGCAGGAACACCCGGTGGGGGGTGGCGGGGTCGCTCTGAGACCTGGCCAGAAGAAAAGGGCGGCATTGTGCCCTCCGCAAGGAGCTTCTTTTAAGGCGCGCCGAGCTAGGGGGTTGATTCCCGGTTTTCTGACGATGCGCCGCCTCGTCCGTGGTTTATGGGGTGGTAAAGTGTTTTGGGTAAAATTTTAATTTGTTTTTTTTTTCAAGCTTATATCTATGCACGGGAGGTTTGTTAAAGGGTTGGTGGAAGGTTAGCGATGGCCTTGGAAATTAATTGCAAATTAATTGTAGTTGGAAATGAAATTGTAAGGAGCTACCCTTAATTTCATCATGGAAGATGATAAGAATTGGAAATGGATATTAACCCTTTCGCTACGGCAGTTCAGTCCGTCGAAATACCGTCTCTGAACGGAAACTCAGGTTAGAAATATGCACAGTGCGCGTTTAATTTTTAATATGAAAAGACTTGCAAAATTATTAAAATATAAAATTATTATGATACAAAATCATTAAAATACAAAATATATTTGGATGCCGCATATATGAGAAAGGGTTGAAGCTTTGTATTTAGAATGTATACATCGTATTATCAATTGCAACGGAGGAAGATTGATCAATGGAGGTATTCATAGAAATGCAAACACTGTTTTTTATTAGTAATTATCCAAGATATGTCTACAAATATTTGAGAAAAATATTTGTATTTTCCAAATCCTATTAAACCAGCCACCCATTTTTGTGAATACACGTTGGATAAAAGGGTAATTTGGTCCTAATTACTTTTCTATACTCGAGTTAATCCCTTCTTCCGGTAGCTGTCGTCGTTTTCGCGTGGCGTCCCCCCACCCGTGCTGGAGCATTCTTCGTTTTCCCTGTTTCCCTGCCGTTCCCAACCGACCCGAGCCGAAGCCGATTTCCACCGTCAGGGCCCCGTCAAACTTCTAGATTACATTATACAAAAGCGAAGCCACGGCTCGTCGACCCCGAAATCCGGCTATAGGGAATGTTCGTCGCCTTTCGGTGGCAACCCTCTGCCTGAAATTGCGGCAGATTTAATATTTATGGGGCGACGTATTTACCCGACATTTCATTGTTTCTGCAGGTAGAAGACGTGGCAATTTTTTGAAGGGCCGTAACAGCAGGGGGGAAATGATTGCAATGATTTGAACAAAATACAAAGAAACGATGAAGAGGACAGGGATGCAGGTTTCAATATTTTATTGCTCACTCATTTTTTTTTACGTTTAATTTAAAAGCTTGTTGAATCGGAAATGAAATGAACTATTGGACAAGTGTGTCCATAAATCTGCAACCTGCCAAAGCAGGTTGATGAGTTTGCTTGGTATTTCATGTATTTGCGTAACCCGTTCAACATGCTTTCCACGAATGGATAGACAAATATTTATAAGCTACGTCGAGTACACTTTCAATGTTCGTAAGGGACAACTACCGTAGATAGGTATATCGGTTCATCTACCACGTCATATTTCATGAATGCCCGTGCACAATTATCTAATGGAAACAAAGCTAGATAAGCATCAAACTTATAATTTTCAGCCCTAATGCCTCGCCTTCGACTTACTTCTCATTAAGCATTAGCGAAACGAAATGCACGAGCGTACCACCTGACTGCTTTGTTACCCCTTCGATTCCTTAAACGATTTTCAGGCGACAAAGTTATTTTACGGCACACTAAAACGGGCCCTGATGTTTATGAAGGAGCACTTTTTATTCAAAACCGTACCGTTCCTATAAATCCTATACGTGTTAATCATAAAAGTATAAAATTCCGCTTAAAATAGCGGGCTTGACTTTTAAATGCTTCTGCTTAGCTTTAGTTAATAAATCCATATTTGCATTCAATGCGTTTCCAATCTATGCATAATGAAAATGTTAACAGGGAAATAAGAGTTAAGTATTTAATTCTATAAATGTAAAAAAAAAAAACGTATTTTATCCCTTTAAAGTAAAAAACCCCTGTTTCAGGTAAATTTTATTCAAGCGGGACTCCCATTATAAAAGGATAGATTAAAAAATGATGACCTCGCTGACTTTCTATCTACTGTAATTAACTTTGTTTCCCTAAAACACAACACGATAAGATTTCTCTAGTCTGATTCTTAAAAATCGTTTACCAAATTTTATAATTGAAATTTCTTAAATACCGTATTTTTACATTTACCTAGAATTAATCAATTTATTTATATTATAATAACTTAGTATTAATCAATATATATTGGTACAACTTAGTATTAATTTATTTATTTATATCAGTACAAGTTGGTATTAAACAATTTATTTATATTAGTACGATCTAAATAATGTACAACGTAAATATATATATATACATAATATAAAAAATGTATAATATTGAAATGTATGGAAAAATTGCACAAAATCCGGGGATTACCGCCAATCATCGACACACGTTGTGCGATCTAGCCCTCCCGCAGGTGTGCCAATCCGAGAAAGAAGTGGGCCAATGTTAACCTACATATCGCCATAAATCGAGGCCTGGCGTAATCGTGGGTCGATCAGCACGAAGGATTTTCCATACTAATCTGCGCCGCGAAGGGAAGTTAAAACGCCATAAATTACGAGGACAGCCTGCGACGACTGCCAGCGTAGACAACCGCGATCCTACGAGGGATTAGAGCGCCTCCTTGATAAGGCGTTTACGTCCTCCGTGACTCTTACGTTGGCACGACGACGAGCTGTTAACTTTTTCTTGATTTTTTTCAACCCCGTTTACTTCGTCCCTAAATTGGACGCGATGAAACGCGAAATATTTTCGGTTCTGAAACAATCATGCTACTACGATCATGATATTAAATGGAACAGTTATTAGAAATAATAGAGTGGATTAATTCCTTAGTTTAGCAGAAAGAATTTGAAATTCGGAAGAAGCTGATCTTTCTCTTTTTATGCCAATATTTAATACTAAACGAAAAATATCTGTATTTAATGAACGTAAATGTTATAAACTGAACTACAGTTCAATTTGAATATTATTGTATAGAATTTATTCGATATTTTGTGCACATTTTAAGATTAACTATTGTTGATTGAATGTAGAACTGCATAGCCTGTAACTTTTTCTTAAGCGATATTGCCTGCAATAATTTATTATAGCCCTATTTAAAAGCAAGGTTTCAATATTTTAATAGGGGTGTATGTATATATACTAATAAGGGTATATATACATATAGGTATATAGGTATATATAAGAATATTTAATGTATTTCAACATATTTTGTATCTACGAGCAGTAAAGTATTTACTAATAAAAGAAATTTTGTATTAACATAATTACTACTTTATAATCATCGTTTTTCCTTCGTCTCCAATTTTCTCTAATAAGCATCAGCACCATGCGTTGCAAAACTATATTCACCCGCTAATGAAAAACACCACGATTATTCCGACTCGTACTCCAACACGTAGACAGTAATTTGCTGCAAACAAATTCCACAGCAGATATAAATTGCAAACAGGTTGCACCGTAAATGGAAAAATAACAAAATCCGGTTAAAAAATTCCCAAAACTTTTCCCACCCCCTTCAACCCCTGGACAACCCCAAAAGAAGAAACCTGTGCACATGCGCGATTTCGTGGCGCAAAAAGTGGGTTCGCAAGAAGGGAATTAGCGAAAGAAGCAACGAGAAGATGCGTTTTTTTCGCTCGAATCCACCCCTTCCCCCACCCCCGCCCTTCGTAGCCGGCGCACGATATTCTTTTCCCTTCGAGAGCCGACCTCTGTCTAGGAAACGGACGAACGCGGAAAAAGAGAGCGTTCCTTCGTCGACGAGCAGCAGAAAGGGGTGGTGGAGGCAGCCAGGGGGTGGCAGGTGGTGGCTCGATGGAGGGAAAGGGTGGAGGTGGCGCGGACTTGCAGACAGGCGCGGAAGGGGAATGGCTGATTCCGTGAAACGGGAAAACCGGGAAGAAAGCAGGAAATAGAGTGGCGTGGAGGGGGCGGAAAGGACCGTTGGTCGGTAGGGAGGGGGGGGGTGAGAAGGGCAGAATGACGCTGATCAATTTCTCGCTTTGGTGTCTTGAATACCGGACCCCCAACCGAGTTCGTGCTCACGATTCATGAATTTATGGTCAGGTGGTAAACAACAATCGGGAAAACGCAATTTACAATTATGGGGGATCGATTACTTCATGTCGGGATTATTGCTGGTAATATCATTTACAGCCAGGTTTGTTTACCGAAAGTTTCCACCACTCATGATCGTCCGTTTACTTTTATTGCTGCTTGTACTCCCTTTCCATGTCATTTTACTTTTAGCTAGTTGGAGGGTGCCGCTGTACTTTCCGAAGCAAACGATGACAGTACCTGCTCTTTGCACTAATTACGTGCACTTAGGAAGGAATATTGAACGTGTTTTAATGAAATTTTTAGGGTAGGGCAACCTTTCGGTTGGACCGTGGGATGTTTCTTAGCTAAATAGCACTTTTGAATTTCACGTTACTATGTGAAATTGAAATTTTGTTAAATAAAACGTCTGTTATATTAGTTCGTCAATTTGGGAATATATATTTAGGAGATAAAGGAGACGGGAATTCTAGAGAAGGTCTTTGTCCTATTGTCCAAATAGATATCGAAATAACAAGTAGCTCCAGTTATTCCTTATTGAGAAATTATACCTGCCCGGATTACAGAGAGGGGATGAGTTTGCGGTTTCCAAACACTGGAAATTGAACCCCGAAACAATGTACAGTTATTCGTTGAGAAACTGATATCTTGTACCAGCAAAGCTCGAAAGGAACCGCAATTTCTATCGTAAATCCCACCTCGTTATTTCTTTCCAGCAGAAGTATTCAAGAAAGCAGAAAAATCATACGGATAAGATAAAAATATGCAACGATATCTTCGGTTAAATGTATAAAGATATAATTTTACATTAATTCAATACAATTTCTTCATATACTTTATTATTTATAATAAAAAAGAAAAGAAGTAGATTTCAGTTTCAATGTATGTTCCTCGTAACCATCTCTTGACCGACAATACCTATCCGGATCCTAGAGTTAAAATTTCATGAAAATCTGCAAACCATAAGAAACGATAATCTAAGCCCGCGTTGGGAACATCGCTGTTGAAGAAGAGTGTAGAAGAATCGCAAGCATGAATTAGAACCTCATGATCGACAACCTTTATTCGCTAATCCACCTGATAGGGCCGGGATTAGAAGCGGTGGTTGTTGCCGATTCCTACTGCGACAGGTCCCAAATACGAAGAGAGGGGTGGAAGGCGATAGGTTGGAAAATCCTGACTGGGCCACGCCATCCACAACTGATCGCCGGTTGGTCGGTTTCCCGTGCAGTGCCACATTGCACTGACCGCTAAATCCGTCGGGGCCTGAAATACCTGATTTCGGAAATGTAAATCGAGCGATGATTGGTCAATGAGTAAAAAAGGACAGAAAATCCTCCTCGATTAAAAGAACAACACGGCCGGGCGACACCTTAGTACCAAGTTATCACTGTAACGTTTAACTTGGCTCTTCGTTGTTAGACACGACGTCAATGAAGTGACACATAGGGCAGTTGTACCATCTAACGTTATGTTAGTTGGTACAGTCGAGGATTCTAGATAGACCGTGAGATATCGAGTGTACCAATGGCGGGATATGCTATTTCACCTATTAGCGAAGATGCTCCGTCGTCGCGTTCGAGTAGTGATGATTGTGAACATCAAATTCGGGAACTGAACGCTTACAACCAACGGCAATCGCAACAGTGGGAACAAAACGTAAACGGATCATGGATAACCCAGAATCAACCGAATGGCATGTACGGGGAAGCTGTCTATCCCATGCAGCAGACTATCGCCCAGAAGCAAAACGAACGTCCCAGGATGGGACACAATCAGAAACAAGGTAAGTTACCTATTCTGGTGTAACTGAGTGTAACTTCGCTTTTCGAGTTTCGTTTTCTTGGATGAAGAACGCGTGTGGTTAATACAAGGTTTACGGGACGCGTCAATTTCACGGGTTTTGGACTTCATGAGTAAAATTTGCAAAAATAATTACTATTACTGCTGGCAATTTTTGCTGAATTTTATTAATGAATCTATACAAATATACAGAAATCTATTTTTCTCTCAGTTCTGCAATTTCAAATTCTTTTTGATGTATATAGATATACAAGAAGCGTCCGTAAATCTAGTGTTAAAGTGATCCTTCAAGGGAAAATGGCGGTCGCGACATTTTGGAAATATTAGGTTTGAGCAATAATTTGAACGAAAGTTGAAGGGGGTAGAAGTGTAAGGCAGAATCTTTCTTTCAAGTGTCAATTCTTATTTAATAGACAATTTTATTAATTCTTCGATTAAAATTTGTTGGTTGAATTACTATAGTTAGCGCTAGGGTTAATTTTTGACGAAACGTAACATTTTCTTTGAGAGTTCTTTTTCACGTTCGATGGGTAAAAGTCTGGAAGTTTCTCGAGAGTGAAGTTAGGAGGGAGTTAAATTCAAATCGTTAGACAAAGGAAGAGAAGTGTTTTTATCCGGTGACTAAAATTAGAGGGCAACGTTAAACACCGAACGTCCCGTAAGGTCTAGGCAAATAGATGTTGCCGTAGACATCATTGAATCAGGTTTGATTAATGAGCTGCCCATTTAGGAGACTTTAGTCTCGAGGGATTATAAAATGGCGCTCCCGTGCCGGCTTGCTCGCCGATGCTCTACACAGGTTTACATAAAACAGAGTCACCGGATGATGGACTACTACCCTTGGTCAGCGGTGACACGTTTATTGGTCGCGAAACATCCTCTTCAACTGCTTTCAAATTGCCATCTAATTTTTCGTAGACAATATTCTAGAATAATTTCCGCGGATTTCTACTCAATTTCATCCTAGAAAATTTGTTTCCGATATAGTTTCTATTAATCAATTGAGAGGAGAAAACGATTTAATTTGCCTAGGGTGATTGTTTAGCTTTCATAGGACATCTTATTTTCTATATACACATATATTATAATTAACGTTATTAATTGCCGCATTGATAATACCACATATTCTATATATTACGTGTATTTGTGTCATGTAAATGATCTGACTAAAATTAATTATTCGTCGTTAGCCTTCAGTTCTTGCGTGTAGTATATCTTAATTAAGATAGTTACTTGATTAGTAGGTGAAATTAATAAGAAAATTTATGCGTTTTCCTCGTTCATTCTCGGCGACGATGTATCCTGTTCTGGTTTCCTCGTCCCAAGAATTTCGATGGAATTAGCTTATCAACGAGGGCGATGAGCAGATAAAGCGGTTATCACTTTCGTCATAGGTTTCACACACTCGTGCGCCTTTTCCTTGAGAATGTGAAAATCGAGCGTCTATTTTGGACGACTAGGTTTTCCTCGAACACGCTTCTTCTTGCCCCAGGGGCAATGATACGTCCTAGAATACCTGAAGAATCACGTAGTTCCCGCTGCGTGTCATAATAGGCAGCTGACTTATCGGGAAACTGAGAAAAAAATAAGGAAACCTGGACACGTGTTTAATTGCATGCACGAATTTTATTTCTAGCTTATTCAAACTGACGCTATACAATTGCATTTTCGAAGAAATATCAGGTTTAATCGTAGGAGATGATTAGAAGGTCGGTTTTATAGGAATTTTTGCCCAGTTTTTGGTTTCAATTTTTTTATCAGTGTTACTTTAACAGCAGGGTAATTATTCGGTTAGGTATCGATCAGGGACCGGCAGGGTAGAACGTATCATAAGGAATTTACAATCTAGAAGATTAATTTTGGAAAGAGATAGGGAATGAAGTAATTTTGAGTTCAACATGGGTGAAGCATCAAAATTATCCATACTTCGGAAAATTGCGATTTTTCTAGTAATTTTTTTTTTTTTGTTAGAACTCTGGTTGATTATTTCAATTTTTTATAATATTTGTTGCTTAACAGTTGTTCAGCTATATTTTAAATAGATGGTTGCAATTAATCCGTTGCAGTTCAACTTTAATTTCTTTAAACTTCAAATAGAAAATATTAATTGTTCCAGTAGTTCTCTTTTTTTTTACACATTCATCGTTGATTATTTCTTGTGTTTTTTAGTTTCCTATCGAAATCAGGTCACGACATCGTTAATCTATCATCGATCGACAAATTGTCGCCCGTTCTGGACACGTTAACCGTTTCTCTTCGTCTGATAGGCCTCACCGGCAACTCGCGTTCGCCTGTAAATTCACGCCAGCATCATTTAATCCAATAACACGGCTTTAATGCCCGGCCTTTTGAGCTGCACAGCAGGAACACCGGCCACCTTGTGCGTCGACAAGTTTCCCACTGCGCGATCCTTGACACGGAAATCACGCCTCTGTTGCATTTAAGATGTAAATTCCAACCAGGTGGGATGAATTAATCGAGGATCCCTTGTACGCGAATGATTTAACAGAGAACTTTTATAACAATGCTCCGCGGGAATGTCTATTGTCAGAGATTGAAAATTAATCGTCCATTTTTTGATATTTTTTACGAAATAATACGTATGCAAAGAAGACATAGAATTTAGAAAATAGGAAACACTCGAAATACATTTTTCAATATTATTTAAAAGATGAAAGAAATCTCGAATTAGGTTCGATTTTGTTAGTTATTCTGATAATGATACAAATTCGCATCAAATTCGCAATCTCGTATTTAGTATACAGTAGCGGACAAAAGTTTAAGACCAAAGAGTTAACGAAAATAAATAAATAAATTTATTAGAAATAATACTATAATAATAGTAATATTAGTAATAATAAATAGTATTAATAATAATAAGGAAAATTCGTATTCTATGCTAATCAAGAAAAAATGTTCTACAGTAATAGAAATAAAAATGAATATGTAGATAATACTTGCAAACCATAAAACTATGTTCTACACAGTCTTCTCATCTTAAACTTTTGTCCGCTACTGTACGTATTACATAAAAATATTCATTTCTAACGAACGATGCATACGTAGTAATTAAATCGACATTCAAATTTTTTGCAAATTCTAATCTAACATGAAAACTGTTTCCGCTACAGGTTCTCAGAAAAAGTCGAGCGGTAAAAGATCCAGAACCGCATACTCCAGCGCGCAGCTGGTGGAGCTCGAGAAAGAGTTTCGCTGCAATCGGTACCTATATCGGCCACGTCGAATCGAGATGGCAGCCTCGCTTTGCCTGACCGAGCGCCAGATCAAGATCTGGTTTCAAAATCGCCGTATGAAGTACAAAAAGGAGCAGATGATGAAGACCGCCGGCCCAACGAAGACGGGAAGCGTGAAAAGCAGTTCAAGCGACAGGAAGTCGGGAGCTTCCACACCGAGAACTTCCCCTTCGAACTGGTCGATGCAAACCCATCAAGCATCGATGCCTTTGCCCCATCAAGTTATGAATAACGTTTCGTATTCGTACTCACAGAATACTCCAATGAGACAGAACGTTTCAAGTGTGACGCAAAATGTTCAAAGCGTCACACAAAGCGTGTTAGGAAATCAAGGGAACAATATGGCCGGACAATATGGCGGACAGAACTACGGCGTTCAGATACAGCGGGCTAACCAGATACAGCCGGTTAATCAAGCAGCCCCACGAAACTATGTTCCTCAGGAGCGTTCGTTTTACACGCTTCAACAACAGCCATATCAAATACGAAACGGACAATCTGCAAATCAATTCCCTCAGATTATGCAGCAATATCAGCAGCAGCAGCAGCCGACCGACAATCAGTATTCGCTGCGACCTGCGTGTAATTACGCTGAGCAACAACCGAGTCAGCCACCCCAGTGCGATTACACGCCTGACAGCTACACGTACAATTCTTACGGACAGCAACCGAACATCGATGCATTCCGGAGGAATGATGAACAGGTAACTGCGTCAAATGTTGATGATTCGATGCAAGATGCATCTGAAAGCCCATGTTTGTATAGTGATGTTACGGCATGGATCAAGACACATAGCCTCCAGTCACCTGCTTTATATAAAAGTCTAGACGAAATCGTACACGGCAGTGTATGCTTGGACTTCCCGGATATTTCGGCTAACCTAATGACACTATGAACGTTTGAAAACTCTCTGTTGGATTGTGTATAAAGTTCGAGTTAATTCTCGAAACAACAAAAATAAGTTGGAAGCAAGTGCAATGTGTTTTGGTGTATCGTGTTTGGTATAATGTATAAATTCAACGTTTATAATGTACAATAGATGTAAATTTACATATAATGTAAATAATTTTAAGTTAACGTTAGAATTGACTGTTCGGATCTAACATATTAGTACGCTTTTCAAAATTATTTTAATATAATGCTATCGCAAATTGTATACGTGTTGCGAAACATTTTGGTAGTCAATAAAATTAACGTAGCTAATAATATCGTGTTATCGTATCAAAACTAATATCAGTAGTTTAAAAAATTCGACCAACGTATTATAGCTACGTGTTAATAGTGTAAACCCAGTTGATGGTGGAATTTTTATGCATTTTCATAATATTTTACGTACTTTCATCTATTTCAACACACTTTGTAAACGCATAAAAATTCTAATTTTAATGTAAGATCTCTTAACATTTGGCCAAAAGAATGGAGAGATCTCTCCATTTTATTCTCAACAAAGCGCTGCCATTTATTCTATTTGCTTTTGTCATCAGTTGGTCTTGAACTAGTGTTATCAAGAGTTATTAAGAATTGTACTTTGGAAATGCAGGAAATGAACTGTGAACAATACTAGTTCAAGACCGACTAATAACAAAAGCAAATAATGGCAGCGCTTTGTTGAAAAAAAAAAAAGAATGGGAGACCTCTTCATTCGATCGCCTAAGTGTTAATTATAATAATCTAGAATTAGATACACCTGAGAACTGCGAGTCAACAAAGTGTTCGCGATTTGCGAAAGAATCAGTCCTGGAAGACTGGCTTTGTCGTGGTCAAAGCGTAGATGCGAGATTGTATAACTTTGGCTTTAGTCATACTCGTTAAACGGCAACGATAATTGCTGTACGCAGGACAATGAGCGCTTGCGTCACGGGTGCAACGCGATAACGGAATGCAATTTACAGTTAGACTTACAACGGATTTTTTTATCTTATGCCTGTTACAGTAGCGGATAAGAGTCGTCAATAGAAATTAGATAGTTCGTAAAAAAAATAGTATAATAAACAAAATTTATATTGTATATTAGTTAATAAGTAGGATTATACCATGATAATAATAAAAACAAATATGTAAGCAAAATTTGAAAATCATAAAACTGTTTCACACTATTGTGAAATTTTAAGCTTTTATCCGCTACTGCATATGTCGAGATTGATTAATACGATGTATCCTGTACAATTGTTATGTGAAAATAATATACAGATTTTGGCAAACACGTTTTTTTTCATTTTTAAAAAAATGACAAACCGCCATACAAGTCGGATGATCCGACTTGGTAATTCCATCGAACAAATATAATTCCTCGTTTCCCAATGCTCTTCTCAAGCATATTATTAAAATCGTTCTAAGACTGTTTGGATTAGAATGTATCCAAACGATACATTTTCCATCGATGTACAAATAAATCGAACACATATTTCACTCTGATTTCAATTTTTATTTACTCATACCCCGCTCCAGAAGTTGTCCAAAAAAAAAAAAGAAAACCTTTAGGAGAGCAGCAAAACATTAAATTTACTATTTGTTATAAATTCAAATTTTTGAATTTTGTTAACAACACTTATCTAACCCTAGATATATTCAACCAACCTCTTCGCTCTATAAAACAGCTACCACACCGCACTTCTCTGTCAAATTTTCTTATCCTTATACCTTTTTCTTCCTTCTGTATATTTTTACTTTTCTCCGTTACCATTATTATATTTCATACCTTACTATAATAATTTCCTTGTAATTCTGCAACCAATCAATTCCGTACAAATAAATAAATAAATAAATTCCGTAAGTCACCGTGCATAATGTTACGTGATTCCATCGAAAGGAAAGTGTTCGAGTTTCACCAGAGGAAGTCCGCGTCCGGGACGACCGGCGTCGATCGACGTCGATCGACAGGAGGCCGAGCGAGCGTCCAGTAGAAAGGAAAGCAATTTCTTGCCTGGCTAATGTCGAAAATGAATTTTTCACGCTTCCAGATACGGAAGCTGCTCGCTACTCTCCTCGTGTACACCGCGTGTACATGTACACTTGTTCCTAATACGCGCGCGCGCGCGCATGCACTACCACCACCGGCGCCTGGCATGGCCGTGCAAGACTTGCCACGTCACCGGCACTCGGATCCGCGTCTATCTGTCAGTTTCCAGTCTCAAACAAGATGGATGGCTGGCGAATGGAAATCATGGTTGAAACCCGACCCCCACACCCTCGCATCCTTCCATCGCGGGAGAAACGAGAGACTCGAAAGGGAGACGGAGAGAGAAGTTGCGAGAGGGTGGACGCCCCTCCATTCTGTTTGCGACCACCCTTACACCGACAGAGCCACCACCCCCGCGTTATTCCGCGCTTCGATCTCGTATCATCCCCTTTCGCGTCTTTTGTGCTTTAAAATACAAATACGCCCGGGAAAGAGGACGGCGCGCTGCTTTTCTCCTTCTTCGATTTAATATTCGACGGATCCCGAATCCTTTCTCTTTTTTTTTCCTCTCGCTCGAGAAGGGAAGAAGATTTCTCGCGGCTCTGAGGCAGGTGAAGAAAACCGGGTGCTCGGTCGCGATTTTCGCTTTTTTAACGGGTAGAGAGGCGGGGGATTTTTGTGCTGGTGCTTTTGGGGTTACGGAATATCGCGTTGAGCGTATCATACATTATGCATGATTAGCGGGTTACGCGAGTCTGGATGGTATCTTTCCAGGTTTCAAGGTCGCCTATGGATATTCTTATTTTTCTGAAAGCCTTTCAGCAAAAATCTCTTAGAAGCAACTAAATAGAAGAAAGAAATCCTATTCTTTATACGAATTTTCGACGCTTTGTAATAAAATTTGCTTTACTTCGTAATATAGGTTTTTGTCTGAAAGAAATTTGAGTTAGCTAGAAATCAAATCTAGCCAAATAATTCTATTTTATTTCTTTTTGTAGATTCAATATTTTATAATAAAATTTAACTTCCTATTGTATGTTTTATTGTAAACTTGGCGACCTTATTTTTCTTGCCAACAGAGGGACATGTAAAACTAACTTTCTCGCAAGTGCTCGATTTCTTCGCGATTCTCATATATACAAATTCCAAAACATTTCCACTTAACCATGTGCATAAGGCATGACCCTGCGAGGTAACCCTTATTGCTGAGTTCACTAGCATGCCCCTGAGAGAAACACTCTTTCCTTGTCCCTTTAACTCTCATTCCAGCTAGCGATAACCACACAAATAAATTTCCATACCACCCCTTCTCATTACGTTTGAAATACAGTTCCTTTTGATTTACTCGAGCCCACATAAACTTCGATTTCCGCTGACGAAAAGAATACGGTACAAACAAAACGAAATAGATGTCTAGCGATGGGAACAAGAGAAAGTTGTCGTCGAAGTGCTTTCGTACGAGAGCTCTCTCCTCCCGTAGGATCACGATTCTGGGAGGAGATGTACAGCAGCTACAAACGGCAGGAACGCGCGTTCCGCCAATAAATACAATGGACCACGGGATGGCCGTGGATCTACAGCAGGATCTATAAGCATTTGAATCTGAATCGGCCGCTTCTCGCCGCGCCTCTGCCCGGGAATACGATTTCGAAAGATTTTGGCGGTGATCCGGGATGAATAATGGATGGATAATATTAAGAGAGGGGGGACGGACTGTGTGTTACTCGTATAAACGGTGTACAATACAAACAGAAGTGGATAAGGTAAAAATGGTAGTGGATTACAAAAATATAAAAATACAGTGGAACTGGATTTATGTGTATAAACCGGAAGGACCGACAGGTAGGTACGTATAATCCAATGTTTCGTACAATAGATGTTCAGTTACAGAAGCGGACAAAGATTTAAGACCAAAAGGTCAAAGAAAATAAATAAATTAATAGGAAATAACAGTATAAATAAAATTTGTATTCTATGCTAATCAATAAACAGTGTTCCACCATAATGATAATAAAAATGAAGGGATAAATAATATTTGAGCACCATAAAATTATGTTCTACATTGCCCCCTCGTCTTAAACTTTTGTCCGCTACTGTTACTTTCTTATTATTCAGCACTGTCGAACATTGTTCAATCTTATTATATCTGCTGGTTGTTCAGATAGCAGGAGCTCAGCTAGAATTCGGTTAACGTAAAAGAAACCGTGTTCGCGTAAATGCAAGGCGTATAAATGGCTGTGTAATGTACAACAGAAAATGAAATGATAATAATGATACTAAATTTTATATCAAATAAAAAGAGTACTAATTATTTCATAATTATTATTAAGTGTAATAATTATTTTATTCGGTTTCGAATACACGGTTCCCACCTGACAAGAAATTTCTTTCTCAAGGAAGAGATTTACCAGACATTAATGAATGAACAGTTTGTCTTAGGTTTTCGAAAGACACTGTCTATGTAAATACCGTAATGAGTATTTCAAGTTTCATTGAAACGAACGAGCTATTAGTGCAATAAAATCATAATATTTTCTTGCTTGAGGTTACGATCTTTTTAAAATTTCACGAAAGTATGGAGGAACATGCATTTAAATAGCATGGACGTCATAAAAATCGGTGCTCAACTTTTTCAGATTAATTTCCCATTAAGCTTGAACGGGCAGTGTTATCGCTCTTCGTGTACGGGTACCTACATTAATCGCACATTGAACCCAAGTCCATTGAATACATTCATTCACATTCGTGTAATTCACGAAATTAGTCAACTAACATTCTCCTTAATATTTTATGCTTCACCCAAATATAATGTGAAGCGGACAACCATAAATTGTAATAATAAAACGTAAAGTATTTGAATCTACTAAAAGAAACAGTGATGAATCGCATATATCGTTTGAAAATCGGCGATTATCATTATCTGTGCTGTTTTTCTGTTAAATTAATTATTCAACAATTCGATTACATTAACGAACTTCCTTTTCCAATAATTCAAAATTAAAGAATAACTAAGAAATAAATTTACAGTTAGAGTTGCCTGAAAAATATTCTTAGGCTTCCGGTGAATTTTATTGTATTTCTTCCACAATCTAAGAAACCTTCTGTTATCCACACAATGCAATAGCGAACAAAAGTTTAAGACGACAGAACAATGTGAAAAAGAATAGTTTTATAGTATACAAATCATTGTTCATATACTTATTTTTATCGTTATAACGGTAGAACACTATTTATTGATTAGCATAGAATACGAATTTTGTTTATCGTGCTATTTCTTATTAATTAATTAATTTGTTCTCATCGATCCGTTGATCTTAAACTTTTGCCCGCTGCAGAATACATTTACCGTGAAAAAGGAATCGGTCAGTTTCGAATCAACTTTCTGTAATAATGTTCGGCTCTCCAAAATCGCTCTAAAAACACGGTAAAGGGGTGAACGATCCGGGAAATAACCTTTTCCAGAAGATTCTTAAACCGCCGGCTGGCGAGCCATAAAGGCTAAACATTAGGAGCCGCGAAAAATTTATCGAGCACGCGCGCGTAACTCTGGGCGAGGCATTCGGCTTTTCCTCCGGGCTAAACTGTAGAAAAATTGAAATGGGCGAGGCGAGAGGATGAATAAAGATCAGAGGAACACAGGGGCGGTGGTGAAACGGCACCGGTAAAAACCGGCGACTAGCTTGCTTTGAAATTGGTGCACGCGAACGATATTAACTAGAAACGCATGAACTTTGATATATTCCTGAGAGGGAATTGGAGGGAAGTGGAGGCCGATTAAAGGGGTGGAATCTATAGAAAACAGCGAATCAGCAGATTTCTTGTAACGAGAAAGAAAAATATTGTGAAGACAATTTTCAAATTTCCAGGATAATAACGAATGCGTGTAAAAGAAGCAACTAGTCTGTTTTCTAAATCACTATATTTATTTGGTAACGAAATAATATAAATATACCTTGCAAGTGTATCTTTTTATTATTTTCACATAAATAATTACAGGAGTTAAGTAATTTCGAACTTCAAGTTGGGCTGCTGACACTATAATTACCGACGATTAGGTTATACTTATTTGTAACGAAGAAATCAAATTGAAAATAATATTTAAAAAATACCTGATACAAGGGAAGTACACCGTGATGATTACGATAAAAGTCATAGTAACTTTCCAAAGATGTAGATGTCATATTAAATTTACCAAGCTTTCATGAAAAATTACCAACTGGTCATTTTTGCCGGTTTTGGTAGTTACAGTGTTAAAGATATAGGCTTCTCGTGGAAATTGTTAAGTAGACAGTCGCTATAACTACCGACAGTTAGGGTATATTTATTTGTGATAAAAATATCTAATTGATAATTATATTCGAAAAATACCTAATACGAGGGAAATACACCGTAACGATTACAATAAAGATCAGAGTAAATTTTTAAAAGTGTATATATCACAGTATATTTACCAAGTTTCCATGAAAAATTACCAATCGGCCGTTTTGACCAACATTTTGACCGAACGTTAACAAGTAGCCCAGCATACCAAACGGCTATCAAAGAGCATCCAAGTACAGTTACATCGGTGATCCTCGAACACGGGGTAAACAGTAGAAGTGGCAAGGCAGAAAGAATCGACTGGAGGAAGTTTCTCGTCGACGGAGGGAAACGGAAGGGAAATGTGGCCGTTAGTTCTTCCGGTCGAAGTGGGATGCATCGAAGAGTGGCCGCGGAGAACGAGCGCAAGAATTCGGTGGCTGCGAGAGAAAGGGTGGGCAAGAACCGGGGCGCTGAAGGGAGCGAAGAGACCTTCGGGGAAGAAAGGGTGGAAAGAGGAGAGAGAGAAGCGGCGGAAGGCGGAAAACAACGGAAAATAAAGCAGCGGAAGAATCGCGTCGCAGGAAAAAGAATGAGGGCGCTGTCAGCTGGTGGAAATTATTCTGATTATGCTAATTCCGGTTCTGTTCCACTCCTTTACCCAGCAGTCCCCCAGACCCATTGCCTCCCTGCTGCTGTCTGCGCCATCTTTCATGGCTGATATTTATAATATAGGGGTGCCCGAGCAGTTTCAAACTCTTTCTGGACCCCGACCGCCCCCCTCCCTTCGCCTGCACGCGCTCCGACCACCATTTGGCCCTCCATCGGAGACCACCCCACGGCACGCTCGACTGTCTTCGGGCTTTCGATAAATTTATTCATATTCCGGGCAAAATTTCGTCGCTACTCCCGAGGGAACTCGGTCACCAACAGCCTCTTCGGTCCCGCGGCGCTCGAGTTTAGCCGCGATTTACCCGGGGAAGTCTAACCGTTGCTCGAGCACCGAGCAAACAGATCCATTGTCCGCTGAAGGGGAGATTGATGAGGTAGACCATGATGCTGATTTTTTATTTTCTGTTGGACAGTGGACAGTGGACAAAGAGAGCAGCAGACTTCTTGTATCAATTACGTTTAATATATTGAAATACACAACGGATACGGCTCTTCGATATACACTGAGAGGATGTCTGAGAACCGTAGCGGAATGTAAAAATATATAAATGTAAGAAGCGAGATTTCCCCGGGTTGGAGAGCGGTGTGTAGGGTCAGGGGGCGGCCGAGGAAGGGGGATAGTTGACGAATAACATTTGACGAACAGTAGTTGAAAAATAACGATTGACGAGCCGTGTACGCTCAGGCGTCCTAACAACCTTCTTTGTAATAACCGATTGTATTCTTGATATCTTTTCATAATAAATCCTGCTACATATAAGGACGACAAAGTGACGTCATGCCTACGAACTAATTAGTCATAACACCTAAGTGGAGATGTCGCAATTAGGACTATTTCTCCAACATTTTTCACGCTTTTTTTAACATACCACACCTCGAGTACGAAAAAGAGATCTTTCTAGCTGGGTCGGCATGGTTGTTGAAACGGGTTTCGAATTTAAGAAATAGGAGCACGGTAGTAACATCAGAGCTAGCTAGCGTGCTGGTTCGTAATCTCGCCGAAGGTCGTAAGTTCTCCTTTTTAATTAAAGGTGCTTTCTATTCATGCCGGAGACCAGGCACGCCCACCGTAAAAGTTACGGTACGTTATTTCATGCTTCTCGAAAAAGCGTTACTCGTTTCCCGGGGAGAGCTTGATCGTTTTCGGTTAATTACAACCCCCGTTCGCCGGGACGATTCGTAAAGAGCGAACGGATTGAAAGGATTTGACACCGGATCGGGATCGGGGGATCACGAGCCGCTTGGAGGGTTGGATCATCAAACGCTCGTGATCCGTCGCCTCTGCAAACAGAGGAACACGTAAATACGGACGGTAATGCTCGAGTAGCCTCGTGTTTGCTCGGGGAAACAAGCAGATCGCTTTACCCTTTGTTAACTGCTCGATAAAAAGTGGCGGCGGCGTATTATGTTTGATTTCGTATTACAACACCCTCCACTGACGCATCGAATGCATGCACGAATTGTAAAATCGATCTCAGCCGTTCAATTTACAAGAATGGAGAAACTCTGGAGAAGATCATAGATTAGGTTTCAACGAAGTTAAAAAGAATTGCAAGGGAACGATAAGGAAAAACGTTTATGATATTTAAAGCTGAGTTTAGTATTGAACTAGAACTATAGAAATATTTTTAATACTTAAATTTTGTAATTTAATATCTAATTCTTATTATCTTAAAATTCATTCTGCAGCATAGTTCGTTGAAATTCAGTATTTCTCCAGATACGTTAATCCCTTTAGGCAGGTTATAGTAATTAAAAATTTATCCAATTCTTATTATCTTAAAATTCAGTATTTCTCCAGACACGTTAATTCCTTTAGGCAGGTTATAGTAATTAAAAATTTATCTAATTCTTCTTATCTTAAAATTCATTGTGCAGCATAGTTCGTTGAACATTCAGTATTTCTCCAGATACGTTAATTCCTTTAGACAGGCTATAGTAATTAATCAAACCGTCTCACTGTTACTGGTTGTATAATACATTCTTTTTTGTCGCCCACCCTTTATTTCGCATGCCAAGAATAATACAGCATTCAGGGAACCTAACTGTACCGCCGCTAAACCTAATCCCCGCTAAACTTACTCCCAATTCATGTCACCCACGTCGCCAACCAGATCCACTCGCAATATTATGCTAATCCTATTCGCGGGCGCGCGAAGTCTAAGCTCCCTCGCGAATTCACCGTCATCGGTTTCACACGCATCCCTCTTACGAGCACCCAGCACAGTCTACGCGTCGTCGCGGCTACAACTTCGTTATTAATAACGTTATTAATAACGTTATTAATCGCGCGCGGACACGTCCCGTTCGCGGCGAAATTCGTGAAATCAAAGCACGGTTATTACTCAACCGGGGCCTGGACAATGAGAGCCGCTTCGTCCAACCGGATATGTAGGTTAGCGATGGGCCCACAAAGGTTGCGGACAATAGTAAGCACAGGATGATCCTCGAGAGAGAAAGATGCACGCACAAAAGCAGAGAGCAGAAGAGAGGCAAGCGAAGAAAACAGAAGGGGACAGCAAGTTGAAAAGAGAAGTACTAAGTGACTGTAAAAGTTTTGTCAATTTTACACGACGGGTATGTTCGAGAGCTTTGTGTACCTCTTACGTATCATTCGTTTATTTAGTGTTAAAATGGTTATATGAAAATGCTGGTTGAGACAAAACTTTTGCATTCACTTAATAGAAGGAGAGAGTAAAAGAGAGATACGTATGTGGATGAAATGGTTGCAAAAAGCAAGAAGGAAATACGAAAGAGTTGCATAAAGAGAGAGAGAAAAAATAGGCTGTAAAAGTATTGTCAAAATTTATGTAACAAAAATATTTTACCGATTTTCAATACTTCCATTTATTCTCCACCCATCGCCAACTTATTTAGCTACTCCTACATGGTAAGACAAAACTTTCGCAGTCATCAAACACAAGAAGATAGGAAGTCAGAGGTAAACGAACGAAACGAGAAGGACACGCCAGGCAAAGGGAGAAAATCGAAGATCTTCGTAGGTGGGCAAACGTCGCGCGTCACCTTTAATTAATCACGCGACTGTATTATTTCCCGTTTAAGCTCCCCCCTTGTTCGGTGGCCCGTCGCAAAACGGCGGAGGAGGAGGAGGAGGAGGAGGGAAACGGTGACCCGCTTCGCTTGAGACGCGCGGTACAAAAGAGGAGCGGGAAAGCAAAGCCACGGCCACCTTTACAGACAGCCATCGTATAAACATGTCAGTTCAGCGAGGCTCGTCCCGAGGAAGGAACGGGGCCCGTGTGTTCATCCATCACTACCCGTCCCTCCCCCCCAACCCTCCACTTTCTTCGTCTAGCCTTCCACTTCTGCGAGCCGCCTTTCTTCCTCCTCCGACTTCCTCCCGATTCTTCGTTGCGCGCACGATTCGTGGCTATTTTTCTCGCGGCCCCCCGTAAAAAACGCTCAAAACGCCGAGAGGCTATGTAACGGGAAAGCCAGCCCCCCCTGGATGCCCCCTTGCCATGCTCCCTACGGGTTTTCGTCGCAGCAGGCAATTCGTCGAGCTCGTGGTACCGTTATCGTATGTCGGATCGAGCGGTGAATCGAGAGATTCGAGGTTCTTGCGCTTCGAGAGCCTGGTCGGATCGTCCGGATCGAGCGTAGGATTCGCGGAACGAAAAATGACATTTTGGTGGAGATAATCGGAGAAACTTAGGGGAGAGGTATAGAAAATTAATGCTGGGAGGGATAACTGATGTTCGTCTCTTCGATACAGAATTAGGTGTTACAGTAATATCTTGTACAGAAAGAATAAAGGAAGGTTTAAGTATAATAGGTATAGTAGGGGACAAAAGTTTAAGACCAAGCAGTCAAAGAAACCAAAGTAATCTATAAGGAATCGCATGATAAATAAAATTTTCATTCGGTGCAAATCAATAAATAATGTTCTACCGTAATAATAATAAAAATAAATGTGCAGACCGTATTTGCAAACCATAAAACACTATGTTCTACAATTGCCCGCCCGTCTTAAACTTCTGTCCACTACTGTAGATACTATGACATGTTTATTGAAATTGGTATCGTAAAGCAATAAATAAGTTTTTATGTAAACCTGACCCCGATCTCGCCCTAACTATTAACCTAAATGACCAGCAAAGCGTCATACATCCCCTTCTCGACCCTTCGACATTTTCCTTCATTACCAAAATTCAATGCTTCTCTAATTAACATAGCTACAAAACATGCTTTCAATCCTAACAATCCTCCAAGCCTGACGCATATATCCGCGTATATATTTATTTAACGGGTTTTGTTCCCATCTGCATACATTATGCAATTTCCAGTAATCGAATTAACATCGAATTGAGTTGATTTAAAAAGGTAACATACGATGAGAAGAACCCTCATCTCATATCCTATTTCTATCCGTTCATCCCACAACCGCACCCTCGCGAGTCAATCATAAGTCAAACCTATAATACCGCGATCCACGGGAATTCCACAGCCGCGTCTAACTCTCCGCTGTTGGAGGCCATTGCAGTGGCTCCGAGGCGACAAGAAAAACGCGGAAGAAACCGAGGGGAACGAAAGAGCGGAGGACCTAACGGGAGAAGCAGGGCTCAGAGGGACCCATGGTGAAAAAGCGCTAGCTAGGAAAGGGGTAACGTTGACGCTCCTACGGGGAATGGGTGCTGAAAGAGGGTGGAAGCGGGGTAGGGTGACGTATGGCGTGTCGTCGGCGAGCGTCACTTAGAGTGGCGGATGAGAAAACGTCGTGGAAGCCGGGAAAGAGAGAACGGGCACACGAGTCTAAGAACCTGTCTGCGCCCGGTGACGGCGCATTGTTGGCAGGGAAATCAGACGAAAAGGCGCGATAACTAACCGCATAATAAATGAACTGTTCACGGGAGCGTAGGCGGAACGGCGGCTTGATGCCGCGTAGCCGCTGATGCGCCCCGGAGAACCCATCCCTTTTCGTCTTCTTTCGGATTATCTGCGCCGCGCCGAATTTCTATGGAGCCCGGAGACGTGTCACGCGGAGAGGAAATTCCGCGGGAGGACCCAGCCGCGCGATATGACCTGATTTTTCGAGCGGAGAACGCGAAGGGGCGGTTTGCGGCGAGCTCGGTTTCAGCTGCTACGGAAATTATTCCGCTCGTGGGCGGACGGAGGACGGTTGAAGCCACGGATAGCGGGGGACATTTCGTGGAATTTTGTGTTGGGTTTTGCTGCTTGGGTTTGTTTTAACGTGCAATGGCGGCGGAAGGTGCGCCTCGAGGCAGAGAAGATTGATAGCGTCAGATAAAGCTTTAGAAATAGTTTTTGATTATTGTCGCAGTTATTTCGGGGATTTTGGGGAAGATTCATTAGGTGCAGGTGTATTGTATGTAATATTCTTTGGCGCTTTATGTATATTGGACGTTAAACTTTTGTAGTGAAAAGACAATTCTCAAATGATGTACCGCTCTTACAGATTTCCGAATATGTAAATAGTTATATTTGAAAGTTTCACTGTTACTTAACTGAATTAAATAAATTTAAGCTTAAGTAAATTCTGATACTGTGCCGTTGAAGACTTTTGAAAACTGAGGGTTGCTTTTCGAATACGAAGGGTTGAAGGTATATTAAAGAGTATTAATTCCATAAAGACATATGCAAATTCTTCTTCCAGCTACTCTATAAAAGTAGGTGGATTTTGAGGAAAATTTTTGGTACGAATTTTAAATTTCACGCGACTTTAACTGTCCTGGATATTCCTTAAGCAAAACCGCGAAAGGATCTGATGTTCCTGTTAATTCTCCAGAAATTCCGGAATTTTCCTCCAATTTCCCTAGCTATCGCAGAAGAAACTTCTTCAGACTCATTCAACGTTCGGTGGGGTTTCAGCTAGCGAGATAACGAGTCGAAGAAAATCGAAAGTGCAATATTCCGCGCGAAGCCTCGATATCGAGCTCTCGGAATTACTTCGTTGCGCTTATCGAGCAAGAGGGGATGCAGTTTCTCTATCAGAACCTCGTCCATGGCGTTGCAGTGATTGATACCTGTCACTTCCTGCCCCCCTCCCCCTCATCAGCATCGAGAAGGACGCGGCCAGGCCAGCCACGTTGCTAATTTACTGATAAGAAACATTCAGCGTGCAGCTCCGTCCACCGTCTACCCGTCGTTCGATACTTATTGGCTCGTATCTCGACGAAGCTGCAACTTCGATAAGGAAAGCTTGGAATTAATACTTATCCAATCGAATGGGAAGATCTTTCATTCTTTCCTCTGCCATTGATTCTATTTACTTTTGTTATTAGTTAGTCTTGAACTAGTGTTTAGTTTATTCGAAATTTTAATTCGTGATGAATATTGTAATGAGCTACCATGGTGAAATTGTTGCGATGTAAGGTAACAGTCAGCATGGAAAAATAGTGGTAACCCAAATTCAGATAAAAGCACTATATTAACACTAGGTTTACGAGACTTCATGAGTAAAATTTGCAAAAATAATTACTATTATTCCTAGCAATTTTTTTCTGAGCTTTGTCGATGAAGCGATACAAATATACCCAAATCTATTTCCCTCTAAGTTAATTTCAAATTCTTTTTTGTGTGTACCTATTTCTTAATATATGAATATTAGAAATAGATACACAAGAAATGTCCATAAATCTAGTGTTAATTATAAATTGGTGTAGGTGAGGCTATTCTGATGTAAAGCGCAGGTAGGACATTACTACTAATGAGTGATATTCCAGTTAATGTTGCCAGTAACATTACCAACTCTTATTAACTTAATTCCATCTCAAGCATTCTCAAATTTTTGGAAATAACACCATTCATTATCTAAGAATCTATAAAAGGTAAAGAATAACTAATATTCACACCAGACTACACTACCGCTATTACTCTATCGTCCAAAAATTATTACACCCTCATTAGAAGCTTCCTAAACCGTTCTTTCAACTAAGCTTGACTGTTTACACAAATCACATCGTATTTCTTAGTGTCCCTAATCGTTTACCTTTTGAACGAAAATAAAGAAATAGGATGAAAGTGAAAAAACAGAGATCGAAATGAGGAGAATACAACAAATTCGAGACAGAAGAAACGTACACTGAGAGAAGTGTAAAGAATTTGTCGCGGCAGGACAAGCATTCGACAGGGCAGATAATCGGGGGAACGTGCACTCCACTTTCCTATCAAGGCCGCAGTAAATTTAACGCGGTGCGCCACCGATAGGGCTGAAAATGGCGAAAGGAGAGACAGAGAGAGACTGAGAGAGGGGTGGAGGAAGGAAGGGAAGGAGGAGGTAACGGTTGCTTGGATAATGCTCGACCAACATCCTCAATTGATCTATCGACCGACCGAGAGTGCAGAGGCTGGATTCAACCTTAACGAAATCTGGTAATGGCCGAGATAGAAGGTGCCTCGCGATTCGATGAAGGGGCTGCGATCGTTTGGAAGGGTAGGTTCGAGGCGAAGTGGAACCAAGGATTGTTCTTTATCTGGTAAAATAAAATGGTCCAATCTTTTACTACCATATCCTTCAGAAACACTTGAAAACCTTTAAATTGTTAAAAATACTCTCCCTATCTTTTACCAACTTCCTTTTCGCTTGTATTATCCTTCTGACACCAGAATTAATACTAGATTTACGGACATTTCTTGTATGTCTACTTCCAATATACATGTACTAAGGAATAAGATACGGAATAAGACATCGAACAGAATTTGAAATTACAGAACTGAGAGGGAAACAGATTTGGTTATATTTGTATAACTCCATCGATAAAAGTTAGCAAAAATTTTTTGGAATAGTAGTAATTGTTTTTGCAAATTTTGCTCATAGAATTCAAAACCCGTGAAACTGATGGGTCCCATAAACCTAGTGTTAAAGCAGTCAGTGTTACAGTCAGCCAAAACATACAATAAGACAACCAATCACACTTTCAAAGAATACACAAATTATCTTACACTTCACATTATGATACTATTCTTAACGTATACCAATTAAAAAAGAGAACCCATTAATTTCACGGTCTACAAACGAAACAAATTCGAACTGTTCTTCCACTCTCGCTTGAAATAAGATTTTCCACGATCGGGAAAAAGGAGGAACCAGGGTGTCGCAGGGGGTGGTGATGGAGGCAAGGGTGTAGCGAAAGCCGACGCAACGGTGCCTCGATGGGGGGTAAGGGGCGATAAGACGGCGTGAGTAATGAGCAATGCCGCGAGTGATATCAGCGACCGAGAATGAGACGCTTTCTCGCCGCCTCTGAGGGTCCACGAGAAGAGGCTGCGGAAGGAAGAAGAGGCCACGGGGATGCGAGAGAGAGAGAGGCCGTTACAAATCAACTTTTATACCGGCGGAGAGAAAAAAGTTCATTATTGGTTCCCCGTAAAAAGCCACGGATCCACCGCCGTTGGCCCATGGAAACCTTTTCTCCCCCATCGAGAGGGGAGGGGTGCGCTTCCGGCGCGAATATGAAGCGAGAAGAAGAAGGGGTGGTGTGGGGCTCCTCTCGATTCTTCTCATCACGGCTGATAACGGATACCTCGTTCGAGTTTCGGTCAAACGAGGCATGCTTTTGGATGAAGCCACAGGGAGTCGGTTTGCTGGAAACTTTTCGTATCGACGTTCCATTTGTTGCATTTTCGAAAGAATTTACCGTTGAGCGAACTAGATTTCCACCCAATAATATTTAGCAACGATAATTCCAGTGTAACATCTCTGGAATATCTAATACTATTTTCACAAATAATGATGCAGTAGTAATTACTAATTTATAATTATTGTAAGTTACAAAACAATACCAAAAAAAAAGAATGGTGGCCAGGTGATATAGTTTTTTTAGGTTAGATCATGAGATAAGTGATAAATAAGATTAGGTTAAAGGTTAAGAAGATAAACACAGTGTAATGTAGATAAAAAATAATGAGAAATGTGAGCGAAAGAAGCGAGTGTTTGAGGTTAAGAAACAAAAATGTAAACCATGTCCACTTTTCTTGGCTGTGGAGCCGAAAATAAAAATTATTTATTATAAATAATAAATAAATATTATCTGCCAATATGTACATTCGCAAACTTACAGTTTACAATTTATTATACGACAGTTTAAGTAGCCTCACAGTGTTGATCTCACAGGTTTACGTGAAAATTTCAATGTCTAACAGAACGTTATAAAATTCCATCCTATCCCCGATGGAAAAATGAACGAGCTTTAAAGAATGAAAGAAAAAGATTGTACACAGGGTTGTTTCGAAGGCAAGCAGAACCCAAGCTAGCAAACGGAAAGATCAGAATTAGCGGAAGTCCCATGAATCTATCAAGAATTCGCGAAGAATTATAATTGCAGCCGGAGAAGGAAGAGGAGGACGAGCTTCCACCCCCCTCTCTCTCCTGCCGCCCCCTTTGGGTGGCGAGAGACGTGTGCAGCAAATCTACCCCCTGTAAATCTACGCGGTGTCGTTTCCACATCCTGTTTCACTGTTTTCCACCAAATAATTTCAGCTTCATTCTTCATTTAGCTTGGCACAAACTGCCGCAAACAACCGGCCCCTCCCCCCCTCGCGGCGCGCGGGGCCAAGTCGGCCGCATTTATATTAAAATACTAAGAAAAACTTCCACCGACCCACCCCTCGTCCACGACCTCGCCCCCTTCCCTGCTACTTCCTCTCCATGCCACCCCTCGGTCCACCCTGCCGTTGGAATCGTTAATTTTCTGCTTCCATTCGCTTCTCGTAAATCCCCGTGCCCCGTGGAAAATAATACGAGCAGGAAACGTTGACCATTATTTTCGGGGCTCGCCTAGCGGTTTCATTAAAATTATGATTTCGATCCACGGTGCCCGTCCCGCGAGTCTTCGTGCCTGGGAAAATACGACGTGGTCCCACGATGGAGTTGAAGCTGTTTCTTGGATTGTGAGACCTCACGACACGCTGGAGGTTTCTGTTGAAGTAAAGACGGGCTTGAGTTTTAGAACGAGTACGGGGAAACTGTAAAATTTGTTAACCCTCGTGCACGGAGGACACTTTTGAGACAGTTTCGGTGAGAGAATGCAATGGGAAGTAATTGTGTATAAATTGTTGGCAGCTTGTTGTTAAATTAAAAGGGACTTCTTTATTTTAATACGAACTAACTTTTAATACGAGTGTAATTGATGGGATATTGTATTAAATAGGGTGCGATGATCCTCAGTCGGTTACTCGTTAAATTTTAGTTTTTCACCAAGAGGCTTATGTCTGTCACAATCGGTGCTTGCCTACTTATTGCAATTTTCCTACGAAATAAGTGGTGCTAACTTTGGTGCAATTGCTCGCAACTATGTGAAGCATACGAGATTCACAGCTTTAATTGTACGCGTGAGATTCACGTACAACCGATTATATGTGTATCAACATGAAAGAATAAAAGCGATATGCATTTTGCAATAATTAAAACAAAAGTATTGATGGTTGCATCTAAATAAATCTTTAGTACCTTGTTCAAGGATTAAAGAAAGAGATAAGGATAAAGAATAGAATAATTATTGAACGATAAAGTTGTACAAGAGACTTGTTACATTTTTCTTATGAATTTTTATAGAAATATTGAATGGTACGGATTGTTTTAAAACGAGACAATTTTTATTGGGATTTTTCGGGATGGAGATTTTGAGAGAACAAAAAGACAGAGGGGGGTTTGTGGTTATTGGTGGTAGATTCGTCTGTTTTGAGCCTGACGAAAAAGCTCGGTCAATGGCTGGTCGCCATGCACGATGAGAGTGGATTTTTCGTGAGATCCAACCGGGTGCATCATTAAGGTACCCACACGTGAAACTTCCCTACCGGGTGAACGTCGGAGATGCCGTGGATTTTTTGCAATTACCCGGCTAAAAGAACCGGCTCTCCGATGCTCGATGGAATTAAACTTGACAAGAACCGATTTGACTATGAGCAAATGCTTTGGTAGACGGGAGGAAGGATGTACTATTGCAAAAAGCTTCAACGAAACTGTAGTTCTATAACGATTGTTAAATCGTAACGTTGCACCTTGATGATAAGAATCGTAACCACGATATATGTTTAACCCTTTCGCTACGGCAATCCAGTCATCCGAAGCACCGTTACAGAACGAAAACTCGCGTCAGTCTTTCTAAATGTTAAATGACAACTGTGCTGAATAAAACAATCTCTAATGTAACAAGTGTATTTACATTTTTAATGTGAAAAGTTAAGATTATTTAACAATTACAAATTTATTAAAATGCAAATTTACAAATTACAAATTTATTACAAAATTATTAAAATACAATTTTACAAATTACAAATTTATTACAAAATTATTAAAATACAATTTTACAAATTACAAATTTATTACAAAATTATTAAAATACAACTTTACAAATTACAAATTTATCACAAAATTATTAAAATACATTGCTCTAATGTGGCAAGTATATTTACCTTTTTTAATATAAAAGGACTTATAAAATTATTAAAATACAAAACACACTTGAATGTCGCATATATGCGGCGCTCGAAGCGAAAGGATTAATATAAGCTTCAAGTCTAAACAGCAATTAAAATTTAGTGAACGATACAAATCATAAGAATAAGATCAGCATTCGATACGAACTATAACAAGAGAATATGTAATTTTCAATCGTCAACAGAATCGTCATCTCTTCTAAAATAATTGGCCTGTGTATCTATCAACTCAACAATGTCCCCGTAACACAGCAATTACCTAATTCAGCTGAAACTATACTTCCTTCAGAACATCCCACGAGAAACCCTTGCACAATAGACGACTTCGAGGACACCAAGTGTAAGGTCTCGCGGTTAGAAGCCGAAGCGAGGTAGCGAGGCTGGCAGCTCACGTTACATTACGTTCCATTATCTCGCGTTTTTTTTTTTTCAAGAAAGAACGGAGATGACCGTACATATAAGCCCGTGACGGCCACGGTGTCCCGCCATGGAATTAAAACTGCTCTTCGTTATAAGAGTGACCCCGCTTTCGTCCACCTGCGATCCGCCTACGCGAGGCCACCTAACGCGCCGCTTAGAATTGAATAAATACGTCCGGTTGACAATGGGATAGCGTCTTCGTGGAGACAACGAAACGTGATTAATGATGCAGACAGCTTTCATTTCTTTTTGCTTTTCTCGTTGCTGAAGCAGGAAGAAATCGACGCCGATCCGGTAGGCTTCTGATTTAAACGGAGATGTTTTTAAATGGTGATAGAACATACTTTATTTTTTATTCTATCTGGAAAAGAAGTGTACAAGTAACATTTTTAATTTATCCCAATGTAAAAAAAATATCTTTCCATTATGTTATAAATTTCTGTAGCATCTACTGTCTATTTACTCCGTATGTCTTTTGATCCTCATAGATAAAATTTTATAGACTCGCTATTCGGAAATTAGAAAAGTGTATAAATTTATAAAACTACCCCTGTCTTATCCGATTTCATCCTCAGAATTTTCTAAGGATCTTTCAAATTCGTAAACTGTGTGCCATGTAAATTGCGACTGTGATTCGTATCACGCATAAATCCGACAGCAAACGTTAACATTTCACATAACGCCCCGAGAACCGAAGGTATCTTAAGCCAGCCAACGGCAAAACAAATCCTCCGGAAGCAGGGCGGAGAGGAGGAAGGAAAATGGAAACATCGTCGCAAAAATGTAATTGAACGGTGAACAGAGGGAGGAACAAGGGCGGGCAAAACCGTCCGCAGAGAAATTACGTTCACTGGGCCATCAAGCGTCACCGAGCCACGACGCTTCGAGGATCGAACGAAGCAAGAAAGCTTTCAGCCGGCAAGAAGTCTACGGGCGGTAACGCAATCCCGGTTTATTAATTTCGTTTCGGGGCCGAACTTTTCGCGGAGCAAACCGCCCTCTTGGTGAAGGCCAAGGGTGGCAACAGAGGGGGGTGGAGAGGTGGAGTGGCGAACCACGAATCACGTATGGAGACATTAATTTCTTACTTGAAAACTTGAGACATGAATTAATAGCGGGGTTCTTCGTCCCTGTTAGGCGTGCCGGCGACAGGATTCCCTGTTATTACACCGAACATTCTACAAAATAATTTTTTTTTTTTTCTTCACCCGACCCCACCCCTCCCCTGGTCCGCTATCCGTTGTGGCCCGCCGCCGGATAAGATTAATGAGGCCGCGGGCAAGAACTTCAATAGCGAGCCGTTTCGCAAATTAATCTTGGACATTTCTTTAAAACGTATTAATAACGGGCGTTGTAGCCGGGGGCCGAGCGAAGCTTTTTCCCGAAGCGAACGCTATAAATTACGATCGCGCAGTTTTTCCCCGCGGATCTCGTCCGGTTCCTTGAATATCGAACTCGTGGGGTGGATATGTGGATACGGCGAGTACTTACGCGGGCAAGAAGGAAGATAGAGGGGGTGACGAAAGAGGAACGGGTCGCTTTTTCCTTTTTCGTGTTTTTGTATTAATAGGGAGAAAACCCTTTATGTTACAAAGATTATTAGTATATGAATTAAGGGGATAATACGTTTAGTATTTTGAGAATTTTGTGCTTGAAGATGCTATTAATGTTGAAGAAATCAATTTGTTTCTGGTATATGTTAACGCTGACAATAATACGATTAATTGGATTATAATTTCATCCTTAATTTACGATTTCCTTAATTGGATGTTCAGAATGACCCTATGTAGAGATTATTGGAAGCTATCGTGAAAAGATACAAAGTACCATGAAAAAAATTAACGTTGACGTTGAAATCATCTCTAGTAGAGTATCTGTAGAAAAATTATGCTGTAAATGATGCATATTGAAAAGTATAGGGTTTCTTTCGCTTTTCAAAGGAAGTCGGAGGCATTGAAATGGCCTTGACAAGACCTTAACGTTTTCGATACCAAAGCGTGGCTTCTGAATTATTTCCATTCGCTTTGATAACAATTTCTCCACCTTTTACGATACATTAAATTATCATATCTCGCACGTCTGAACCTATCCGTAAAAAATTGTGTGACATGTTTTGTTCATGTGATCTCATCTAGGTATCAATCTTCGACAGCACATTCGGCGGAACTTACACGAGGACATGCACCTCAACACCCTAACACGATCCTTTAACCAGACTCTCCGGAAAGCTACCCATCGAAAGCAATCGCGGTTCCCTTGCGAACCACTCTAACCGTGCAAGATCTCCGAGCACCTCTCAGCCACCAAGAAGAAAGAGAACAGCCAGTCGCCAGACAGGAGCAAGCAGCAGCGATCCTCGCGAGCAAGAAGCGGCCCTAATCTCCCGATGTCAGCGCGGTGAGCCAAAAAGTCGGCGTCGGAACGCGGGGAAGAATCACGCGCGAAAAGAAAGCAATGTGATCATGCCAAGGTACGAGAGGATTCGAACGCATCGAAGGAAACATTGAAGTGCAACTAATTCGTGCTATTACCGGCTTGGTAGTAGTACGGTTAACGTAATTACAAGGTATGCCCGTACGAGAACCACAGAGTGTTCATCCCTTTCTCTCTCTCTCTCTCTCTTTCTCTTACTCTCTTTCCCTCTTCGTGGCTCTCCCGAAGACAGAAGAATGATGATGCTACGTGCCTGTTGCACGGCGTGGAATCGTGGACGCGTGGTTGTTGGCCGACGGAGAAGGCCCGGGACCCACGGGAACCGGTAATGGGAGGAGCCAGGGAGCCTTCAAACGGCGGATCCTGGCCGGTGCACTTGACTAATCGAACGTCAAACGCTAATAAGCAACCACCGATTGCCGGGGCAATTTCATTCGCCGAGGCGAAAGCGGCTCTCTGCCACGGCTGCCCTTTCAGGCTTTGCTTGCCTCGCTCTTTTTCTGCCTCCTTTTCCAAGCGGATCCATCGGCAAACCTGGCCCCTGCTACGGGTCCTGGTTTCTTTCGTCATCCACGGAGCATCGACTTTCGCGTTTAATACCCCCCCGTTTCCTGTTTCGTTCTGAATTCCACTTCAGCGGTGATACCGACGGTGGGTGTGATTAGGATTATCCGTGGAGGGAAAAAAGGTAATTGTTTGAGACATCGAATTTTGAAACGAGCGAGGGAAGGTTCGAGAGTTCGTCAGTTATTGAGTTTTTTAGAGTAAAATGTTCGACGTTTTCCTATTAATTAATCTAACAACGCATACCTAGCATTTTAACCAAAAGAAAATGTTGCAAAGCTACTCCTAGGTGTAAAGCCTGGGCTCAAAAGCTCAAAGTCTTCCTTCTAATTAATCCAACAACACATACCTGGCATTTTACCCAAAAGAAAATGTTGCAAAGCTACTGTAGTGGTAAAGACCGGGCTCAAAAGCTCAACGCTTTCCTTTTAATTAATCCAACAACGTCTTCTTAGCATTTCACCGAAAAGAAAATGTTGTAAAGCTACTGTAGGTATAAAGACTGGGCTCAAAAGCTCAATGCCTTCCTTTTAATTAATCCAACAACAGCGCGTAGCCATCGTTTTGTCTAGCAAAAACAGTAGAAAAGCTTGTACAGAAATAAAAGCAACGCTCGAAAGCTCCGTGGCAACGGAGATAAAGATCGCGAGGCAATTTAGCCGGCGTTTCGAGGCGCGATGGCCGCCCGCGAAAGAGAAATCGGTCCTTTCCGCAACAGCAGCGGCTTTCTGGGCGAAATAACAAAGCGGGTAACGCCGTTGCACGCATGTTCAGCGGCGTGTTAGCAGATAAGAACCCCGGTCTCGTGTTCCATTAAATGGATTTAGACGGAAATTAGGTTTGTTAACGCGCCGCCACGAGTGGAACGGCCGCGCGCTGTTCATACATGAAGGATACAATTAGCGCGCTAATTAGCGTGCACTGTACGCAGCGACGCGATACCGAACGCTCTCGCTTCCACTTTCTGAACAAGCGAACCGATTGTTATCTCACGGAAAATCTGCGCAGGGGAAACTGCATAGCCTCGAAACACCTTTTTACAGCCGCGAAAAATATCTGTTCTTGCAACTGCTGGAAACTGGAATCAACCTTAATCGCGTTCGATTAAAAGCTTGCCGTTTCTTTTGACGACCAGCACGGAAGCTGAAACGAGTGTTTGAAGTAAGTACAGTCGATTATAAAAATATTCGACGAGTCGTGCGTCTAGGAAATGTAATTTGCGAAACGATAATATCAATCTTCAATTAAGGACAGGTTTTATGGAATTCGTTTGACGTAAGAAACGCAAAGATCAAAATTATATTAATCTCCGTGTCTTTTTATAACCAGCTGTATCTGTTTCAATGACTACAAATGACTACGTGTTTCAAGTAGTTCTCTGTTCAATGAACAACGTTCACTTCGCCCCCCTCCACCTCACCGAGACCACGTCGTCGCAAACAGAGTTTTCCAATCAGCCGAGTAAACGTCGCCGAGTTTCGCAATCGAGGTTTCCCAATCGTTTGGTGTCGGCCGCGCTAAGTCGCGCGCAGCCGCGCGAAATCGCTCGCTTCCTGGCCACGCGCAATTACGCCCTGCGCGGCGTGATTTCAGCAGGAAACCCGTTGCCGGCAGAAAAATCTCCGTGAGAAAGAAAACCGTGTCTCCCATGGAAACACGCGACTCACCATTACCACTTCTCCTCTCTCTTTCTCTTTTCCTATCCGCTTGTTTCGCGTTCCCGGTAATTATCAATAATTACCGCCCGCAGCTCTTTACGCAAATTCATACCATTGTAAACCCAACTTAAAGAACGGAACTTTGCTTGATTGCAAGAAACGGAAGCTTACGCGAATCTTCTTCTTTTTTCTTCTACGTGGAGGAAATTTTCCGAAAGATACCCAACCACCCTGAGGGGGGCAGCTAGGTTATGTGGGATTGTTACCCACTAAAAACCTCCACGGTGGCTATCTACAGATATTGGGGAAGCTTACACGAATCTTTTTTTTTTTTTTTTGCGTGGGGGAAATCTTCCAAAGATACCCAGCCACCCTGAGGGGGTTAGCCAGGTTATGTGGGATTTTTACCCACTAAAACCTCCACGGTGGCCGTCTACCGCGATTGGGGAAGCACCGGGAACTCTATAAGTACACGTCCAGTACTTCCCCCAGCTTACACGAATCTAACATGAACCTAATCCGAACCTAATTCGAACAAAACCTAAGCAGGGATCTGTTTCGTCCTCTGAATATTCAGTGAGTGCAACAGTTTCGACAGCTCTTATATCTCACACGAACAACTTTTCCCTTGCAAATTAATTGCAACACACAACAAAATATTCCTTAAGTGCACAGGTGACGGTAGTTTACCAATTATGTAACGCAAAGCATCACAATCTAACCCGAATTTAAACTCAGCAGAGATCTGTTTCGTTCTCTGAATACCGAGAATGCGAGTGCGACAATATCGACAGTTTCTACATAACACACGGACAACTCTCCCCTTGCAAATTAATCGGGACACACGAAAAAATATTCCTTAAGTGCACAGTTAACCATAGTTTAACAATTACGTAAAGCAAAGCATCAGAACCTAACCTAAGCAGAGATCTTCTAAATATCGAGTGAATGCGACAGTTTCGACAGTTTTTACATCACACACGGACAATCTTCCCCTTGCAAATTAATCGGGACACACGAAAAAATATTCCTTAAGTGCACATGCGACTATGGTTTAATAATTACGTAACGCAAAGCATCAGAAGCTAACCTAAGCAGAGATCCTCTAAATATCGAGTGAGTGCGACAGTTTCGACAGTTTTTACATAACACACGGACAACTTCCCCTTGCAAATTAATCGGGACACACAAAAAATATTCCTTAAGTGCACAGTGACATAGTTTAACAATTACGTAACGCAAAGCGTCAGAACCTAACTTAAGCAGAGATCCTCTAAATATCGAGTGAATGCGACAGTTTCGACAGTTTTTACATCACACACGGACAACCTTCCCCTTGCAAATTAATCGGGACACACGAAAAAATATTCCTTAAGTGCACAGTTAACCATAGTTTAACAATTACGTAAAGCAAAGCATCAGAACCTAACCTAAGCAGAGATCTTCTAAATATCGAGTGAATGCGACAGTTTCGACAGTTTTTACATCACACACGGACAATCTTCCCCTTGCAAATTAATCGGGACACACGAAAAAATATTCCTTAAGTGCACATGCGACTATGGTTTAATAATTACGTAACGCAAAGCATCAGAACCTAACCTCAGCAGAGATCCTCTAAATATCGAGTGAATGCGACAGTTTCGACAGTTTTTACATCACACACGGACAACTTTCCCCTTGCAAATTAATCGGGACACACGAAAAAATATTCCTTAAGTGCACATGCGACTATGGTTTAATAATTACGTAACACAAAGCACCAGAAGCAACAGCAACAACAGCAGCAGCCTCGCGTTGGAATTCCGTTACGAGAGCTCCGACACAGAACAAACACGGTGTTCGAGCGTGAAGCCGGGGGGCGAAAGACGGTGAGAGACGGAGAGATGGGGACGCGGTGAAGAAAGAGAGAGTCGGTCGCATTTGCAAGTAGATTATCATTCCGAGAAGAGGCGAGACTTCCTTCTGGCCCGAAAACAACCGGGCAACGTCTTTGCCGCTGACGTTTGACAAATAAGAAACGGGGTCCAGCCGTATCATTACCCATCCTTCGCGGTGGATTCGTCCCTGGCCGGGGCCGGGGCCATCCTCAAAAACTCTTTCGGCGATCTAATAACGTCGAGGACGCGCCGCCTCATTAGTCAAGTCCGAGCTGCTCACCCTCCGGCTCTCTCACCCTATTACAGCTTGGCCGCGTGTAACCGGTACCACGCTACAACCTGTATACCTCGTCGCACGAGCGAATGCTTCTCTCTTTCTCTCTCTTTCTTACCCTCCTTCTCTCCTTCCTGCTCTCGCAAGCTCTATTTCTATGTATTCCTCCCTACCTTCCTCTCTAACACGCTGCGCCTCTCTTTGTCTTTATCCCTATATCCATTTGTCTCTCTTTCTTGATCTTCGTACACGTTTCTTTCATTCTCTCCCGCCTCTTTCTTTCTCCCTTTTTATTCGACTTCCGTTTCGCCTCTGATCGTTCTGTCGAAAGAAATGAGGAAAAATCTTGCGGTGAAAAATCAAATTTCCCCCCTCCCAATTCGTTGCGATTCATTTTCAAAGACAACTAGGAACGCTCTCCGATTCGTTGAGAATCAGATCGCGACCGTCGAATATTTCAATCTTTCGCGAGAGCAAATATCGCAATTCGAACCTTCGATCACGTAGCGGCCATAGAAGATTTTTCGAAAAAAGGGAACAGAAAAGCAGGGGTCGCGTCGCGCGGAAAAATCGGCGGACAGGGAGAGTCGAGCGAGAAGGAAACGGCGTACGGAACGCAGCGACGTGTAATCCGTAATCATAATTCAAGCCGGCCACCGGTTTTCCGTTGTAACCGATGACTGCTGGCTGGCCCGTCACGTCTCCCCGTCCATCTCCTGAAATCACGGCTCTCGCCGGAATTTTATGTAAAATCCGATGCGGCTGTTAGTTTATGCGGCCAGCATACATTGGCGGCGGTCCCACGGACGTGCCCTACGTACCAAACCCGCCACTTTTCCTCCCTTCCCGTTTCTTTCCCTTCGCCACCCCCTTCGCTCCGCCTTCGACCGCCCCAACGTCGATCCGAAGCGTCCTCGATATTTCGGTCCCGATTTAACGATATTCGAGAGGCACGTTCCCCGCAGAAGTATTTCTATGTCGGTGTCGTGTAATACTGAGTTGAATATGAGCGAAATAAATTCTTCATTACTATGGTTATCCGTTTCATTTGCACCCTTTCACAAATAATGTAGGAATGCGATCGAGTGGGTATGATTTTAGGAAAATGTGAAGGGTGGTTGAGTTGGGCGATAGCCGTGTGAACGTAGGACGTTTGGGCTAGAGGGTTTCTAAGGCGCGAAAGATGAGCACCTGAGAAAACTGAGCGACTGTGGAATTTTGGGAACATCGTAATTGAATGCGTCGAGGAAGAAAGGTTGACAATTAGAAAGGAAGGACATGAGTGTTTGGAAGAATACATAACGGGAGAAATGCGAAGAAAGAAGTAAGAACGTCGAAGTTGCTAAGTTGAAAAGTCGTTTATGCTATTAAATTATATATTGTTAAGTTGTTACTATTAAACTATTTTAAATATATATATATGTACTATATCTGAGAACTTTACTTTATTTTACCCACACCTGAACCCTACCATCCACTCTATTAAATAATAAAGTAAGAAATTTCCTATGATAATATTTAAATAGAACCAACCGATACCTTAATCATCTACGAAAAGAAATATCTCGATACTTTTGGAAGAATCTTCCAATCAGAGTTAATCTTACATACCATAACCTGTAGTAACCAAAAATTTTTCAAAAAACAGCAAGAAAGTCTGAATAAATAGAGAATAAATCGTTAAGCAAACTAACAAATTCAACTAAATCCGTCAAACAATTTTTTCGAAAAGCAAAAGCGATAGAAGTTAACCACCCTTAAAATCGATTTTCCTCAGAAAATCCTTCTCGACGTCGTTAAAAATTCCTCACAATCGTTGACCGAGTTTCCACATGCGACTTCTCATAAGCGACGTCGGCCAGCTCGCGGAACGCGTCGAAGGATGGGCGAAATTTGCATGAAATTGAGGTGCAAGTAGAAATTACGCGATCGGCCGCCGATCGGTCCCGTCACGTAGCCGTTGTATTGCGAAAAAAAAAAGTAGCGACGTGCGAGCAATTTAATCGCGAGCCGCTTCGAGGCGGACGACGGAACCTCCGCGAACGCGGTGGACGCGACTCGTGAAAAAAGAGGGCAAGGAACACGGGAGGGTGGGTTGGAGGAAGGGTCGAGGGGTGGAAGCAGCCGCAGGGTCCCGTTCGATGCGATCTCGCCGGACAAACGGATGGATGGATGTGAATGCAATTGTTTAATTGGGGAAACGGTACGTGGCGCGTATAGACGAAACTGCTCGAGCAGAAGCCCATCCATCACCTAGGAGTCGCCGCCGCCGGCGTCGATGCCCATTCTACGTGCTGGCTTCTTGCGAGCCTCTGCCTCTCCCGGGACGAGCCACTGAGAGCGGTTCGAATCGGGTATTGGGGATTTGTCGCTTCGCGGAATGCTTCGGGGATACTGCTGTTGGTGGCGATTTTGGGATGCGGTAGAAATTGAACACTTTTAGTCGAAGGGAACAATAGGTGGTTAATTCAGGGTATTACAATTTTGGTACCTTACTAACTCTTTTGGAGATTTTACGTATGGATATGGAAGTTGTAGAAACGGTAAAGATACTTGGAATTGATTAGTGCATTATTCGTAAGAGGGACAAAACAGAAGTTCCAGCTAATTTTGAGAGATTTGAATCGGGTATTGGGGATTTGTCGCTTCGCGGTATGCTTCGGGGATATTGCTGTTGGTGGCGATTTTGGAATGCGGTAGAAATTCAACACTTTTAGTCGAAGGGAACAGTAGGTGATTAATTCAGGGTATTACAATTTTGGAGATTTCACAAATGGATATGGAAGTTGTGAAAACGGTAAATATACTTGAAATTGATTAGTGCATTATTCGTAAGAGAGACAAAACAGAAGTTCCAGCTAATTTTGAGAGCGATTTGAATTAGGTATTGAGGATTTGTCACTTCGAAGATATCGCTATTGGTGGCGATTTTGAGATGCGGTAGAAATTGAACACTTTTAGTCGAAGGGAACAGTAGGTGATTAATTCAGGGTATTACAATTTTAGTACCTTACTGACTTTTTGCAGATTTTACAAATGGGTATGGAAGTTATAGAAACGATAAAGATACTTGGAATTGTTTAGTGCATTATTCATAAGAGGGGCAAAACAGAAGTTCCAGCTAATTTTGACTTTGATTCCAAAACACTTTTTTACAATAATTTTGGATTCCGTAATTGTAATGAGACGCTTGGAATAGATGTTTCAATTGATTCTAGTATTTTTCCGCAAAAATTTTATAATTCTATAAAATGAAAGTTTCAGTAAGAAATTAGTACAATTAATTTTCCTATTGATTATTGAGATTATCGCCCTTGCAAAATGCGATAATAAAGAATTGCCTCGATCATTTCGAGGTGCGTTTTTGTACGAGGCGTGGTATTTTGGATAGGCAAAAATTGAATAAAGAACGAGATGAAAAAGGAGGGACAGCGAGAAGGGCAGAGGCCGCGTTGACGTTTGACGTGGCCGCCGGCCACTGACAGTACCTACTCCTCTCTCCCTTTCCAATCGTCCGACAGGGCGCCGTTGAAAAATGATGCGCCGCCAGTGGCTCGGCTAAAAGCACAAAATAGTTTTTCACTCTCGGAAAAACACGGCTTTTTGTCGGCGTCGACGACCCTGAATCTGCCTCTTCATTTTTCTTTCTCGATATTCTCGAATCGCGGCTGAATTTCGTCGCTTCTAACGAAAACAACAACTGTAGGTTAACAAACAGGTTTTTCAACAAAAATTGCACGTTTATTTAACGACGATAAAAAGAATACTTGAACTCGTTGAAAACATCTCTAAACTATAATTCACTCTAAACGTTCAGAACGCTTAACTTTTTAGCCACTTTTAGCTCTACTCAACTGCTCTACAAACTAACTTTCCTGATTAATCATTCTATCGCACGTATATCCGTTCTCTTTTTAATTTTTAATATCTCTGTCGCTTGAGAAAAACATCCTGGTACATCCATGAAATAAAGACTCAGTTCTAGATTCAAAAAAGGCGTACAAATATTTTTCGTCATTTTTTGATGATTCAAATAGATGCAATGTATAAAAATTAATATATACTGCTCTGTATTTCGATGTTGCATGTACAATGATCAGAATTCAACTATTACAATATGTTTCTGTTCAAAAGCAATATGTGACTGTGTGATTGTATGTGTGCATGTACTAAGTGTATTTGTGTAATGATTTCCCATGGAGTATTAATTTTAGGTATGCAGAATAGCGTTGCTGCTTTCTTTTTCCAATACTATTCACTTGCGTAAAAAGACCCAATTGATTTCCTTAAAAGGCAATATTCTCCAATTCTCACAAAACGGTGATTCTTTCTCAGCTTTGAAAAACAATCGCGGAAGTTAAATCTGAATGGTTTCTTCTGCTTTATTAATTTAAGCAGCTTTCAAATTGACTGGAAGCCCCAAGCGAAGCAGCGAGAGAAACAAAGGAGGTAACCGGGGACGTTCTTCTGTTAGAGTTCTCCTCTCTCGTGATCCCGCAAATGGCACCCGAGACCGGGGAACCCTTCCGGACAGACATTTAGCTCATTCCCGTTAAATACACGAAATTAATGCGGCGCCCGGACACGGTTCGCCCCGGAAGAAAAGAAATCCCGGTGGCACGCACTCGGCGCAAGCTTTCGCGAGGAGAGGGCGAATGAATCTTCTTCCTGGCCGCACGAACAAAGTGCAACGAGAGAAAAAGGATACCTCGAACTATGTTTTATTTAAACTCGGTTAGTTTGTTAACCGCCTATAAATTTAAGTTTAATTTTCTTAGTGGGAGAAAAATGTTGTATACAGTTGAGTGCAGTTTCTCATTTTGCGCTGGCATTAAGATAGTAATCACTATAAATGTGGATCGGTAAAGGTGCAGTAGGATGATAACGAAAAGCGACAGTAAAAGGAGAAAAATATTAAGAAAACTAGAGATAAATTGTCTGTTTGTTAAATAAAATAGTTAACAAAAACAATCAAGAAATATACAAATCGCATTTCCAGAATGAAAATTCCAAATTCTAACATCTAAAGTAAAACACGCAAAACTAGATAGCAATTGTAAAATTTCTATCAAAAATCATAATATTTCATCCAGGTCTGGCTAAGAACACCCAAAGCAAAGTAAAGGAGAAAGAAGAAAAAAAGAGACGTGAAAACGAATCCAACAAACAGCCAGTGTCTACCCAGTAGCCACAGCAGTCCGAGGGTGGGTGTGTAGCAAAGGGTGAAGGACGGAAACGGCCACGGGCCGTGGACAGAGGGGTCCGTGGGACAGGGGGATGAAGGGGTGCGGGAGGGCAGGACGCAGTATTTCTTGCCCTGGTCCAGGCTGTATGCTCCCTGGTCAAACAGTGTGTCGCCTTTGGTATTTATCGGGCAAGTTCTCACCTCAGGCTCATTTGTCTTTTCGCCGCGGGGAGTTGTCCAGGAGGGGTTAAACCGGGAGGTGAGAGGAGTTTCGTGGCGGGAAAGAGAGCACAGGTCTCTCCTTCGCGGAGAGGATACACCGCTAAAGCTTGCCACTGACCTCCCTCGCGTTCCTCCACTGTCTTTTCGGTCGCGTTGACCGCTGCAAACGCGGACGAGGTTAGGGATTATTATTGGGGTAACTTATGATAAGAGGAGACGTCGGGAGAACTTGGGAATTGCATTTCAAACGATTAGTTAAACGACTATGAAGTGTTTTGCGTGACGCGCAAATGTTAATATTGCGAGCTTAAAATCCATTTAACACTAGATTACTAAACATTAGTCTAATAGACTACCGACCCCTGCCAGTTTTCCGAATTCGAGATCTGCAAAGATCGTTGCTAATGCTAATTTTCTACCACTTTTCAATGTTCTAATTAAAATATTATAATACTTCCCTTAAGTTACGCTAATTTGTTTGTACAGAGCATAACAAAAAGATAAATCCACTTGCAGAAGAATAGAAAATTTAAGAGATCAAAACGTAAAGCTCAAAAATTTATTTAAAAAAAGTTATCGCGAATCGACTATATTATTTATTATTATTATTATTAATTAATAATTATTCATAGCAACCTTATAAGTTCGCTATGCTAATGCTTCCAAAATTTCCTATGATTTTCTGCAGAAGGTATAAATAAATTTAGTTTAATTTTTAAGTAATTTTCAATTGCATCTCTTCCATGCAAATAAGTGTACTTTAATTGTCGGCAATTTTACTATTAAATCGGAGAAAACTCCTGTACACTGTGTGCGGATCCAAACTTTTAGCCAATTACCTCCCCTATCTCTCACCCTCTACCTTATCGAAGCGAGCCCCCGTGTCCACGAACATCGTCAGCACACGCTCGCTTGCTCGCTCGCTCGAGCGCGCGCGCACATGCAAAGCGCACGACTTTTTCTCCAAGGTTTCGCCGCTTAGGCGTGCAGCTCGCGCGCATAATGCACGCTCGAGCGGGAACGAAAAAACAGATTACGCGGCGCGGCCGCGGACGTTATTAATGACACGCGCGCCGGCCGCATAATATTCATTACCACAAATAGTTGATTATGTACGTTGGCTCATATTTTACCAGCGGCCGACAAAGGACGCTGCTACGCGGCGGAGGCCATGACGAATTAATCTGCTGATTAAAGCAATCCCCCTGACACCACTGGCTGCTACCACACATTTAATACGTCACCGGGAATCAAATCTCGTCCGCCCTTGCCGATTTTTTGCCACCGTCCGCGAAGAGGAGCCGCGAGGAGACGAGATTCTTTCCAGTTGGCACTGAAGAAGAGGGTTGGTCGGAGAAGAGGGAGGGGGGCGGGCGGGCAGAGAGAGGTGTTCGATCTCGTTAGCCTCGAAGAGCGTGCGCGCAAGCAGCGTTATCTCCATTAGCCGGCCATCGGGTATCGTTGGATAGATTTTCCCGGCCGTGGAATGTTGATACCGAGACGCTGATGGCGACGTGCAACCTTTGATCGGCCGGAGGTACACGGTGATCGATGGCGAACAGGGACGCGTGAGCGAATGCGAGTGCCGAGTCCGGGATCCTCCGCGGACTCTTCGAGCGAGACGCTCTATCACGCGTTCGGCGAGGGATACGGTAAGAAGGTACCCGCTTCGACTGTTGAGAAATTGTTGCACGTGTGCTGTATAATTGTATAAACGTGCCTGGAGCTCTGCCTCGCTTAATTGTTACGATAATGTTTTGTAATTATGCTCGGAAGATCGCTGCAACGACTTTTGAGAAATCGTTGCATTTGCGTTGGGTGCACGGTTAAAAATTGGTATAGGTATATCGTGTTTCTGGGAATCGATGAAATATAGAATTATTGCAATGTGAGTTAAGAAGTTAACGGGTTTGTAGGATTAGAGGAAGTTACCAAAAATTACTAGGGTTTGGTATATCTAAACAGGGGAAAATTGCATTCTTGTTGAATCTCTAATAACCTTTACCAAGCTTCTACAGCGAATATTTAAACAATGGAAATTGCACTCATGTTAAATCCCTAATAATCTTCTCCCAGCTTCTACAGCGAATATTTAAACAGAGGGAAGTTGCACTCCTGTTAAATCTCTAATAACCTTTCCCGAGATTCTACAGCGAATTTCTAAACAGAGGGAAATTCCAGTTCTGTTAAATCTTTAATAAGCTTTCCCAAGCTTCTATAGCGATTAACTTTACCTAAAAAATATAACAAACCAACAGAGCAAGCTCTCACGAATCAGCCAAAGAAAATTCTTCCCATTCTCGAACAAGGAAGGAACAATTTAAAACATTTCCTTACCAAATTAAAGTCAAACACTCAGACCTAACCTCTAACCTATCTCTCCCTCCATTCGTCACCGATTCGCCGTACAATTAAGAGCTGAAGCCTCGCGATTCGGGCCGATTTGCATTCGAAACGGAGAGGGCGAACGTTTACAAATCGGTTTTAAATGAATCGGCTGCCGGCGCCGGACAGAGTCCGCCATGTCGGATCGGCCGCGAGATGTCCGTTTTATTAAGACGCGCAGCGGGATAACTTATTACAATTCGCGTAACAGATTCCGTCAATGTTTATAGCAGGCGAGATTTCATCCATCTCCATTTTTCAGCGTATCTGCGATCATCCATCACGAACGCCCCGGAATCCTGGGGTGGGCCTGACGTACGCGCGCGCGCGAACGAGCCTGCCCTTCCGAGCCGACAACTTGTTCCTGTTGACACTATCGAAAGCGCAGCCACTTACGGATGATCATGCACGATTTATCTCGCGACCGATCGCGATTGTCCGCGGGAACGACTGATCGGTCAGCTCGCTGAAAGGAACACGTTCGAATCGATATCTCATGGCGAGATAAAAGCGGGAGGAATCGATGCTACTGGAAACTCTATTTAAATAGGGGTAGCAACGTATATAAGTATTAACCCTTTGAACGCTGTGAACGCATATATGTGGGTTCTCACACAGCCATTCAATTTGAGCTATGAATGCGTATATGAGTTTGAAGCATTTGCATTCACAGAACGACACCTGTACGGATATTTTAATAGTAATAAAAATTCTATGAGATACACGTGATGTGATTTCTTTTACGTCCTCCCCATAATCCATAGATAAATAAGAATCTGTGAATAAATCCCATCAGGATTCTCAAACAACCATTCAATACGGGCTATGAATGTTGTATAGCTTTATAAAATAATGTGCTTTGACGTAAAAAATAGGCACACGCTTAACGTCGCACAATTCAACGCTCAAAAGGTTAAGTTGAAATAAATTTGCATGAAAATAGCGATCTCAAAGTTTATTACTTTTTAAGATAACAGGAGATATTGCTATGGAACCTTATGGAACCGCGACTCATTTTAAATTTCTTCCTATTAAATGTTATAATTAATTACCCCAATTCCAATAACACAATACTTTTCTCGATCCCCTTTTAACCAACCGACCAATAATTTTCCATCGTCCTATCAGCCACCCGTACTCATCGCCATCACTTTATTAACCCCAAACGGAATTAATCACCCCTATATACCAAATCCACCCCAAAAAATCAATCTCTCTGCCCGTATCAAATGAAATCGAGGGAAACGCGAGGCGACACCCGTTTCGCTATCGAGTTGTAATCGACAGAAAGTTCGTCGTTTCAACGGTTAGTCGAGATCGTTAACACCAGCGTGCGACGTTCTCGACGATCTTTACACGGAACACAGGGAAACACAAAGCGGGAAGGGGGGCGGAAAGGGGGGGGGGTGGGAACAGGCGAGTCGGAAACGGTGTCCTTAAAGCTCCACCGCGAGAAAAGAAGCGCGTGCACGCGAACGCGCACTTAGCGTCACGAATTGATATCGAGTCGTGGGTCACGTGACTGGAAACATCAAAGGTGCACGCCGTGTACACTTCGTATCGGGGTCGCCTCTGAAAGCCGATTGGTCGGGGCCGGCTATCCGCGTAGCGTATCACGTGGCACGCTTTCTGGTCACGCGAGTCGTCTTTGTTTCAACTTAGAAAGGGGGTAAAAAGTTTCGCGCGCACCGAGCTTCCGCACCCGGCAACCCCTACTCGAAGGTATGGTTTGCACGGGTGGTCGATAGGTTCAACCTCGAAGTCGACGACTGTCAAGTTTTGTACGTTCGGAGATCGCTACGTTTTTTTGGAGAAACACCCTCTCCTTTCTCTACACGATTAGAATTGATTTTATTCTTGGGTGGATGATTTGGAAACTGAATTATTATCTTCTACCCGTTCATTTTTTTACGATAAGCAGGCATTGCGATGTCTCAGAAAGTTAATACTAGGTAACTTTTTATTTTCTCTACACGATTAGAATTGATTTTATTCTTGGGTGGATAATTATTATTATTATGTCTCAGAAATTTAGTACAGAGTCATTTTTAATTAACGAAGATATTGAAAACCAAACTTCTGTTTCGAATTTTGTCCACCTTCCATCCTGTGATTTTTATAAATCCATTTAAGAAACCTTTCTCCTACTCAAATTTCATTTCAATAATTCCAATCGAATTTCTGGAATTTCTAGAATTTCAATACATTTCTACAACATTCCTTTTATTATCTTCAATTCTATACACACTAACTGAAAAGTTTCACGAAAAGTTCTACGAGATTTGATCAACAACGAACGACCATTTCTATTTCTGTTGAATGGCGACACCATCGAGGTAGAACGCCTCAAAAATACTCCACCGCCCCTTTCAGCGACTGCAGCGTGTTCCACGGACCTTGTTATTAGCCGGTATCGCTATCTCGTGATCGAGTGCGTCGGTTGGTCCTCGACGGGCTGAAATTGCTCGAATAACAAGCAACGCGGCTCGTTTCCGCGGCCCGATGTGCTTCCACGTACGGAACAACCCAGGCACGATAATGCGCGTAATTATATAGCGAGCAGCGTTTCACCCCGACGTGTGTATTACGCGCCTGATCCCGAGAAAGAGATATTAGAAACGCGGTCGGCTCGCGATTCGAGATAACCGGCGTACACCGTTGACAGCTTGACTATGTTTGAAAGCTATACATGCATTCCAGCCATTCTATTCCCGAGTTCGCTCGATTTTAACACACCTATTTCAGTTCCGTGCCTTTTATTCGTGGAACGAGTCGGCGACACTATTTTTCGAATACCGTTTCGTTAAGCAGCTGAATTTTTGTCACTCTAATTTTATTTCGTCTAGTTTGTTATTTAAATGTTGAAATCAGAAAGTTTGGTACTAATTTTAAAGTATATTCTGTGTAGACATTTAGTTTGCTATTTAGATGTTGAAATCGGAAAGTTTGACACTAATTAAAGTGTTTTCCATATAAATATTTAGTTTGCTATGTAGATGTTGAAATCGGAAAGTTTGACACTAATTAAAGTGTATTCTATATAGACATTTAGTTTGCTATTTAGATTCTGAAAACGAAAATTTGACACTAATTAAGGTGTATTCTATATAGATATTTAGTTTGCTATTTAGATTCTGAAAACGAAAATTTGACACTAATTAAAGTGTATTCTACATAAACATTCAGTTTGTTATTTGAATATTGAAATCGAAAAGTTTGACACTAATTAAAGTGTATTCCATATAAATATTTAGTTTGCTGTTTAGATGTTGAAATCGAAAAATTTAGCACTAATTAAAATATATTCTATATAGACGTGTTTCAGCCTTTCGCCTTTTTGTCTATTTCATTTCCTGGATAATATGAAAATTTTGTTATAGAGAAAGTTTTCTATTTGAATATGAAAGGGATAGAAAATCGATGCTTGAATTGTTATAAAAATTGTTTTGAGGACGATCTTTTACGAATGTTCTCTAATTATAATCATCGTATTAGACTTGCATCTGCTTGCATCTTTTTTCACCAGATCCCGCGCTCGAGCAGTCGATTTATGCAGGGTGGGACGCTTTCAACGCGGCCTGCTACGAACGAATCCCATCAGCCGGCAGATGTCTTCATTTTTCTGGCCAAAGGCTATTCTTATATCGACGTTATAATCACGAATTTCGTTCGTCGTTTGAACGACTGCGAATTTTTAATGCCGAGCATCTGCCCCCTTGATTGTATAATCACCCGGTTATAAATCGACCGCGAGCACGTATCATCGCAATTTCGCCGAGCAGTTAACTTGAGAAAGGGACCTCGAAATTGCCCCTCCTACCTCCCCCCTTTCACAATTTTAAGGATCGGAAAAATTGCAATTATGAATCAATTCTAAATTCATACACGAACTATAAAATCTTAATATATGACATACGATAGAATATTTCACAAAAATCAGTTAAACACGTTCCGTGGCACCATAAATGGTACATGGTGTGATAATTACTCTAAACAAGCTAATTACTTATGGATTGATGATGTAATGACATATCGTATGATAATATATCAATTTTTAGTCAAAATAACAAATGGCCAGGAGATCATGCCGAGCAAAAACAGTTTGGCACGGAATGTATCAATAATTTCAATATGCTTGAAAAATATTAAAACACCCCAGCCATAGATAAAAGTTTCAACAATATCTTATTTGCTTTCTAAAGACAACCCTTTAAAAATCGCTCCGTATTCAGTTAAATCTTAATCCCTTGCCTTAAAAGCAATAATCAGTTTACCTCACTCTTCGACTCAACCACACGCAACATCACCAAGCACACGTTGCACACAAAATTATAATACTTACATATTACAATAACGCATTAGCCAACACTACTAAGTCTATGAACAATCACCGAAGGAATATAACAAACCACCCCTAAATCCACACCCTCTCCATCGATCCCCTCCAAATTAATCAAAACCCATCGAAACCGCTAACAACCTATCAACAATCGGCTGAAAAGGCATCGAGCAACGAGCAAATAGCAAAAAGCGACCGAAACTCAACAACCCCGAAGCAGCACCGATAACACAGCGATCGCCGAGGGGCATGGCCGCTGAAAAATAGCGGAACCGCTGAAAAACGATACGTTTCTCGCGCTTTCCGAGCTGCCGCGAACGCAAAGTGGAACTTATCTCTCGGCGGGCTAATAGAATAGCGAGCCCTTGGTGGTTGTGCGCCTCCCGATGGTGTGGGTCTCCCGCGGCTGGAGCTCCTTCGAGGCGGTTTTCCCCTTTCCCCGTTCCGCGGCATTCGAATTGCAAATACCAGAATGTTTGCATGTTGTTGTCACCGCACCGGTACCCGGAGGGGACACGGAGAAGCGGCATACAGAAAGAGCCGCGGAAGGAGGCGAAGGAGGAGGAGGAACAGGGAGAACGAGGGGTTTGGAGGGCGGGGGGTGGAGGAAGAACTCTCTTGAAGAGGAAATGGAGAGGAACCGACTCAAGTCTCAGATAAAGACGAATAAAAATAGGCGAGCGAGCGGAGAGATAGAGGGTGCAGGATGGAGACGGCGTTTCCTGCCCGAGGAACATTAGCGCCCTCGATACTCGCCCCCACACCCACCCCCGTGCCTTCGCCCGCGGAGGGGCCTACGTTCGCTTCAGTGCTGGTCCGAGTGACAGACGCGCGGACACCCCCACGATTGTAACGCTAGTACCGTTTATTCCTTTCGCTTTTTGGTTGTTCCGTAAAAATCGCACTTTCAGCGGCGGACAAACGTTTAAGACTAAAGAGCCAACGAACATAAATTAATCAATTCGTGAGGAATGGCACGATAAATAAAATTCGTATTTTATGCTAATCAATAAATAGTGTTCTACCATGATGATAATAGAAATGAATATACAGACAATATTTGCAAACCATCAAACTTTAAAAGCTTTACATTACCCTCCCTTTTTAAACTCGGCTTTCTTTCAGAAGAGATCAAGAATTCACTGAGAATTCCAATTATTGACACTTTAAGGGTAGTAATTTTTTGTTGGGAAACTGTTTTGGGTGAGCTAAACTCATGAAAGGCTAAAATTAGTTGTTAAATTTTTATTAACAATAAGGTATAGTTGGATATTTTTCGTTAGGTATCTTTCGTGTCTTGAGAAGTCTCAGGGATAAATTACGAAGTAAGTAAAATGATACTTGTTTCGATTTGTCGATGATTTTGTCGAGAAGATTGACTACTCATCTTAATTCCAACAAGCAAGATTTCGCGATTGATCCTCTCACTGCTGTCACACGTCCCGGAAAGATGTATCGTACTTTTCATCCCTCGAAAAATCCCTCTTCCATAATTCTGATAATGTGGAACAAATAACAACGAACATCCGTAACGATGTAACAGAATGCAAATACATTTTCTGTTTCTCGTTCGTTTTTCCTAAGCATGAGAAATCCTTTTCTCGCTCGAACAGTTCATGATGTTTCCATGAAAAGTATTTGTCAAATGCGCTCGACCGAGCTGCTGCAACGGAATATCCTCCCTTATCTCGCTCCCAGTGAAATCGGCGTCGTTACCGAGGAATCGATAGGGAGAACGCGAGTTTTTAGCGAATCTGACCACCTAAATAGGAAAAAAAGGATACTATGATCCCATTTTTTCGACGCTCTCGCGAACGAAATAAGAGGATCGTATAAGAGGATCCTGTTTTCACAAATTAAAAAGTTTAAAAATATATTTTAGAGTTCGAACATAAACAGTAGGAAAATTGAATTTTCTCAGACATATAAATAAAATGGTTTTTCCTTCATTTTCATCACTGTTACAAACGAGATGAGAAAATTGTAAAGAAAATTCTATTTTTTGGATTAAAAATTTCACAAATATGTATTAAAGCTTGAATATGAAAAGTGTGAAAACTGCAATTTCTTATGCATAGAATTCAATGTAAAAGAAGTAAGAAAAAGTTCTATTTTTCATAAATTAAAGACTTCAAAACCACCTTCTTTCTATCACTCTTGCAAAAATCTAGGAAATTACAAACAATTCTTTTTCCTTCGATTAAAAATTTCGCAAACGTTTTTCCAAGGATCGAATATAAAAGGTGCGAAGGACGAAGTTTCTTGGACACATAAATTCAACGGCTTCTCATTTGACGAACGCTAAAGAGAATGGGAGGAGAGCAACAGAGAGGAGAGGAGGGTGTCTAGCAAGGAAACCGGATGTCTCACGAGATCCAGTCGCGCGATTTGTTTCGCTGCTGCTCGTAGCCAAGTTATAAAGTTCCCCCTATCTGCCGGAGAAGATACGTCTCCCGTCTTTGCCTGGGGAGCGTTTATCGCGCGATTCCATATTGAAAAGCGCAGAATGCCGGAGGAAGGATCTCGGGAGAAGTCTCTTTGAACTTCACCCTGACCGTTTATTGGGAGATCTAGAGTCACCGGGGTGGAATCGATCCTTGGCTCGCTTTTTTATGGCATCCAACTTATGATATTCCATCAAGAGGACGGCGCATTTAACATTGTTTACGATAAAACGAAGAAAATATTCATTGATTTATTTGTTTGACGAGTAAATACCTTTTATAAAGAAGTAATACAGTAAAAATAAAACTAAAAGGAGCACAATCGCATACGAGCTTATACAGGAGGATACATTGTTCTACTTCATAAGAATGCAAAAAGAAACTGCAAAGTACTGGAGTGCTTATAACTGAAGATTTGTAGCCTCTAACAATCTGATTGCCTCAGCCTTAAATTTAGCCCAGGATAAATTAAAGAAGTTTAAATAAACAAGTAAATTGGTTAGATTATAAATTCAGTTAAACGAGTTTTAATATTATTAACATTTTAAATACAACAGGTCGGTTTAAAAAGTAGGTAGTATCTTGAATCCCTGACAGGAACGTTAAAATTCACTAAGGCCGTAACTATAAAACTCACGCTATTCAGAGAGTAACAAAATTTCCCTTGGAAAAACAAATATTCTTACACCATCGATGTTCGTTTGCAATTTAGCAACAAGAAACATGATCGTTCCCATTTCCAAGAGCCACTATTACCATAATCGTGCACTCTGCACCGCAAATATTGCAACCGATGCAACGATAATCGTGGAGTTATTCAAATAATTACCCTCCTCGTCGATTGAACGAGATTCAACCGAGGCAATGGCAAAAATTCCACGCAACTCGCCGGGAACACTGAAACGAATCAATCAAACGAGCCCCACGCCACGCAACGATCAAACGAAGTACAGGCATGAAATTTCCCAAGAAACTTCCACGAGGAGATCCCCGCTCGTCCCACGATCGCACGAGGAGAGGATGCTGCGAGGTAAACGCCGGATATCTGGCGTCTGTCCCTTATTATGGCGGCCATTTCGCTGGCCCCGGACATGCTGGTCGCCGCATTACGATAATACAGCCTAATAATAGAGTGGCCGGGGAACAGGGAAAAACAGAGGGACTAGCCACGGTGTCGTGAAAGAAGAAGGGGCCCCCGATTGGACGCCCCGGGCCCGTAATTGCGGCCGTACGATGATTATTGGTGGCGGAGGGGCCCCGATCACGATCGAGACCCGCAAAGCATGCCTCTCTCGATCGTTCCCTCGGCCTTCGTCCGTTTCCAGCCGCGTACCACCGGCTCTAAACACACCCATTACACAGAAAATGCGAGTTTGATGATTGGGTGCGAGAGAGCCTCTCCTTCGCGTGCTGCTCGCTCATGGCGGACGCTTTATCGCAGATCCAAGCCGACGATCGCTGTCGCTCGCTGTTCCACGCTCGGTACCTGAGCTGATGATCGCTAGCTGGACGTGGGAGGGCTCGAATTGTTTCACCGCCATGCCGGCACCGGCATTCCTTCTGCGACTTCTTATTTCATGATGCAATCATTGAGTCACTGAAAAGTGGGAGGAGGAGAGCACCAGAGAAGAGAAGCGACGAGATTCGCCGAAAAAAAAGATTCCCAGCAAGTTTAAACTTTTACTTTGCAGTATGATTGTACAGATATAGGTGTTTATAGAGGAGGAAAATTAAATACATTCTTCGAGATACGATCAGTGTGATTGATGACACCGTAGAAATTTTGCAGTCTGAATGCAGTCGACAAATAATTACGACACGACAAGCCCAATGAAAAACTCGCAGCACAATTGTGTCAAGATTTAAGTAACCTGACTCTCGCAGCGATAATAAAATGCAGTAAAAGCAAAGTTTGATTGATCTCGCGAATAATTTCACTATAACGTTCGCTGTTGGTTACAATTCTAAATTCTCAGATACAACAAAAATTGAAATGCAAAGGCTGAAACCATGTTCTCGAAATCGTCTCCTTAACGTTTTAACTTTTGCTTGCCCGTCCAACAAGCCAGTTGCTCCGGATGTTCCGCTTTTATTGCGGGCAGCGCGTGGTCAAGGTGCAATTAATTTCAATTATAAAAATATTATTATCCTTTATGGGCATAGCAGGTGTTTCGCGGTCAAGGGTTAGCTTTTTGCTCCGAAAATGCTCATGGCTTCCATGTATCTTTACAGAGAAGGCGCTTGGAAACAGGAGCGCGTCGGAGAGATTAATTTCGTAAAGACTACTCCAAGAGAATAGAAGAGTTACAATAATAATAAGTAAATAAATTGAATACCTGAAGAAAGAAAATACATTAGTATATAACGAGATAACTTATTTACACTATTGGATTTATCCAATTGCGTTAATAAGTTATTTAACGGTATCATAAAACGCGAAGGATGGTGGACGACAAAAAAGGAAAAATTATGCAAGAGTTGAAGAGATTAATTTAGTCAATCTCCAAACGGTTTAAGACCGGGAGCAAAAGTATGCAAACTCTAAATGGAATCGGGGACCATGCGTAGCTCTTAGCTTGACGTAGATTTCCAAAGATCGTGCATCCTTTGAAAACCGACGTCAATTACCGAGTCTCACCTAGGGGAGGTGGCTACGCAACGAGCGAGACTCGTCTGAAATTCATTCTACGTGTCTATAATATATGATTCTAACGTTAGATAAAAGATAAAAGTTTGGAACCGTTTGATAAAGTATAGAATGAATTTCGGATTCACATAAATTACAACAACGCGCATCGCAAAGCGGCGAGTTTCCGTTTCAAGGATACGCTTGTTCAACTTAAAGCGAATGGAATAAAATGAAGCTAATATGCACTTCAGAACTATCGTGCATTGGAAAGGAAGTTCGATACGGAAAGCTAAGGTGTGACTCTAATTTCGCAACACTAAACTATATGCAATGATCGATTGATCATTAAAAAACGATCCGAAAACCACCCAAAGTGGGTGTTCGGTAATAAACGCGAGCAATGAAAAATCGCGACGCGACCGAAACTACCGAGTTCGCAATCGCTGGCCAACATCGTCGAACAGTGCACAACGCACTCTCATGCACTTAATAATTGCATGCAAATGCGCTCTCGCGAGCCGCCCCCGCCTTCAACCGTGTCACGGCATCCATGCCGCGACTTACGCGGTCGCTGGGGCGACGCCATGGCGATAAAACTCACGGGGCCCAGCTAGGGTTCGAGCACGGCCCTGCAGATGGATGCAACAGTCCACCCCTGCCGACTAACGGATGCGGGAACGCTCCACAAACTGGCGGAACGCCCACAACGGCGACCAGTGGAAGGAGCATGCCGCTGTCCCCAACGCGTAGCGCCGAGACCCGTCCACCTGCAGGACCTAACCCTGGTCGAGAGCAACCACCGCTCCATCCGACACACGGCCGCAGTTCCCCGACTGAACACCGGTAGTCGCATCGCCATGACGCCGCCCCAACAACCGCGGCGCGAACATGGAATATCGTGCAACGAGTGAGATTGGAGAAGACTCGCGAGAGCGTCTTACAGAAGCATGCAATTAAAAAGCGCATGTCGCACCACGGCGGCGAACGAGTGCGCCATGCAAAGCCCTTCGACACCGAACGATTGCGAAACTATATACGCGCGAGAACACTGAATTGTTCTTTGCGAAACGACGACAGGGATAGAGTGAAAGTGAATCATTTCGCGTTAAGTTGGACAAGATTTCCTTGCGCGAAAATCGCCTACAATAAAATGCACATGCTTATGCTACCATATAGCTAACTTAAACCGAGTCGCACGCATCCCTCGTTGTCCTGCGAGTTGTACTGGAGACGCTTATACGTAGAATTAAGGGCTGGAAAGGTAGATGTGAAAAATAAATTGGGGCTAGGGGGAAGGGGTTGTGGGCAATGCATTGATTTGGGTTGATCTCGAAATGCAAAAACGCATAGGAAAAGAGTTGAAGGAACAAGAACCCTCGGAACGGATTAGAACAAGAAGCATATGGACGAGCGAGCCCCGATGCGAAATCAGAATGGAATATAATGAAATGCGACAAAATGGCGAACGGCATAAGTTTCGAGCGGGGTATATCAGATAAATAAAATTATATTAGCATTAGGATGAAATTAAATTAGTTAGTTAAATACCTGCAACATGAAAGTTAGTATATTACGCGATAACTTATTCGCACTAATGTATCGATCCAATAGTGCGAATAAGTTATTTGACGGTATCGTAGAACGCGACGGACGGAGTACGAACAAAAGCTAGTGATTCTACAAAAGTTAAAAAGATTCTAATATTTCAGTCAATCTCCAATCGGTTTAAGACCGGGAGCAAAAATATGCAAACTCTAAATTGAATCGCGAACCATGCGTAGCTCTTAGCTTGACGTAGATTTCCAAAGAATGCATGTTCTTTGGAAACCGACGTCAATTACCGAGTCTCACCTAGGGGAGGTGGCTACGCAACGAGCGAGACTCGTCTGAAATTCATTCTACGTGTCTATAATATATGACTCTAACGTTAAACAAATGATAAGAGGTTGAAACTGTTTAATAAAGTATAGAATGAACTTCGGATTCACATGAATTACAATGGCGAGCAATTCAAAGTGGCGGATATCGCATTCAAGGATACGCTTGTTCAACTTAAAGCGAATGCAAGAAAGTGAAGCTAATATGCACTTCAGAACTATCGTGCATTGGAAAGGGAGTTCGATACGGAAAGCTAAGGTGTGACTCTAATTTCGCAACACTAAACTATATGCAATGATCGATTGATCATTAAAAAACGATCCGAAAACCACCCAAAGTGGGTGTTCGGTAATAAACGCGAGCAATGAAAAATCGCGACGCGACCGAAACTACCGAGTTCGCAATCGCTGGCCAACATCGTCGAACAGTGCACAACGCACTCTCATGCACTTAATAATTGCATGCCAAATGCGCTCTCGCGAGCCGCCCCCGCCTTCAACCGTGTCACGGCATCCATGCCGCGACTTACGCGGTCGCTGGGGCGACGCCATGGCGATAAAACTCACGGGGCCCAGCTAGGGTTCGAGCACGGCCCTACAGATGGATGCAACAGTCCACCCCTGCCGACTAACGGATGCGGGAACGCTCCACAAACTGGCGGAACGCCCTACAACGGCGACCAGTGGAAGGAGCATGCCGCTGTCCCCAACGCGTAGCGCCGAGACCCGTCCACCTGCAGGACCTAACCCTGGTCGAGAGCAACCACCGCTCCATCCGACACAGGCCGCAGTTCCCCGACTGAACACCGGTAGTCGCATCGCCATGACGCCGCCCCAACAACCGCGGCGCGAACATGGAATATCGTGCAACGAGTGAGATTGGAGATGACTCGCGAGAGCGTCTTACAGAAGCATGCAATTAAAAAGCGCATGTCGCACCACGGCGGCGAACGAGTGCGCCATGTAAAGCCCTTCGACACCGAACGATTGCGAAACTATATACGCGCGAGAACACTGAATTGTTCTTTGCGAAACGACGACAGGGATAGAGTGAAAGTGAATCATTTCGCGTTAAGTTGGACAAGATTTCCTTGCGTGAAAATCGCCTACAATAAAATGCACATGCTTATGCTACCTTATAGCTAACTTAAACCGAGTCGCACGCATCCCTCGTTGTCCTGCGAGTTGTACTGGAGACGCTTATACGTAGAATTAAGGGCTGGAAAGGTAGATGTGAAAAATAAATTGGGGCTAGGGGGAAGGGGTTGTGGGCAATGCATTGATTTGGGTTGATCTCGAAATGCAAAAACGCATTGGAAAAGAGTTGAAGGAACCAGAACCCTCGGAACGGATTAGAACAAGAAGCATATGGACGAGCGAGCCCCGATGCGAAATCAGAATGGAATGTAATGGAATTCGACAAAATGGCAAACGGTATAAGTTTCGAGCGGGGTATATCAGATAAATAAACTTATATTAGCATTAGGATCAAATTAAATTAGCTAGTTAAATACCTGCAACAAGAAAGTTAGTACATTACGCGATAACTTATTCGCACTAATGTATCGATCCAGTAGTGCGAATAAGTTATTTGACGGTATCGTAGAACGCGACGGACGGAGCACGAACGAAAGCTAGTGATTTTTCAAAAGTGAAAAAGATTCTAATATTTCAGTCAATCTCCAATCGGTTTAAGACCGGGAGCAAAAATATGCAAACTCTAAATCGAATCGCGAACCATGCGTAGCTCTTAGCTTGACATAGATTTCCAAAGAATGCACGTTCTTTGGAAACCGACGTCAATTACCGAGTCTCACCTAGGGGAGGTGGCTACGCAACGAGCGAGACTCGTCTGAAATTCATTCTACGTTTCTATAATTTATGATTCTAACGTTAGATAAAAGATAAAAGTTTGACAGCGATTGATAAAATGTAGAATGAATTTCGGATTCACATCAGATTACAACGACGTTGAATCCTAAGTGGCGGATATCCTATTCAAGGATACGCTTGTTCAACTTAAAGCGAATGCAAGAAAGTGAAGCTAATATGCACTTGAAAATATCGTGCATTGCAAAGGGAATCGATACGGAAAAGCTAAGGTGTGACTCTAATTTCGCAACACTAAACTATATGCAATGATCGATTGATCATTAAAAATGATCCGAAAACCACCCAAAGTGGGTGTTCGGTAATAAACGCGAGCAATTGAAATCGCGACGCGACCGAAACTACCGAGTTCGCAATCGCTGGCCAACATCGTCGAACAGTGCACAACGCACTCTCATGCACTTAATAATTGCATGCAGAATGCGCTCTCGCGAGCCGCCCCCGCCTTCAACCGTGTCACGGCATCCATGCCGCGACTTACGCGGTCGCTGGGGCGACGCCATGGCGATAAAACTCACGGGGCCCAGCTAGGGTTCGAGCACGGCCCTGCAGATGGATGCAACAGTCCACCCCTGCCGACTAACGGATGCGGGAACGCTCCACAAACTGGCGGAACGCCCTACAACGGCGACCAGTGGAAGGAGCATGCCGCTGTCCCCAACGCGTAGCGCCGAGACCCGTCCACCTGCAGCACCTAACCCTGGTCGAGAGCAACCACCGCTCCATCCGACACACGGCCGCAGTTCCCCGACTGAACACCGGTAGTCGCATCGCCATGACGCCGCCCCAACAACCGCGGCGCGAACATGGAATATCGTGCAACGAGTGAGATTGGAGATGACTCGCGAGAGCGTCTTACAGAAGCATGCAATTAAAAAGCGCATGTCGCACCACGGCGGCGAACGAGTGCGCCATGCAAAGCCCTCCGACACCGAACGATTGCGAAACTATATACGCGCGAGAACACTGAATTGTTCTTTGCGATACGATGACGGGGATCGAGTGAAAGTGAATCTTTCCGCTTTAAGTTGGACAAGATTTCCTTGTGCGAAAATCGCCTACACCAAAATGTACATGCTTATACTACCTTATAGCTAACTTAAACCGAGTCGCACGCATCCCTCGTTGTCCTGTGTGGTGTACTGGAGACGCTTATACCTAGAATTAAGGGCTGGAAAGCTAGATGTGGAAAATAAATGGGGGTTAGGGGGAAGGGGTTGTGGGCAATGCATTGATTTGGGTTGATCTCGAAATGCAAAAACGCATAGGAAAAGAGTTGAAGGAACAAGAACCCTCGGAACGGATTAGAACAAGAAGCATATGGACGAGCGAGCCCCGATGCGAAATCAGAATGGAATGTAATGAAATGCGACAAAATGGCGAACGGTATAAGTTTCGAGCGGGGTATATCAGAGAAATAAAATTAGATTAGCATTAGGATGAAATTAAATTAGTTAGTTAGTTAAATACCTGCAACATGAAAGTTAGTATATTACGCGATAACTCATTCGCACTAATGGATCAATCCAATAGTGCGAATCAGTTATTTGACGGTATCATAGATCGCGACGGACGGAGTACGAACAAAAGCTAGTGATTCTACAAAAGTTAAAAAGATTCTAATATTTCAGTCAATCTCCAATCGGTTTAAGACCGGGAGCAAAAATATGCAAACTCTAAATCGAATCGCGAACCATGCGTAGCTCTTAGCTTGACGTAGATTTCCAAGGAATGCATGTTCTTTGGAAACCGACGTCAATTACCGAGTCTCACCTAGAGGAGGTGGCTACGCAACGAGCGAGACTCGTCTGAAATTCATTGCATAGTTGAATAATATTCTGTAATAATTTTATAGTACAACAGATAAGTATGCTGTTTTGTGATTAATTAAATCTATCATACTTGGTTTGCTAATTTGCTTTAATTTTATACAAGTTGATTAATGGATATGTATAAAAATTTGGAGTGGATTGAGTAAATGGTTGATGCAATAGAGTTAATTAAAACGAAGAATTATGAAACAGAGAAGTAGAGGATGTTCCAGATAGAAACCCCATGAAATAGAAATGCGTGATATAAGAGAATGAAAGGATAGAAGACTATCGGCTCTTGAATAGAGCAAAGTAATATAATTTGGGTATAACGAGATGAAGCGAAACGGAATAGATTATAGTAAAATCAAAAAAGATGGAACATCCTAGAACACAGTAGGAAATATCTAAGTAAAATGAAATAAAATCTAACTGATGAACATAAAATAGAATAAAATGTGGTTAAATTCACTTATTTTTATCCGATTAATTATATAAAGTATACAAAGTCGCGTATGGAATATCTATACCCGCTATGGATTGCAGAACGGAGGCAGAATTAAAAAATCACGAGTATCATAAAACATGATACACGTATTATTTAGGTATATTGATCGATTCCCAAATACGGTGCAGTGTATTTGGACGTACAGTATTGCACACATACAACGAATAATTAAGTCGTCAAGTACAAATTACATTATTCGTAAAAAGACGAATTTTTAAATAAAATTATGCACCACGCATAATATTAGATCTGATATTATCACATCAGATCACTTGCTGCAAACCAGCACCTGCCGATTTGAGAACAAAACATGCATTGGACAAACACGGTTAGCGAGCATAGTGACAATATAATACAAAAACAGTTATGAACACCAACCAATTTGCTGAAAATCCTAATTAAAGACATGATTAATAAAAATTAACATCCTAACTTGATTCTAATCTATCATTGAATCGATTAAATTTTGTACTTAGTATGAAAAATTGATCAAAATAGAAAAGAAAACTAAATCTAATGCAAGATCTGACTATTGTTCGATAATCCGAGAAGTTTTTCGTTAAACTTTTAAGAGATTCCAAGATCAAAGTAAATCGTCTAATAATTTTAAAGCGTTTCAATAATTAATTACTTTGATTTTAGAATCTACTTTTCGCGCAATGTAAATTCTTGTACTTCATTTGGTTTCCGCGAAATAGCATTTAAATTGAATAAAATAAGAAACTAATCAAAATTTCAAAAACTCTAATTTTCTTTCAATTTTTCAAGCTTGCGTTTATGTTACATAAAAATTCTAACGCGTGAAGTACAAGAAATCCCTACCCTAAGCTAAGAAATGTACCACAAAAATATAGCATGTACGATTGCTATTGTACTAAAATACAATAACATTCGTGGTCACTATGCTCGCTTAAAAAGTGATAAAATACAACCGGTCCCCGTGTCGTTTCGGACCTTTCATCCTACGACATGATTGGAGACCGGAGGAATCGTAAAGCATGCGACTCACCGATCGCAGAACATGTTGTGGCACCCCGAAGCAGCATGAAATCGGCAGTAGTCCTCGTGCCTCCTCTCGTTCGGATCCCAGAGTGTGGTTGCTCGTGCAGCGGAATTAAATTGTCGTCCCTCCTTCGTGATTTGGTTCTGGCATCCTCGGTAATATCACGTGCAGGAACTCAGTGATGACCCAGGACGTAGATGGTGAAAAGCACAGTATCACACGCGTTAACTCACGGTAAAACACTCGCGAATACACTCGGGTACGCGCGCGAACCCGTAATTACACGCGCGAGATGTCGAAATATGTTCGATAACATATTGACATGTTTATGTGCTCGGTATCACGGTCGGACAACAACTGATGGGCTGCAAAGTCATCTCCGAGTTGCGCAGTGCGGTTCAGCGCAAAGTGCACTGAAGCATGAACTACCTTTGTTGTGATCTTGTTTACTGTTACATTGAAATTAAAAATTTCTTTATTTATTTATAATAATTATAATTTATTGAATTTCAATTGTTTATACGATAATTTATTGCACTCTTTATTAGTCTTCGATGTATAATTATTTTTTAATCGAGGTGATGTTCGGTACACGCGACCGAGGAAGAAAGCATTGGTGCATGAAGTTTGGCTCTAGCCTTGAACATTGTTTTGATTAATCTGAAAATCGTTTCATTTGAATTATCGATTATTATTTATTAAATTGTAATCGCTTGGTTAACAAATTGTTGCAACATTCGTCGATCTTTAGTATTTCGTGATCTTTAAACAAACAAATGTTTGCAATTCCTTATGCCAAGCTGGATATTTATATGAATTCTGATGTTTTTAACGCGAAATTGAATCGATTAATAATTAATAATTAAACAATCAATAATTTTTTGTAATTTTTAGTGCATTTGCATGTAATTTACAATTATTTATGGAAATCTTTTAATATTTTTATTAGATTGTTAATAACAAATGTAAGATGTGTACTGTAAATTGTATGTTTTAAAGAAATGTATGATGTTTACAGCTTTCGCTGATACTTAATGTTTAAATAATAATGTCGATCCGTTGATTTGTTAAGATTAATAACATTTCGGTGTAGTTTATAAATTTTTTAATAACAAATACAAATACAAATACAATATATAAATACATAACAAATACAATCAATTTCAATGCAATGTGAAATACTTACAAATTGCTGTGTTTTTAAAGTATTACAATTAAAATACTTATAATTCTCAACACTTTCTAAATAATTCCATAATGTAATTGACAATTATTTTTATTCACTTTTTAAATGTTTATAATAGCAAAACATTACATGAATTCATTCCTATAATCAATTACATAGATTGTTTTTTTCAACATTAATTATCGTTTCCTGAATTGCAAATAACATCAGACAAAGAATTTTATATAACATTCATTGCCTCTTTCAAATTGTAAATTACACTAAATAAAGAGTTTTATACAATTTATTGCAACTATATTCTTTTCCCCAAATTTACCAAATTTTCCATAATTAACTAACCGTTTCTGTATACTTGTAATTATCTCTAAACTCCATCCTATTCCTTAAAAACCAAACACTCTTGATTTCACAAATTTTTAAATCACAACTAAACCGTATCATTGATCCTGGCCATATCATCGTAAAACCACAAAACCAATTCAAACAAATACCACAGACATCTAAATAAAGATACTCCAATTGAAACAGATATCCCAGACATAAAAATTTGTCTTTTCTCGATTAAAATAACGAAAACAGTCGAATCTCCCGTAAACGCATAAATAAATCCGCAGTCTGCTCGCGATTATAAATCTGCATCCGGCACGGTGACCGCTCGAGGTATTATTCAAAATTAGCGGGCCAGCGAAAGTCGGAAGTGGCAATTTGGCCCTGTTTGAGAAGAACAGAGAGGAAGCAAGAGCAAGACAGACAGACATACAGATAGACACAGAGAGAGAGAAGGAAGGAAAGCCACATTCTCGTCTCTCCCGCGGCAACAAAAGACCGGTTAATTATGATTCTTTTATGATCCGATTTAACCGATCCCCGGACCCGCGGAGGAATATCGCGCACAATGTACGGCCGGGAATTAACGGACTATTAGCGCCGGAACAATGGCCGCCTTTTTCTTGCCGGCGAGGGCCGTCTTTCGACGACAATGGGATCGATGTAACGTCGGCTAGCTGGAAGCCACCGCGCGATTGTAGCAAACGGACTTTAAGCGGCTAATTTAGCTGCCACGGTTTCGTCTGTTCCGCTGCGAAGCGGACGAGAAAAAAGATTGGAGGAAGGCGACTTGCTCGTCGCGTTTCCGGTTCCAGGGTTACTCATCGCGGACGCGATCGACGCTGAAGATTGCTGCTGGCGAAAGGGTTGTGGCGAACAGGGGTGTACAAATTTCCGGGGGCTCGCAGAAGTTTTTTGGGAAGGGCGAAATTGCGAGAAGTTGTAAAGGGGGTTCGCGGTATTTTCATTAGTATTTTCATAATTTTGTATTTCTATTGGTTTAATCCTTTGGCATACAATAACGTTTGGGAGACGTCATCCATTTTATATGCCATTGTAGACATTGACGTCTGGGAGACGCCAAGAATTGTATTGCAAAATGTTTTGAAATGTTTCATACTTTACAGAACTGTTAATTTATTATTTTGCAATGTTACTTAATATATCAATCCGATTAAATGTTATACAGCAATGTAAATTTCCAAATAAAATGTTCTGTTTTTAAACTTGTACATAATTATTCAGTTGAACCAAATTAAATAGCATTTTTCGGGCGCATGCAATTCCGTTTTATTTGCATGTCAAGGAATTAACACACCTCGATTATGTACTTCGATTCTATATTAATTTAATGCTTCAATTTATAGGACCGGTTTAATATTCCAATTCCATATGGATGAATTCCATATTTGAATTGGTATTTCTTCAACAATTCAATTCCATGTAATTTACGAATTCCCGTTATAATTGATTGCAAAGAATTAATCGCTAGACAACACCTATTTCCCAATTCACCCTTATTCACGTTACATCGATTCGTATTCTCTGAACCCACTCGTGAGGTCTCTATGCAAAACGGATAATTCCAAGACGTCCACTGACCAAACTATCAGAATACTCTATCGTTCCTAGCCGAAGAGAGACAGTTGAGAAGCAACGCTCTGAAAAAACCGGACTAACCAGCGAGAGAGGTGAAAGAGAAAGAGTGAGGGGGAAGGAGAGAGCGGGGAACGAGGTCGATCGAAATAAATCCGAGGCACGTATCGTTGAACCCGCAGCGTCTGTATTTTAAAACAAGTAAAAGAGAGAAGAGCGGCCTGCCCGCGGAGCTTCGGGGCCCATTTAAATCTGTTGAATGGCTCGGAGGAGCAGAGCAACCTTCTCTTTCAGCGCTGGGATTCGGCAACAAAGGCGGAGGTTTTACTTTTAAATTTAGTACACGCCCGCCCTCCCTCCCCATCCACCCCCGCGACGCTCCGCTGCGGCCCAGCGACCGGTCGGTAAGTAAAACAGGGATTTAGTCCCCTGGCTCGAGTTTATTGCTCGAGCTCGGTCTCCGGTTGGATACGATAAATCAGCGTTCGGTAAATCGCCAGCAATGATCCGGACGTGAATCAGGATCAGGCTCGCGATAGTCTCTAACCTGGAGATTAACGAATTAAGCGAACCCCGAAGGGGTTAACGTTGCACGCTTCCACGAAGCGAGCACGAATCGTTTTCTTTTTTTTTTCCATGAAGAGGGTGCGTTTTTCTGTTGCTTTAAGAAAGCGGGGGAAGCGTTATGTTAGAGATTTACAGACGCTGCGTCGAGTTTGGAGCTCAGAAGTGGGTGTATGGCTCTTCTTTGAATCGAGCGAAATATGGAAATTTATTTAAATGGAGTTACGAAGGATGAAAATATTTTTCTTTTCTTTCCTTTCGTATAAGAGCTTCCCAATTGCATATTGATGGTTGGTAGCCTTGTAAATACGAGTGACGCTCATTTTTGTCACATTTATCATTTATATGTTACATACTATATTGCTTATAATCAAATATATTACTTATTAACCTAAATGTGTGCATTTATTACAACACATATCAACCCTTTAAATCTTTATTTCATCGTTGAGTTTCCCAAGTATTTGCGTCATTCATTAATATCCATTCGCATCTTTTATCGTTGGCCTGAACAGTATTGCTTAATAAATAGGGTAGCTTCGGATTAGCTAGCGATTGGAGCTATCCTTCTCGATAATCCTAAGCCAACCACTTATTATTGATCCGAAAGCCACTAATGTTAGAGTCGCATTACGACTTCTGTAACCCGAGTAAGCATCTTAACTCGTTGCACGATCGAAGGATGGGCCCGAGAGATTATCGGTTGAACAGTGAGCGCGTTCGGAATCTTCACGAGAAGCAGAGCACAGATCAGCCTGAACGCGGTCCCCAAAATACATTATCCTAATGAATTAGAAGTCGGCCGGGACCGATTCGGGACGCGGCCGAAGTTCAATTAACTTTAAGAATCAGGTGACATATTTAATTTCCTTGGAATAATGAGAGTGGCCCCGGGGAAGGGTGAGCTGGGCGAGATACAGCCAGGCAAGGGGACCGGAAGGAGAGAGAAAGAGAGAGTGTGTGAGCGAGAGAGGGGGGCTAGGGAGAGATCCGCTTCGAAGTTATCGCCGCACAGGAAGCAGCCCTGCGGAGACTTATTTAGAAAATGGAAAACGCTCCTGTTAATCGAGCCGCCGTTGTTACTTCGTCAAACTGCACGATGGGAAAATTTCTGGTTGAAATGGTACCTGGAATCGCTGATAACGTGGTCGAGAATGATTTCAAAAAAATGTTAATGCGACAATTCGCATGTTTCTGAGAGAGGACATGGTTGACAGTGGACGATTGTTTTCTCCGAGGATCATGATTTTGGAAGTGAAAGTAACATGCGTTCAAATAGTCGACAGTAATAATGAAAGTCTCTCAATGCTAACAATTAAGTTAACCTAATCTTTTTTCTCGAATATCCCCTTTAACAGTAGTAATTTTGGATATAAAAGAATAGCGAACAGCTATTCCCTCGCATTTCAGCTTAAAAAAATCCGAATTTATGCAATGAGATTCTTTACGATATCCACGGCAACATTAAAACTAAGTAACTCAAGAATACTTGCAAATTTATCTACCACCCCTACGTTCTAATCCCATAAAGATTCCAAGAAAGCAAGCAAGAAAATTCATTCTGCAGAATTTCCACCTAAAATCCTGTCTGTCCTCCCAACGTCCTATGATTTCCTGTCCGCGGCCATAAAAAAAAGGAGCAGCGCCGCCACGGTTAAAACTCCCGGCGGAAAGTCGGAGCGGTTTTTACCCCCGGGGGTGGAAGTTCGAGTCGCAGGCCTTTTTGCGGTGCGATTAGTCGCGGGAGAGGAGCAACACGGTCGGATCCGCTGTCACAGCAGGATTTTGTCAGGAAGCTTTTATCCCTTCGCGAGGAGGAGTAAATCGTGCGGTCGCCGCGTACATCTATTTGTCACTTGGACCGCCTCGTGGACGTCACGACGGGGAAGACGCTGGCTGGCGAGGGCCAGCCGCCACGTACGGCCTTCTTGCAGGAGAGGAACGTCGCCCTCCCTTTCCCCCCTTGGGGCCACTCCATCTTTCCTCCGGAGCTCGATCCACCATGCGAGAGGAATAGGTAACCTTTCGTTAAAGAGGCAATTTGTGCCAACGGCGATCGGCCGTCTTCTTCGACAAACTTTCCTGCTACCCTCCCTCCTTCTGCTTTGTTTCACGTCCAAGATGTTTCTCCGACCATGAACGAATTCATGGAAATGGCGAACATGCTGGTGACATGATTCCAGGTATTTTTCCCTCAGCTTCTTGTTTGATGTTCGTTCGTTATTGAAATTGAAATTAATCAAAGTCGCGGAGATGAGCTAAATGCTACGCGCGTTAGGGATGGGCAGCAAGGGTACTTGGATTAAATGAGAACACTCGAGGTCCGCTTTCTATAAATTCCTCTGAATGACTACCTTTATTCTTTACTGGTTGTCCTTACACTCCTAGGTTCGGGGTCGGTCCGAAAATTACCTGCCCCCGACCGCTACACCTTTAGGTGGGGAGGTACAAATTAAATAATGCTTTTTCCCAAATCCAACATTCGTGTTCGTGTTCGTTTCTCATTTTGGTTGTTTGCTTATGTTTTCTTGCTTCGTTGGAAAAATACGGATGTGCGTGCTTCTTTCTTTTCGATGTTGCATTCGAGATATGGTAAAACGTTGGTTTTCTAAGTTAATAAGAAATCAAGTCCGTATAGTTAATGCAGGAAGAGAATTAATTTCAGAATGATGATCACTGATCTTTTATGCAACTTTGGTGTATAATAGTTGTCAGAATATATTTGATAAGCGTTTTTGTTGATCGATGTTCTACTGTACATTTTCTGTTTTCCCAAACTAGTGAAGGTAGTAACCAAGAATAAAAGGAGAATAAAAAACCTCCATTCATTCGAGGTAGTGGTTTCGAGGATAAATCGTTGAATGAGGAGGACAAGGAAACTACTTACGTTCGACTGACGATTTTATTCGAGAGCGTGAATAAATGGACCTGTGATCCGAACGGACAACGCGAACGCGTCGACCAGAGGGGGCGATATATCGACGCCGAGCCGTGTGCCAAGTCACGAGCGTGCAAGTCACCAAGCTCCACGAAGGGATGATGAGACGACTAAAGTTCGAGCTGTGCCACTGGGGCCGCGCGCGGATAACTTGATACACCTAAGCGCGCGAACGAGGACCATGATTGCGCGTGTCCGACGATCGATTTGGAAAACACCGCTTCGAGGGTGGCCGACCACATGATGTACGAAAGAATGAAAAGAAATCCGATGCTTCGAATTTACTCTGATTCACTGGTTTTTCGTACATCACATTAAGCTAGTATTTTCCAATGAAAAATATCTTTGTCATTTCTCTAATGGGAACTTTTATATTTCTATACTTCTATATTTCTATATTTCTATATTTCTCTGTTTCTATGTTTCTATGTTTCTATATTTCTATATTTTTATATTTCTATATCTTTATATCTCTATATTTCTATATTTCTAAGTTTCTATATCTTTATATTTCTATATTTCTATATCTCTATATTTTTATATTTTTATATTTTTATATTTCTATATTTCTATATCTCTATATCTCTATATTTCTATATTTTTATATCTCTATATTTCTATATTTCTATATCTCTATATCTCTATATTTCTATATTTCTATATTTTTATATTTTTATATCTCTATATTTCTACATTTTTATCCTTCATTCAATAAAAACAGGTTTGTAGTTCTAATGAATGGAGAAAGCTAATAAAAGTGCACACAATATCTTATCCCCTTCTTAACGCTTGTAAACCGAGCAATCCTTAAATGAAAAGAAGAGGGTGTTGTATGCTTCCCTAACGGATGAGAATTTGCAGTTCCGCAATCGTTGACAACGAAGAAAATTGGCCGGCAGTTTCGCAGAAGAATAATACACGCCAGGTGCAGGTTGGTTCGGTCGCGGCATAAAGGATTCATCGGATTCAAGGAACGCGCTATCGAGGCCACGGCGAGTCCCGCGGGCTGAATATACAAATTTCCGCAATTATTCGTCGACTTACGACGTCATTATATTGCAATCTAGGAACACCAACGTGGATAGACCGGCGAGTGATTTCGCCTAATATCACGTCCCGAACCACACTTTGCGATACCCCCGTGTGTATGCGGTGGTGCTCGTGCCTTCGAACGCAACGCTGCGATCCACGGAGATTGTGACTATGCCTGCATGAATTCTTGAAGGACCTAACTGTGATTCCTTCTCGACAACCGTACACGAAGTCTTCACGGAACACGCTGAATATTACATTAATTCTCGATTAGTTACTAAATTCAATATTACTTGAACTTTAAATTGTGGCAATTCAAACAATCGAAACTGTTAAACTACGAATTAACGTGTACTAATCAAATCAGGTGTACTAATCAGCGTTTATTACTACCACTGTAATCGATGGAATTACGAAGTAAATTATTTTTGTGCTCATATCATTGAATCTAATAAATTTCAAATAAATTCCAAGAAAATTCCAACCTAAACCAAGATTCCAAATTTCTGTTTCATAAACTGCACTCGATATACAAATCAAAATAAAATCAATATAAAAATAGTGCAATTGCTCTCGTTAGAAGTCTTTTAACACTTTCAACCTCGTCACTTTCGAAAACCATTATAACAATCTTTTTAATACAACATAATATCCTCGCAATTAAAATACTACCACTGATGAGTTCCTCGTTAATCAACTGACCCTTGAACTCCTCGCACAGTTGCAGGTAATTACTCGCAGCGAAATCGAATGAGATCACGGTAACATGGTGGCCGAGGAAAAGAATAGCGAAGGAACATGAAGAAAGCGGCGAAGAAACTTGACAATAATTGTCCGGAATAAATACAAAACGCCATCGGATCGACACCATTAATTACCCCCTGCTCATCACCGGCTATCGAGTTCCATTAGCCGGTGCCTGGTCGGCGTAATCGCTCCCAATTTATTTAATCGAATAAAGAAGGGTTTCTCGGCAGCCCGAGTTCCTGGAATGCGACACGGTATTCGCATTACGCAACGCCGGCCTCCGTTTCCGTTCCTCCTGCACGAACGTTACGGTTAAGGTGGCCGGTTAAGGACAAAAGGGGTCGCGAGAGATCCGGTGACCACTGGAGAACGGGGTGAAAAGTCCGCGAGATGGGGAGAGGAGGGGTGGAAAAGTTTCGGCAATCTCGTAACAGCACTTGCTGCGAGCCGAACAGGTTCAGCTTTGGAAGCGTTTTATTCTAATTTGAACTCTCCGAGGGAGGGAATTATAATGGAGGCGAGGGAAAGTTTGTGATCGTCGGTGAGAACGAATAGAAATTCGATTGAATTAATCGAGAGCAGGCATTTGCTTTTTTTAATCTGAAACTTGGCGAGGTTGTGGAACATTGTTGAAACGATTATAATATCAGTTGCAAATGAGGATGTATTTTTGTGCATCTTAACACTTTACCGATCGGTAGTGGTTCAACATACGCATCCCCGACAGGCTCATTTTGGCGTGGATGCATCGCTAATGATTTTATTATTAAACGATGCTATAGAAAACTCTCATACTGGTTTCAATTAGCTATCCATTTTCCATAAAAATTCTAAAAAATTTCGCTAACATTTCTACCCAAAAACTATTGAGCTCAACCGAACCCACGAATAGAGTAAGTTATAATCGGGAAACCTGAATAAATTCCTTAACGTTCCCATTCATCCTTCAACTACAACCGTCGACAAGCATCGCCAACCCCAAACCCAGCTAATAACCGTAATTCAACGAAAAGCGATCGAAAACTCAAGATGTCCCATCAGCGTCCAGCATTGCACTTATGAGGAACTGTACGGCTGGTCGTAGTTAGAAACGAACGAGGCGACACGCTTGCCGGGGATGGCGAAACACCGAAAAGGTTCCGGGGGATGTGCGGCGTGTCGAGGGTTTACGAGAGGAACGCGGCCACCGCAACACACGCGGTGGCCGAGAGAGCAAACCAAACCAAAGATTAATGCACTACACTTACTGGGGCAATTTGCGCCAAGTGTCGGCCCTAGACCTGCCCTGTATACCTCCGGGGTAGATTTGTTCCAGGGCGGCGTTTCTCGCGGGGAGATCCCTCTCTTTTGTAACAGCCACCCCCGAGAAGGATCTCAGGCACGGGCGATCCTCCTTTGGAACAATAGGACCTGCTGGAACTGTCGATGGATCCGTCGTTGATCGAGGACCTCGGTAAACGAGGTGAACCGGTAATCGGGTAGAATATCTTAACGTTAGATTGCCGGATGTTGGGTACATACCTATTTTGCCTGAAACGAGTCAATTTGACTCGAACATGAAAACTGAAGTTTTGGAAAAAAGATAAAACTTTATTTTAAAGAATGTTTATTCAAAACAATTTTTACATATATATTCTATATATATATTGAAATTTTTAAACACAATTCTAAATGGAACAACCTCAATGCCATCACTAAAACTACCCTTAACACTAGATCTATGGACATTTCTTGTATATATATTTCTAATATACACGTACTACGGAATAAGATAAGGAATAAGACGTCGAACAGAATTTGAAATTACAGAACTCAGAGGGAAATAGATCTGCGTATATTTGTATAACTTCATAAATAAAAGTTAGCAAAAATCACTAGGAATAATAGTCATAGTTTTGCAAATTTTGCTCGTGAAGTTCGAAACCCGTCAAACTGACGGGTCCTGAAAACCTAGTGTTAAGAGTGCGTTCGATGTTAAGCGATTAGTTGGTGTGGAGTACCAAGATCGAGTTTCGACTGGAACTATTCATAAATGAAAGACAAATTCCAATGTACTAAAATAAAATTTCTAAACACAATCCTAAACGTAATATCATCGATGCCACCATTAAAGCTACCCTTAAACGTAAGAACCTTTCAAATTAAAACAAGTTGCAACGAAACCACTAGACACAACTTCTAGCCTCTGTTCCGCTTTTTTCTCTTAGCCGAAGCTCGGGGCAACGAATCGACGAAAGCTGGCGCGGAAAAGAGAGGAAACCGTGTGACGGGAGAACGAGGATGGCTGACAGAAAGACAGAGGAGGGCCCCGGTTGAACGGGAGTGGCAGTTCTTGCGATTAGCGAGCGACTAGGGGAAGCTCGGGTGGCGGAGTCTGAGGTTTTAATTAAGCATTCACTGCGGATGATATCGCATGCCTCTTTATACTTCATAGCGGCCAGATGTTGCTACGAGGACCTTGCTCGCCTTAGGTCCTCCGTTGCCAGCGCCGCCACGGAAGGAACGTCGCTATTTCGCTTTAATTATGCATGTTTAATTTGCTTATATCCTGGCCGCCGCTGATACGCACCGCGACCAGACGTTCCCAGCCGAGTTCCGTCAACGGGTTCTCCTTGCAACCCTCCTGCCAGAGATTTCTCGTGGTCTGACACGCTCGATTCTGCTGCATTCTGCTTTAGAAAAATATGCGATGCTTGGTTTGAGATGTTTGCATGCATACAGAATTTTGTGTAACACGATGAGGATATTAAGAAATAGAATATAACATTGCTGGGGATATTTTTCGTAATATTTGGAGAACAATTTTGAAAAAACTCAAATGTGTCTTTAAATGTATCTGTAGCAAATCTACTATCTAGAGAATAACAAAATACAGTGGCGGACGAAAGTTTAAAACCAAAGGATCAAAGAAAATTAATTAATTAATTAATAAAGATAACAGTATAAATAAAATATGTATTCTATATTAATCGATAAATAGTGATTTACCATAATGACGATAAAAATGAATAGATAAACAATATTTACGAACCATAAAATTATGTTTTATATTATCCTGACGTCTTAAACTTTTGTCCGCTACTATGTACTGATGAAAATTGTACAAATCTACCGATAAGAATAAGAGAACGTTTATCGTTCATGAAATGAGAACACATCGTTAATAAAAATTACGCTTTCAGCTTTTAAGTACTAGTAATCTCAGAAATCTTCAAGCGTTGATAATCTTTCATTCAACGATTAGAATACATTGGTACAGCCCGAAACGAAGAGGGATGACGATTCCACAAAGTTCGGACGTGGAAAGCGACTGGAACGCTCTCTGCGACCACGAGTCGAGGGTCTGGTAGGAAAGGGGCGATTTTATTTGGAGTCTTTAACGAGTTCGCCTTTGCCTTGGACGTCGTGGAGGAAAAAAGTTGGAAGGGTCGACGGTGTGTCGTGTTTCGTGAACGAAGGGCGATAGCTTCCCTTGCGGGGAGGACTCGTTTCGGTGATCCGGTGATTGACAGATCGAACCCCGGCTCGCAGACCGGTGTGCCATGCTAAAATGGCGACGAGAGATGGTTTATTTTTAATGGCGGATGTGACCAGCCAAGGGAACCGTTTCTCGAGCCAGTCTTGGCGTCCATGATCTTGGGTAAGTTGAAACGAGCCTCCCATTTCCGGTCATAGTGGTTCACAGAATGTGCGTAGGTATAGAATACAATTTTTATAGTACAATTCCTTTCAATCACATATACCATTCTATGTATTTAACACGGTAACCATAATTTGCATATCCCCAAAGTGTAATAATTGCAGTGAACAATATTACAAGTAGAGATTTGTTCATACTTTTTAAAATCATTAACCCCCATTTTAGCTTTTCATTTAGTTATCAATCTCTCGATTTCGTTTTCAATCATTGTTTGTCATTTCATCGACAAAGTTTTAGATGTGACCTAATATTTTCAGATCGCACCTTCAAAACCAGAATAATTACTTTTAATTTTTGCTGAGAATTGATTGTAATGTACTTTTTGAAATAATAATAGAAAAAAAAAGTAGTACCAAAGTCCACACACGGTAAGATGTACGAAGCGGGGACAAAATCCCTGGATCGCAAAATGGTTCTCGAGCGTATTGAAAAAGAGTGTTAGGACGAGGTACACGAGTCTCTTTATGCCACTCGATAGCCTATATATTAGGCATTTTCGCAGGCGGGGGTGGCGATGTCAATATATATGCAAACGCCGACATAACGATCTATAGGTACGTAAATATATAAGGGGCGCGAGGGGCGGTGGAGGGATGGCGTCGAGAAAAAACGAGGGGCAGGCGGAGAGGGTGGTGAGAGCTCACGGAGACGAGAAAGGAACCGAGGAAGGGAGAGAGAGAGAGAGAGAGAGAGGAAAGCTCGAAGCTTAATATAAAACTTCATTTCGCAATCGGTGGCAGCCGGAGGAAACGGAGAGAACTGACAGACAGAAATTCCAGTATCGTAAAAAGGAGCTTCCCCTGAAATCTCCCATTTTTCTAGTATTAAGCTTAGCCGGGATGAGATAAGCGCGAACGTTCGCGGATTCGAGCACATGGTGCTTCCTTCGAAAAAGTCGACATTTTTTTCGAATTGTAGAAAACGGTGACGAAACTTTCAAACAGAAGATGAAATGATTTTATCAGAAATTTCGAATCAAGTGGTTAAACCAGAATATCCACTTTAATAGCTTGTTACGCTAGAACTTTTTAATTTTTATCTTTTTTTCGTCCCTGCGAAGAAATTCAATATTTCAACAGAAAATAGTTTATTAACCACAAAACCTGTGAATTAAACTATAATGTATAGCTCAGCAAAAAATCAATAAACATTAAATAAGCAGTGATACCAAACAGTTATTGTTTATTATTTAGTCAGTTAACATTTATTGTTTAATGCTAATGTTTGTTGAAAAGTAAGCATAAAATTCAACCAAAATCTGATACCGATTGTAAGTATACCTACCCACCATTCAAGATTCCTGGGGCTCCCTTAAATTCTGCGAGGGAAGCGAGCATCCAGCGCACGTAAGAGATCGAAATTTCGAATCGATCAAAAGAGGAGAGAGATCCCTTGGGACCCCGAAAGCTCGGAGATTCCGCCAGCCCTTGGCTCCACCGGCCGCGTTTCTCCTTGGAAGAACTTTTCGTTCGTATATTTCGAGCATCCTTCCTATATTCTTTCGCGGCGTGGCGGAGAAGAGGGCTGGCGGAGCGGGACGGGGGCACCGTGGCGTGCGCGCGATGAAACTTTTAATAAATGGCGGAGTCGATATGAAGTATAGGACTTTGACATATCGTGTGTCTGTAATGTATAGTTAAATCTGGCGGCAGATGTGGCGGGGCTGCTCGCCTCACCCTCTCGCGCTCTCTCGCTCTCGTTCTCCGCTCTGAGCCATCCGCGCCCTCGTTCGCGTTGCGACTCGGCTGTCGCCCTTCCGATCTCTCTCTCTTTCTCCCTTTCTCTTTTTCTCGATCGCCTATTCTCTCTACATCGAAAATTTTCGATCCTGACCCGCTGCTGCGATTTTATAGCCAGTGCGAGGTATGGATCAATTTTTAGAACGATTCAACAAGGTCTATGGCGAACAGTTTTTTTTATTCGCGACCAGGAGACCGTGGTTATTCGTGTATTTGTGAGAAATTTAAATGTAGGTTGCACATAATGTGCAAAGTATATAAAATATTTGTAGTAAAGGATATTTGATTTACTTTTTATTATTTATATATAGGGATGAACTTCCTGGTGACAATTTTTGGGGTTTTGGGATGGAGAAGGATCTGTTAGAGTTGAAGTGATGTATATTTATCGAAGAGATATTGCAGAATGAGGTTTTGGAATGTTTGTTTATGGGGAACCTTGTTTACTATAGAAAAATGGGATTTCTTTTTTAATAACTTTAACATGTTTGCAGTTATTTAATAATGGTTCAACCTATTTATCCTTCAGTTATTTAAAGTTATAATGTTTTCTTACATAGTTGGTAAAAATCATTTTTTTTTGGTAATTCTCGATAAAAAAAGGTGTCAGCAATTTCATTTCCCTTACGGCTATTCATCCATCAGTTTTTTTTCTGCATAACAAAAGATCCCCCTCGCATACCTAAATTTGTAATACATATTGCACCACCCAGAAGAAAAGCTTCATGTTCTATCGTATCTTTGACGCGTCGAAAAAGAAGAAAAGAGGAAGTTGCACGCGGTTCATCTGCATTCTAGGGCGCACCGTGCAACGAGGGTAGCGGTGCGAATTTTTTGTCCCGTAAATCGGTGGCAAAGTTCTCGATCAAACTGGCTGTCTAAATGAGAGCTTCTCCACAAAGCGGATCAGGGTAATCTGTCATCAAAACTGCCCCATGGCAAGTAGTCGTAACACCAGCCGGCGCCCCCAGCAGCCGGAAACCGTTGCGACAACGTCACATCCACCGTTTCATCCCTCTCAGTCGACTATCGAATTTATTACACCCGAAAAATTTTCAACCATTTTCTCGCGATCTTCGCCAATCAAAGACACCATTAAATTGTACGAAATGTCTTGTATTATTGAACATGCATCATCGTGATAACGTTCTGAATAACTTGAACACATAATCGAAATGTCCGTCGCAAAACAAAAATATGAATGAATTTACACAACAATCTATCCTTATAATACAGAACCTAGAAAAAAAGCTTCTACAGGAAGATCGACCATTCCCTCCCACAATTAACCCCTTAGCGTACAAATAACATGGAATTTGATATGTCCGAAAAATACTACTTAATTTGGCTCAACTGAACAATTATGTGCAAACTTGGAAACAGGACATTTTATTTTGAAATTTTAGAAAAGGAGGAAAATGGAGGATTTTGAATATTCTAAACAAAATATAATTGACGCACGAGTGAAATAATCGAATAATCTGATTGTATATCCACAACAGTTCTTGACGAGTCAGACTCGTCAACGTCTACAGTGGCACATGAAACGAATGACAACCCTAAATCGTCATTGTATGTCAAGGGGTTAAACATCGCCAGAAGAACACCTCCGAACCTAACTCGAAACACCCACCTTACTCAAAATTTCACCCAATATTTAAACGATCTTTCCCTACCGTCCAGAACTGAAGGAAGAGTTCTTCGGCTTCTCCTAGGACGTTCCTCCGAGGGAAGTGGGACCGCGTGGCCGAGCACGTGAGAGCGTCCCCACCACGTGGCGCGTCGTGACTAGCGGCGCGCTCGCGCGTCCCGCCCACAGTTGCGCCGGAATCCATGACCGCCCAAGTCGGCCTCGTGGTCGTGGCACAGAGCAGCAGAGGCGAACAGAGAGAAGAAAGAGAGTCGGCTGGCCGCTTGGTGCCACACCACGGTCGAGCGGGCCAGCGAGCGAGAGGTTCTTCGACGGCGGCTGGCGTCGTCGTACCCTGTGTGTGCCGCCGGGTTCCGTGCCCTCTCGCGAACACACACCGGCAGAGCAGCCCGCCTACGACGCCGGAGGGCCGTGCCTCAGCCACCGCGATACCGCCGTCCCATTGGTCGACCCGTTCTACCAGCGGCCGATCACGTGACCCTCCCGGTGTGTGCGGCGCGGCGGCACGCAAGCCAGCGGGAGAGAGTCGACGCTAGAACGCCGTGAGTGACGCGAACCCCGACGCCGTCGCGGCAGCCGGGGCCCCCCTACTCGACAGAGGAAACGAGACAGCAGTAACAACAGAGACACGCCGAGGAGAACACTGGAGAAGCGAAAAAGACCGCGGTGGAATTCGTCAGGGTGCTCGCGCTGGAGTGGAAGTCGCTAAGAGCGAGACCCTCTCTCTTCCTCTTGAGACTCCTTGGACCCCCTTCTCGCTTCCCTTCAACCCCCGATGCACCCGGTTTCCGCCTCCATCGAGCACTGGATCCTCGCCCCCTTCCCAGTGTTCCGCGTCGTCTCTCTTTCTCCTTCGCTTGGTGCACAGCCGTTCCCGTCGGCCGGTTCGCCTCTACGGCGTCGCCCTTCTCGTACCACCACCACCGCCGCCACCTCCACCTCCTCCTCCTTCTCCTCCTCCAGCACGTCACTCGGCAAGTGTACACCGCGATCGCTGGCTCGCCTGCCTAGCCAGCCTGCCTGCCTGCCTGGGTTCCGGCCGATCGGAACGCTCCTGGTAGCCGCGGCGTACGCGATCTACGGTGCGCGCCATTCTCTCGTTACGATCTCGCGCTGCGTCCATCGATCCGCCGATCTCTGTGAAAGTGCTTCCGCGTTGTGGCCCGGCCGCGGGACTCGTTCGTGGTACACGCTAATCGTCGTGGTACTCGGGCCGCGGCCCTAACTAAAAAGTGTTCTCCTATTCTGTGCGCTTTTGTGCTTCGATCCAGTGAACTAGACGAGGGATGATCCGGTGAACGCACACGCGGAGTGTACCGCAACAAGGTGACCCGATCGAGGTCCTCCCGATTCGCTGACCGCGAGAGAATTTCCGTGGAAAGTGATCCCGCGACTATGACTCGTGGTGTATACTTAAACTGCAGTGCAACAGTCAACCGTTCCAAAGTGTAGTCCCATTTCCGTGTCTTCGATGACCGATCTGAGCCTAGGCTCGGCTAAGCTTGCCCGCTTCTAGACTATCGTACAGTACAACAGACCACGCTCTCCTGTTTGTTCTCGTATTCAACACGAGCGATCGCATACACCATAAGATCGCATCCCCTTCTCGTTCCATGCGAGGCAAGCAACAACCCTTGCCGCACCAGGAAGTGGACCGCGGGGACCCATCGCAGCTAGGCGGTTCCGGAAGCGTGCAGCCGACCGGAAGGCACCTCGAGGCGTTGGTCCACGCGGGCAAGGAGGCCGCGAGCGTGAAGACGAGGCCGACGACACCCGTCCTGGCGAACGACGGAGGGGGCGGCTTCTGGCTGGCCACAGTGGCCGCGGGGGCAGGTGCCCCGGCCGGGCTGCCCCCGCACGGGACCCATCACCCAGCCATGGACCCGACATGCGGAACCGCGGAAACTGGCTTCATCAACAGCCAGCCTTCCATGGCGGAGTTCATGACCGCGTTGCCTCAACTGGCCGGCGACGCTGGCCTACAACACTCCCCAGGAACGGGAGGGTCCATCAGCCCTGGATCGCATCATCCTGGCTACCACGCGATGATGGACCCCCACGGGGTCGCCGATCCGTCCGTCAACGTGCCCGAGTACCCGTGGATGAAGGAGAAGAAGACCACGAGGAAGAGTAACCAGCAAGGTATGCTCTGGTGATTTTTGCGATCGGCGGAAATGTGGATGATACGGGAAGATTCGGGGGTATGAAGGATTTATTGTTAGGAAAGATACGGATGATGTTACAGAGTGTCTGGTAGTGAGGAAAAATTGAAGCTGGAAGGTATAGGTCGCGTATGTTAAATTTTGTAGTACTGAAAGGGAAAGTATAAATAGGAAACAAGGAATCATTATAGTTTAAGGGACACAAGTAAATCACTGAGATTGACAATTAAATGAATTGACGTAGAAGTTGCCCACTTGTAAATCGAGAGAGATCTTGTAGATCGCCTGCGGTATATGTCGCATTATCAATTACTAGGGACCCCATAGGACAATTCAGGGGCTCGTTTGGTTCAATCCGCACCGCGGGGGCGAAACGACGAGCGTTCGAGTCAATTAACGCCGGCTCATAGGATTCGTGTATCCACAGACGATTATCGTCCTTATCCCGCACGGTTTTACAACCCTTTCGCCGAGCTTTAATGGACATAGAAATTGCTCCATTCGTACCTTCGACTGCGGCTCAATTATTCTTAACGATAATTGAACATTACTCCCATTTGTTCCAATTTTTAACCGTTTCAACGGAAGCTCAGTCGCGAAACAAACACTCGAAACTCAAAATTACCCCTTCTGTGTATCAACAAACATATCATCCTTCAACACGAAGCGTTCACCGAAGAAAGATCCGTCATTCATCAACATCTATCAACCTTCCATTCATCGGACAGGGCATCTAATGGTTTACAATTGTGGAACATAAATCAATTACGACCAAGAACGCGTAAACACGAGCCTGAATCGTCCACTAAATCGCACACTTATTCCACAATTCGCCCACGACCCCTGACGAACCTCTAATCGCACTGGAAACCACCCCATCCCCTATGCAAGTCGCATTACCAGCGACCATAAACCCAAACGACAATTCCTAGAATGATTCACTTCTACCATTCATTCAATAAAGACGAAACTGCCACGCTTCAAGCCAATTAACACTAAATTTTACATTGTAGTTGAGACCACCTAAACGATTGAAAATGAAAAATTGAACATTTATATTACCACACTTAAATGAAAAATACATATAAGCGGGAAGTTTGAAAGGTTTGATACAACAGTCTGTTATTCCTAGAAATGACGATTTTTAATAAAAACTGAAAACTTGTATTAGGTAATCCCAAAAATTCTTTTTTTAATTTACATACTCGACTACGTTAATTACTCTAGAATATTGAACCTTGAAAGAAAAAAGAAAAGAAAATGATAGAATAAAATAGCATACACAGTAAATCACTATATTAAAATTTTTGTGACAACTTTGTGACAACCTAACACACACCTATTATACTTATATCTTCCATTTACATCGTGCAAACATAAATCCCTTCTAATCCAAGAATGACCAAAGATAGAGATGTTCAATTCTTATCAAACGAAGATTTTCAATTACAAACAGGAAGTCTGTAACTTCTGAGTATAATCTCCACGGCGAGGTTTCCAAGCGATTCGAGTCAATTAACACCAGGATCCTTCGAATGCACGAGCTCTCACAACAAACGCGAGGCCGTCGTCCAGCGACACATTGCGGTTCTCCACGGGGTGTCCGTTGTCCGTCGGCTAATGACAGTCCGCAGCCACTCCTTTTCCTAGATGGACAAGCATCTGGGCCTCGTCACGTGCGAAAACCGCGCGTTTCCCAAGCATCCGTAAACATTCCCCGGCAAATTATGATGTATCGTGCGGCGGACAATCGATAGACCGATGGCGAACACATGCGGGCCCGAACCCTTTCAATGAGGATGAATTATTGTCTTCCGGGGACACGGGATCGCGCGTTCACCAGGCTGAAGCAAATTTAGGATCCGGTGTCTTCCAGTGACCACAAGGTCCATTCGTTCTGGTTTGCTTCGGGTATTGGTTAACATCGATTAAGCCTCTCTGAGTGGTGGTTGGTGAACATTTGTCGAGGACGGTTTAACGAGTACAACGCGTAGTTCCGTGGTCATGGTTGTTACGATGAATATACGGTCTCGAGATTTTGTTGGAACATTTGGTTTCTCTCGGGGGAGGTCTTCGTTCGGGGCTGAACACGAGCGAAAATGACTGTTATCGAGGAATTGTTCAAAGGTTAACGCAATTTCCTGTCGCCACGTAGTCATTGTGTCGTTCTTTGATTGCGAAACCGGAAATGGAGTAATGTCGAAGTATCGCGTTACTGTCGGGCATTGATAGTGCGCGGTGTAATTGACTCGATATCATCGTGTCGTTCTGGTAATTAATGGAATTGCAAAATGTGCTAGTCCTCGATGCTTTGCATCGCGATATCGTTTCATTAACCCCTTCGTGATAGCGTGTAACGAACATTTTAATTTGTAAACTTGTCCGAATATATTTCACAAACTCGCACCAGAAAGAATGATACCAATAATTCGTTAATCTCTAAGTTCAAACTTCTTATCAAACTTCCTGCAGCTTCTTCCAACAAATCTTACAATTGCACATACAAAGAACAATTTAACCTCGACCTTTCCCGCCGATATAAAAATCCAAGCACAAATCTCAAACATCGTCAAACCAATTCCAACAAACGTGCAACGAATGCTTCGAATCCCAAGCTTTCTCAAGCCCACCCAAGGAATCAAATACCTAACAAACCACCAATTTCCAACCTCAAACACAATCAAATGCTGCATATCTTCCTCAACGAACCTCCTCGCCGTCGTTACAATGAAGAAGAAACAGGGCTGGGTCGCGATCCATTTTCCAACAACTTGTTGGCTATTGTCGTCCCATCGAGGACCAATAAATCTGTCGCGGAGGACCCCGGTGGTATAGTTCGACGCAAGGTCGCGCGCCAGAAGGGTGGCCAGGCTGGCACGAAGCGAACGGGACCACCACCGTGTTCTCTGTTTCCGTTTAGAGGCGGCTGGTCCGTCGTCGACGCGGTTATCCGTGAAAAGTCGCGGGCCGATTCGGTCGCGGGACACGTCGGAAGATTAAGTGTTTGGCAGGAAGGTTAACCAGCCGTTGGCCAGGCGGTAACACGCGGAATCATCTGTAAATTGAGCCCAGGGCCAACGGGAGAGAGCGTCGGGGCGGCCATAACTCACGCGGCCCGCTCTCTGCCACCGATCTTCTCCCGTTCCCCTCTACACCCTCTGCCCCGTTTCGACCTCGACCCTCGCCGTGCTTGGACCTTATCGTCGCGCTGGACGACACCCCCCGTTTCGGTGTCGGCCTCGGTGTATATGGGAATTTTAAGATGTAGGATAGATGCGCGGAAGAAGGGAGATGCAGTGGATCGTGTATGGGGAGAAGGGAGACTCGAAAAGAAACGTTGAACAGAGTTTGCGAGGTGATACAGTAGCGGATGAAAGTTTAAAAGGACAAGACAATGTAGAAGATAATTTTATGGTCCGCAAATATTATTTTTCTATTCCTTTTTATCACTATGTTAGAGTACTATTTACTAATTAGCATAGAATACCAATTTTATTTATAAATTTAAATTATTTGAATATAAATTTTATTTATGATTTTATTTATTTCTTATTAATTTGTTTATTTATTTTCTTTGACCCTTTGGTCTTAAAATTTTGTTCGCTACTGTAGGCGTTGAGTAAGTTACGATTGTTGCGAGTTGACGTTAACGAACCTCTAGGTACTTTCTTCGTTTGTTCTTAGAGACTTTCTCTTGGTAACGTGATTGCCACTGTTTGTCTCCGTGCTCGTCTTATCTCGATAATTATGATTAGGAAAAGGAAAGGAATCGCGGAGCGGTGACAAAGTCAGTTAGATCGCACAGTGTCTAATTAGTACAATCTAAAAATCTAACCAGAAAATGATTCTGCTTGAGCCTTGTACTGTTAGTATTAGTTAAAATTGTTGAACCTCGCCTTGAACTGAACCAGCTCGCGAAATCTTTCTTCCACCGTCCCCATAATTAATCGTACCACCTTCGCACGCGCTTAAACCGCCGATGTTAACGAATTTCACCCCGAAAATCCTCTTCCGCTCATCGACCCCTTTACACAATCACGACACGTCCCTTCACCGACCAAACTCCCCGCCACCTTTCCAGGAAAGATCCCTCAGAACCTCTCCCGACCCTCGATCCACGGAACCACCGTGTACAATCGCTCGAGCACCGCCAAGTATCGCGGCGATATTAATTAGCGAGAAGGGGTTGGCGACAGACTTGGCTAACCAGCGGTGTGTCGGCTCGCAAGCAGCCCCCCGTCGCCAAAGATTGAAGACACGGCCAGCTCTCGGCGGGTCCTGAGAAGGAGACAGCAAGGAGGATAATGATAATCCAGCCTCGAGCCGTAGCCGTATCCCGGGGGATGCAGGGATTAATTGACACATCGGCGTTTCGAAGGAGAGTCTTCTGGGCTGGCGCCTCCGCGACGTGACTGATGAGACGCCTCGAACAAGCCGTCGTGAAAAACACCATGGATGGCTTTTTTGCCGCCACGGATCCGGCAAGAATTACCGAGCAAACCATCATCGGTGCCTCCCCGCTCCACACCTCTCCAGCCGAATAACTCGTCTAATCAGACGTCGTCCTCCCTGTTTCTCGGCCCCAGCTCGCAGGCCGGCGAGAGCAAGCGTGGAAACGAACGCGTCGATGTTACAGATTGGAATTTAATGCGAGCACGGTGACGCACACGGGTGGCGAGCGGACTGGAGGGAGGGAGGAGAGGTTGTCTTGAGAGAAGGACGTGCCTCGTCTTCGAGGAGAACTCAAGCTGGCGGCGAGGCTGCTAATTGAAATTTTCGGACGACTACTCGGGACGCGGATGGATTCGTGTCTAGGTGCTGCAAGTTTAGATTCTCGAGGGTGAAGAGAAGGTTTTCGGTGAATTCAATAGTGAAAAAGGGATGGAGGGTGATCGTAGCCGCTGTTGTTCGATTTTCAGTGCATTTGAGTTTAAACTATGCAAGTGGAACTTTTTCAAAAAGTGCACCAAAAGGACAATATTTTTCATGTCCAAGGGTTTTGATACTCGTACTTGATTTTTTCGAAGAATAATTATCTTCGAGCAGCAAGTATAGGAAAAGTGAAATATTCTGAATAGCTATGGTACAGAAGATAAATCACAGGAACACTACGGTGAAAGAACCGTCGGTGACACGTAGCTCGACGTAGACAGTAACAACCACGTGAAGTCGAAGGGAACCAAGCCTGGCGAGTGAAGGCGGACGAGATTCCCGTCGATTCCGTGATAAAGGTGATTGAACGATTAGGAGTCTGGCTTGAGCGAGGGTAGCACGGCCGAAAGAGAGAGGAGCATCTAATTTAAGGATTCATCGGCAAGTAAATCCTTGGCGAATTAGAGATAACTCTCCTAGGAAATCCCAGCCACAGAGCTTCTTTGAAGCCGCTGCGTTTGCTCGACGAAAAAGGAAAAAAAGGAAACGAGAAGGAGACAGAGGGGAAGAGGGGGAGGGAGCAAACGAAGGGTGCTCCTAAGACTGCTCCTATCGCCAAGGACGTATTTAACCGAGGGATAAGGCACTCGAAAAAGGAACTCCGTTCGAATTTCTGTAAATTCTGTCGAGCACGATCGAGGAAACGGGGATCGTTTAGATTCGAACGGATTTAATCGATCGATTTTACTGTTTTGTTGTCTCTCGAAGTTCGAGAAGAAGAAAGGGAAGGTGTTTCGATGAAGTTCGGTTCTTCTGAATTTCGAAAGACTGTGGGCGGCTGAATCGTCGAAAACAGAAGGTCGGGGAGCTCGCTGGGTCATAAAATCGAACGATAGTTCAATTCTCCGACGTAAATCCCCGTGATCCCCTCTTATCAGCTCCTCTGCAACGCTGTACAAAGTCGTATCCAAAAGTCTCGTCGATTTCTACCGGAGGGGAGACGTATCGTAGACATTCTTGCTTCTAAAAACACCAATTTAAATTCTTTCTTTCTTTCCAAAGAAGAGATTCAACCCCCTCCTCCCCTAAAGTTGCACTGAATTACAATCACCATCGAACAAAGGCTTCTAAAATTAGCTTCCTATACTTAATTTCCGAAATTATATTTCAATCATCATTGAATAGAAACTCTAAAAATTAATTCTCAGAAAAAAAATTCAATTTTTCAACAAAGAATAAAGTCAACCGTTCTATATTGCAGGCGAATCACGTCAGCGAATCCATCTACTGTATGGGGATGGGTTTTGAAAAACTTGATACACGTAAAATCACCAATTTTACAATCCTTTAATTTTAATTTGAACCAGAAACTTAAATACTTACTAATTTTTATAGTGTTTGCTTCAAAATCGAATTTTCGAATAACCTTTCAACCCCTATTTTACTGCCTTGGGAGTTCATTTTCCAAAAACGTTGAAACACGTATTTTTTTGTTTCTAACCGAAAAGCTAAATTCACAGTTTTCATAGTACTTGCTTCAAAATCGGTGGATTTCCAAACAACCTTTCAACCCCTATTTTACTCCCTTAGAGTTGGAATCTCAAAAAACCCAGCTTAGTTTAGGCTCTGCGACGATTAATCAGTTAATCAGTCAGGACATGTCTTTTCACATGTATAGATCACCGTTAAACGAACGCTTCAACTCTTTCCCGAGCCCTACGCTAACACAGTTACGTTGTACACACCCCGTAAGAACCCTAACAAATTTACGATAACAGTCGTGTGCCTAACACTTGGCAGACGTCCTCAGAAACGGGAATCGGCATCACGAATTCCGTGTTACGACACGGATTCCACATCTGCGCGCAGCGGTAGGTGGCGGTGCCCGAATAATAAACACGGTATAACAAATTGATAATCCGGAACCCCATAATCGTGCGCGTACCACAGGCCGGGGAATCTGTGGCCCGACACTAAAAGAAGTTTCCACGCTCGTTGTTGCGCCAAATGGGCCGCTATAAAAGCCTGGGGTGCCCGGCAGCCCTCTTCCTTCCCGGTTCCGTCCACCCCCGCGTACTCAGCTTCCGCCTCGCGCTGCTTTCAGCCTTGTCGCGCGGATCACAGGGTGTCTGGATATCTTGGTTCGTTCTATCGGTATTCCTGCTTCGGTTTGGACAACGGAAAATTGTTAAATCCGTGCTTAACCCGAACCTAACCTGAACCTAACCAGAGCGAGTAAAATATAATCGAGAATCTTTGGAAGTTTTAATTTTAATTTTATTTATATATATGAGAACAACCCCTTTTTACAATGAAAATACAGTAGAATAAAATACTGGCGCCCCTCGACTTTCGCACACAATTGGTTCCTAAATGTTTGTGCGAATGTTGAATATTCGAAAGTAGAGGGATGTGAAAAAATATGCGGCAAAAACTGTGTTTTAATGTATTGATTGGAACAACATTGTAATCTAAGAAAAGGGACAATCCAGTAGCTTATTCAACTCACGATGTCCCCTCAGAGGGGACATCCGAACGCAAAGGCTTAAAAAGTTGAATTTTTAAAAATGTGCGAAATGGCGAATTGTGCGAAAGTCGAAGAGCGCCTGTATAGTAATAATAAAAGTATAATATATGTATATATGTAGGAGTCCCAATAGTGTACAATGATATAAATGAACAAGACGTGCAAAGATAAATTAGAATTAGAAAAGTTTGACAATAGTGTTTCTAAAAGTAGACAAGTTCAAATCGTAAAAGTCTAACAAAGAAATCGTTATGCGAGTTACAGGGTCAGATGATACCCATGGACTATTATAGCGTTGTGGACAGGTCAAGTTAATTGTTTTTCGATTATTTAAAAATGAGATTGGTAATTTATATAATTATTTCGCATGGAAAATCAAAACTTATCCTTTCAATTATTCGGACAATGTACGCAAAATAAAATAAGAACAGAAAATGATTAAAGAAAACCAGCTTAGTTTTTCATTCGTTCGAGTATCTCACGCGTATCCGGGAACTTTCGAATCCTCGATTGAAATTGGTAGCCCCAGTTCGGTTTTGTTCTTTTATTGTCCGCTGGATGTTTCGCGCGAGGTGTTGCTCGATAAAAATGTTTCACCAACCCCTGGTCGAAGATTGATGAATTCGAGCGGACCGGATGAATCGCGGGAAAGTGGCGGCGGAAATCTGATCAGACGGGATCAGGGTGCTAGTGAGATGTAAATAATAGCCGCATGGACGGACACCATGGTGGACGAGCGGTTCTGGAAAAACGTGTTGAACGGTTGACGATGTAAATCACCGATTAACCGAAGAATCTCTGACGATATAATCGTGATAATGAAAATAGAGCAGTAGTTTACACAGTAAAATCGAGAAGTTTACAGATTTGATGCGAAGACATTTGTGAAACTATACGCAATAGTCATTGTGATATTCACTGATGTTAACCCTTTCAGCAATCAGTAATCAAAGGATTAACCCTTTGCACTCGAGAGGTGATTGCTGATAATCAAACGATAGCAATTTTGCAAGTTTCCGGATGCAAATAGTCATGTTTAAAAATTTCAGCAGTTTTTATCTGAATTAAACGAGTGTTAAGATAAAAAAATTCTCTAATTTCTTTAATTTCAATTTTGTACTTGAAAATTTTTGAAGACACAGAGTCGCCTTAACACGTTTCGTGCCGGACCGTTTTTTGAACACTTTCCATTCAGCCCGCATGGATCGTATACGACCCACACTTTTACGATTAAATAATGTTTTTGACCTACGTACGCTTTACAATTTTTTAATACTACAAAACCATAATAATAATAATAATTTTATTTAACGGGCTAGTAGTCCTTTCACATTACCGTGCGGAACGTGTTAATGAAAATACTCGACAACGAAGTAAATAAAAGTACAATTTTGTACATTAGTTTCTGTCCCAAGAAAAATTCACTTCGAACGATTTCTAGAACAGCCACTTCTAAAATGACTTCCCTGGAGTTCTTCATATTTCTGAGACCCCGTAAAGGCGTTGAAACAGCATACGTCGACGATACTTGAATCTTCTTCCCGCGGGACGCATGCAAATCGGTCGCAAAGTGAGACAAACCGCGATCGCCAACTTTAATAATAATTTCATGGAAACGTTCCAAGGCAACGGGGACATCGCGGCCATATTTTCGGGGCGCCGGTGAATAACGCAGAGGGTTGGTTTCTTCACGTTCGATCGCTCTAGCCACTCGTAAAACGAGGACAGGCGTTTGCTTGACGAAAGTCAGTCGTAAAAACGGAAACTTCGCCCCGTGCTCTCGTAAAAGAATATTCGCGTTCACGTTTTCGTGTTATTTTTTTTCTTCGTCGACGAAATAGAACTCTTCAGGTACAGATTCAGGGTGAGATTGTTTAAAACGATGCCTGATGCGACTTTCTGTTTTTTTTCTGTCCACTTGTTTTCGTTTAATTGTGTTCACCGGTACCCGCGCTTTCGCTGAATTTCACCGATTACGTCGGTTTCCAAGAGCGCTGTGAATCATGCTTTCGCGGAGGAAAGGGTGCTGTACGAAGTTTTTATCTGTTTGACATCGTTAGATCGCTATAACACGGAACACCGTGGACTGTGAAACGCTCTGCTCCGTATGGAGAGAAAATTTAGTGAAATGTAGCATCACGATGGAGAACACACGTGTTAACGATTCGTCTGCAATTTAGCTCATTATAATTTCTCTTTTACTTTTCCTTTGGCTTCGGATCCGTAGATACATAAAGAAATAATATAGAAATTGTTCTCAAACGTTCCTTAACCCCTTGACTACTGTGGGCGCCTGTAGGCGCTTAGAAATTTTGCGTTTGTGATACCGATAGCGCCTATAGGCGCTCGACACAGTTTGACTTTCTGACACTGAGAGCGCCTATAGGCGCTTCACACAGTTTGGCTTTCTGACACCAAAAATTCGCCGTTCTCAGCGCACATCGTAACTCAATCCCTGCCGTATGGTACGACCAGTACATATCAAAGTCTACCGTAGTCAAAGGGTTAAACAAATTTTTAAATCGAGTAGTAAATTTTTTAATCCTTCTTTCCATTTTTATGCTCGATTCCATGATAAAAATTTTACATATTTTTAGTATATATTATATTTACTATACTATAATAAAATAGTATATAATATAAAATAATAATAATAGTAATTAAAATACTATTATATATTATATAGTAATTAAAATACTATTATATATTATATAGTATTTAACATAGTATCTTATAATATAGTATTTTATTAAAATTAAAATTACCATCCTAAATATTTATTAATCACCCAAAACCAATCAATTTACACGTTGCAACTGTGTTTCCTTTGCCATGCCAAAAATTAAAAATTTCCTCTTACTTCCTTAACACTAGGAAGAAGTAAGAAAGAGAATGAAGATTCACGAAAGAAGGCACGCGAGCAGAATTTTAGGGTCCCTTACGAGCGACCCTCCGCTAATAAATCGCCGGACTGGGACTGTTTATAAACCGTTTAACGGGTTTCGCGAAGTGGCACGGAAAAGCGCGGCCGAAAAAGTGGGAGAAACGAGCTGAGAAGCGGAGGGAACGAGAAACTATGATGGATGAGCATCGGTCGTCGCGCGGAGACCCGTCTCGGACTCGCGCGACAATGGGGACAAATTATTAATTGTTTACTTAGCAACACTATCGGTAGACGATTTTACGCTTTGAAGCGATCTCCAGTGACTTCTGTTTCTGATAGTTCGCGTATCGGGGTGTCAAACGAGTTGACTGCACTCCGTTGATGATAGTTATTGATGGAACAATAGCCCTTTGTGTAGTGTATAATAAGTAATTACACTGTATATTCTTTACTTTATGTTCTCTTCCCATTTCTTGTTCGTTGTATACCTTTTTCACACGTTCTCACTTCCTCCATTCGCATCCCTTCCTGCATTCTTTCTTTCTACGGGGCACCCTCGCTATACTTCTTCCCGGATCCGCGTTTTCCTTTCCTCTTCAGATGTAAATTAATTTTGATAACGTTTTCGAATAATTTTGCAACCACCCCAATTTATACATATAAGAAAACATGTCCTAACTGACTGATTCATCATCGCGGATCCAAATCACTGAAGCTAGAAACATGAAACTTGGATAATGGGTCCCTTTTATGACGTAGGCACCTACTAAGGAAGGATTTTTTGATGTTCCACTCCTAATAGGGGTTAAAAGGTTGTTTGAAAATCCTTTTGAAGCAAGCAATATGAAACCTGGTATTTAGCTTTTTGGTTAGAAATAAAGTTAAGGGATTGTAAAATTGGACATTTCTTGAAAATAGTTAAAATTGAAATCAAAGTACTTTCGGGCGGGCAAAACCAAGGAGCAACAGCTAATTAATTTATATAAACTAAATATGTAACTCCTTCTTACAAGCGTCGATGATTAACCGCTTTAAAATTAAGCTACTCAAACATTAAAATTTTTTTCCCCGATAATCAAATTATTCTCGTTGAAATTTCTCTGCTTACAAAGTGAATACCTTTAGTATATACCCTAGCCAACACGCCTAATCCTCCCGCGCCAAATTACACAATCACGAGAACGACGATTCTCCGTACCTTCGCGTATCGATCGCGAAATCATCCCCCCCGTTCGAATCGACAAGGGAGATCGCAGAGGGCGACGCGCGCGTGGATCCTCCGGTCCCACCCTGCTGTCGCTCCCCTAAACGCGATTCGACGCAGCGTGGCTGGTGCAGGGGGGGTGGGGGGATGGGAGAATAATGCATTAGAAATTCAGATGACCGACAGAGGAGGTCGTGGCGCGATTTATCAAATAAAAGCGCGGCTACAGTCGAATACCCGTCCGCGTTGGAGGCGACAGTTCATTTTTAATATAAAACGAGACCCGCGGCGGGGGTGCGAAGGGGGTAGAGGAAGATTCCTTCGGCAAAAAGAACGGGGCTGATATTGCTGCCGATGCTCGCAACGCGACTTCGCCGCGGAAAAACCGAGATTCTCGACGGAGATTGCGATTCCAGAACGACTTCCCGAGCTTGCAGGCCATTTCGTCGATACCGGGCGCTGCGGGGAATTGTTTTGCCTGAGAAAACGTATGTGAAAGGGGTCCATTTGCATTTTCAGCGGCTTCGTATCGTATAAGCTCCGGTATTTCTTGGTTGTTCGCGGTTTTCGTGAATGACGGTGGAAAAATGTGAAGCGAGACATAGGCGAAGCATAATAAATTAGATTTAATAGCAATTAGCAATACATGTCTTTGATATTAACTCAATCTTCAATTAATAGATACAATTTTTATTTATTACATCGTAATATTTTCCAAACATATAGGAATTTATGCGTTGAACAGAAACTGAGAGAATATTCACAATTAAGATTAACTACCATCGTTGAATCTCAGATCACCCACAAATTCTTCCCTTCCACGAATTTGTTTCTCGTTGAAATTTCATCAAGTCATAAATGCGTATAATCGGTTACCAGGTCTACCATAAAAATTATTCTTTATTTTTCGTACTGGTTACTACCAAAATTGGGGTGATTTAAAAAAAAAATTATTTCGTATAAAAAAAAATGACTAATTTCTAAACTAACACAATATAATGATAAAAAACTTATTTAACGAACTTAAAAAAGAATCACTATTTGGGACCTGTTGGATGTTTGGAAAGTTACTGCTGAAAGGGTTAAAACTTAAGATTCCCTCGGTTGCGGTGGTAAGCGCGTAGCTGTTTACAAAGGACGGTGTTCTTTCGGACTGGAACCAACAACAGCGCTCTTTCACCAGCGTACAATGGCTTCGTTTGGGGTGCGCTTAAAGCGGGGTAATCGAGAAACTGGCGTGTCCCCGGGGATCAAGCAAAACCTGTTGCCCGCGACGGGCCTCACAGCGCGATAAAAAGTAGCCTGGTCCGCGGCGCTTCTTCGACGCGGACAGTTTAGCCCCGTAATAATGCAAACTCGCGAGTCATTCGCCGATCAAAGTGTTTAAGCCCCGTTCTCCGGCCGCCTCCGCTCGACAGCGCCGCGCTCAAAGGCCCCTGCCAGCTCTGATGGCCGTTTGATTCGTCGCTCGGCCCGCGCAGAGGACGTTGACACGAGGAAACAACGCGCGGCAGATCCGTGGGCGATGGAACCGTTGAGGGTTCCTTTTGTGGACGAAGATGCAGAGCGTTGGCCCACGAGGTCGGACGGGAAGTCGCGGTGAGAAAGGATGGAAGGTGCGAGGGTGGCTGTGATTTATTTGGTGGAAAAAGAAGAAAGTTGAAAGAAAGGGATCGGTAGAAATATTGATGCTACACAAGTTGAAAATTTGAAGAAGTTCTCTTAATTTTGTATCTCTGCTAGAGTATTGACACTTTATTTCGAATATACGCGAAACAACTGTAGCTTGCAATTACTGAGATTTAGTGTAAGAATTGTCTCATCTTTACTTTTATTTATGCTTATGTGAAACGGAAGACCAGTAGGTGTACTCCAACTTTTGAGTAACACCTAGAATAATCAATGGCCATTCTCGTAAATTTGGCTGGAGTTCAGTCATCTTTAAAAATAGTAGACGGGCTTTCAGAAATAGAGTAGAACAACCTCAAGAATATAATTCGCAGAAGCTTCAACGATTCACAAATTTAAGAAACGAAATTCCATTACAAACAGCATCTGAAACCTCGAGAATCCTCGAGACAACCAATTTGCCCCTTGTGCATCTCCCAGCCAGCCCCGAAGCGAACATTAAAAACTTCGCTCAGAATAACCACTAACAATAGGAACAATCGACCGCGGTCAAGAATAGCCTGCTTTAAAATCAACTTACCGACGCGGCAGTGCAAGCGTTTTACTTTTAAGGGGCATTAGCCGCGCGCGCTCCCTTCTTACGCGTCCTTTCTCTCGCGGAAACCACGTTGCGCCGCGAAGAACGCCTCCAGGGAGAAACGGAGACGCGCACCATGGGCACCGGGGGAAGGGGGACGGCGACGGAGGGGAGTTGTCTGCGGTAATTAGCCGACGGGTCGCGCTGAAAGATCTTTGAGAGCGTCTGCTTCGGTCTGGTCGCGACGAGCCGCTCTGCTTAGAAAATGTCAGGCGGCCAATAAAAATTCACGCAACACGAGGCATCCGGAGTGACGTGGAATAAAATGGGGACGAGAAGGTTTCGTAATTTCATTATCGATGCCCGATCACCTTTGACCCCCTACACTTTGGTCTGGCGCTGCGGAAGCGGAGGTTCTTGGAGGGTTTGATTGTTCAAGTTTGGGACGAGGGTTTCGGTAATGGCGGAGGAAAAGGTCGCGACTTTTTTCGAGGCTATGTCTTTTCGGATGATCGCCTTTTTTCTTGTTTCTTCTTTGGATTCGTGAAAAGGGTAGGGACATGTATGAGAATTGATTGAAGGTTAAAAAGTATAATTGGACGAGTGACTTGAAAAATATGATGAGTTTGATTTTAAAGAATTCCTAGTAATATTGAGGTTATGTACAGGAGTATTGAGTACTTATGTAGTTTGAGCCTGCAAGTCTAACTTCTGTGAGTAATTATAAAACTATGACTTGGTTAGGTCAGTTCAGTGAAACTGATCGAACATCCCTCTCAGAAACGTAAACCTTACACGTCTAAACACCTAATCGCAATAATCGAGCGCTTACTTCCTTTTAAGAGTTCCGGATCATGTCAATCCGACGAACTCGTAACTTCCTACGCCTCTTTCACAAATTACAATCTCACGTACGAACTCTAACCCCAAACCGCTCAATATTAACACTTCATCGACCAAGAGCTTATTAACATTTAGCTCATCGATGCTACCATCGCGTATTAAGAATTTATTAAACATTCAAATGCATTTAGTGAACTGTGAACAACACTAGTCCAAGACCAACTAATACCAAAAATAAATAGAATCAATGTCAGCACTCTTGTTGTGAAAAAAGTGGGAAATCTCCCCATCCGGTTGGCTAAGCGTTGACAATACTTCATCTCGAGTTTACAAATTCAGCTTAGGATACCACGATCGCTCGCGCTAAAATCAAACCGCGAAACGCAACTCGTAACCTCCCCAAGCCTTGCCAAACCCACTTCCCCAGCGATCCCTCTGTCAGAGCCACCACGAAAGAATCCCAGAAGCTTGGGTTAGCAGAGTACACAGTTGGATCGATTGTCAGGGGGCCTCCGAAGCCATGACTCCGCGGATTCGTAGGTAGATGCGTTTCCTCGCGCGAAACTCCGTACGCGCTGGACGTGGCTGACCAGCCGGCGAACCGATGGACGGCTGACTGCCTTTCTGATTGATGATCGCTACCGGACTCTCCGCCGCCATGCATACCCTATCCTCGACCTCCACCTACTGCTCCTCGCCATCCCACGAGTCAACCCTTCGCTCGACGGCGCCGTAGAAACACCCGATTCGTTCCTGGAATCGCGCCTCCACCCTGTTTCGCTTCTCTGTTCGCTCTTTTTCTCTTTCTCTCTGTCTTCGAGCTTCTCTTTTTGCCCTCGTTCTCGTTGCACGGATCCGGGGCTTAAACGCACGGTCTCGTGAACCTAATCGAGGCTCTGACGGTTCCGAGAAGCGTGCATCGGAGCACCTGTACGGGGGTTTACCGGCGGGCAATTGCAGAGAATTGCCTGGAAATTGCTGGGTTCCCGGGGAACCTTCGCGGAGCACGATTATGAGAGCCAGGCAAGAGGATTTTTATGCAGTTGTGCGAAATCTAAACGCGAAGGGAGGTTCAGTGGTGTTGCACGTGGTGTGCAAAGGTACACTAAATGTCCCTGGCAAGGTACTGCATAGTTAGAATTTTTTTGGGGCGCCATTTTTTTCTGGGTTAGGAGAACCAAGGTGTTCTTGGATAAACAGGATGATGGATAATGTGTTGTAGAAAGTAGCGACGAGCCGAAGAGAAGAATTCGCAGGTTTCAATGCTCGTGTAATTACGTAAGCAGCCCGTTATCGATTATCGCAGGGAATGCTGCGATATCATCGGGACGATGTTAAAATAATGAATTGGAATAAGCAGCAGAAGACGGGACACGGTATCAGAGTGATGAAACGTGACTGGACGAAAATCGAACTTCCATCGTGTTTTCCTGGCTAACACCCCTCGATATCGTACATGGGGTAACGATTTCCACCCTTGTAACCAGCGGTTTTACCAAAATATTTTGTCCAACTTCACAAAATCACATCTACCACTATAAAGCAGAAAATACTCAAGAAAGATAGAAATAAACCATAAAATATAAAAGAAACTCTTCTCATAGTGATAACTCGAAAACCGCGATTCCCAGTTTCCAAACTAACCTAACCCATTTTTTACTGACTGAATTTATAAAATTGAAAGAATGCATATTTGGTTATTGATTCAGAAAAGTTTACGCAACCCATTTATAGCGATAATCTAAACAACTTTTGAGTTTCTAATCTACCCGCACCTAGTCTAAAGAACTGCTCTTGGCTGAGCAATTTCCACAGCTAAAAGAACACATTTTTAGTAATCGGTTAAAAAGACTTTCCACGACACTACAACGATGATAACTCAAGGAACACGCCCTTCGAGCGATCCCACTGTGATAGCGACGACGCGATACAAGGAAAGCGGATCAAAGGTGCAAGAACAATTGGAAGGAGAGACACAGGGTGCTATTTAACCGGTAATCGAGCAGAATACGCGTACACGGATGACCTGGCACGACCTAACCGAACGAGGAGAACGGTTACAAGGGAAACGGATCCGCTTCCTCCCCCGGGGGATGCGAGAGCCCCTCGATCCACCCCCCGTTCGCCCACTTCCTTTCATTCGAGGCAATATTTCTTTTCGCGAGTCCCCTCGCAATGTCCTTTATCTAACAAGGAGCAAATCATTTCCCTATTATTTGCTCGCTATCGCGCTCTCGCTCCTCCGAGGCTTCCTGCCCCGGCCTCGTTTCGCTTCACCGTTCGAGTGTTCCAGCCTGTCTTGTTCCACGAGAGCCTTTCTTCCTCTCTTTCTTCCTTTTCTTCCTTTTTCCCTCCGTTTTCGGGGCTGCTCTCTTGCTCCCTCCCCACCGCGCCCGTTCTCGTCTCGCTATATTTTTTGGAGGCCGGCCAAAGTCTATTCATCGTGTTCCATGTTCGTTTTCGAGCACAGAGAACACGGATCTCCCTCTCGTTCCACTAGTTTCCACCGCGTTTTTCCTTTAACCTCTGCTATTTTCAGCTTCCCACTGTTCCTAGCTCGTGGAGAATTTTCTTATCATTCTAGAGGTGGAAAAACATTTCTGGCTTACGATGTTTAATTTCGAAGGCTCTGCTGAACAACGGAAACCTCGTTGAATTATTTTCTTACCCTCGAAGTTTAGAAACGAGACTTTATCATTTTGGGATTAATGAGAACTCGAAAGCGGAAAAAAAAGAGAATTAAACTGTGGCGATATGGATCCACTGCGAGTGCTCTAAGGGGTTGAATCAAACATTTTACAATAGGGCCTAAACGTCGGCCCGTCCTTAGGCCCAAACGGCCAGTTATCCTTTATCACTGCAGGGAGCAAATCAGGAGTATTCGATTGCAGCCTTATAGAATTCGAAAAACACTCGCAAAATCCTTTGCATATCTCCACATTTCCCTCCCTTGACATTCCCACAGAAAATAAAATGCCAAATTTCCCTAGGGCTCAAGGCACAGTCAATCAGCGCCTTACGAGCATAGTACATCAAAGCAACAGTGTGCCAAAATGATAAATAAAACTCTACAAAACCTATTGTACAAATTACGTAAAATATCGAATAACGTAATAGTAAAAAGGGAATAAGAGGACGATTGCCAGAGAAAAGAATCGCAGAACCTGATGCAAGGAAGCCACAGGCCATCGCCCACCTCGCGGCGATTTATTAAACGTTCGCGTCTGCCTTCGAAGTTCGCCACAGGTTTTAAGGGGAGTAATTTAATCGTAATTAAGTACCTACACGCTCGCCTCTAAGTACATAAAGTTTATACACGAACTCGCGACGTCGCCCTGAGGCGGGCTGCCTCGGTCCACTCGGCTAAAAGGGGTGGCCAGTGGTCGGTTTAAACAATTATCACAAGGGTTGCAGCTTGCACGAGTTGACAAGGGTGATAAGTTATTGCGCGCGTGGGGTTGCTTAGGAAATGCTGCGTGGTCAAGTGCCGGCGGCCACGATGAATTACATCTATTACGGTAATGCAACCCTTTCTCTCTCTCTCTGTCTCGAGATCTCGTTCTCTCACTTTCTCTCGTCTTCGACAACAGTTTTTCTATTTAATCCGAACGAAACGACGCCTGGTGCAATTTATCCTAGGCCACAGGTTGGCTAATTAAGCAAGAGAATGGGATTACAAGCGAACGAACTCGCAAACCACACCTTCCTTTGTGCAGGTATATTAGAAAATTTAGTTCGCGGTAGGTTTCAGAGTTTGTTTGTTGAAAATGGATGTCGATCTGAAAGCGTTAGTTTCCCCCTTCAATTATACACGAACTGTCAACCCTTGAGTAGACTTTTGCGTTACAAATGACAAATGTTTCGATTGCTAGAATTCGTTAACAAAATTCCAAGTTTTTCTGTTACAAAAATATTCCTAACTCTATGCATAAAATTCTAACGAGTCACAAATCACCTAGCAGTACCAGTTGAGTAGTCCACGCGCCATCGTATCAAGGGAGGGTTAAAAATGATTGACACTCTTTGAAAATCGTTTACGGCCTACTGGTTGAAGCTCGTTAATTGATTTCGAAAGAGTCACTGTCCAACAACAAATTTTTCCACCGCCAACCAAACACCATGCTCAACCTACGCCACTCACGAAAGCTTCCCAGAAGTCATCGTAACACCACCAACCTTCCACCAAGGAAGTCCTCCACTTCCACCCCTCGAAAAATAAAAAAAGGAAGCACCCGAACCATAATTTCCCGTAAGCTGAAAGGGAAACCTCTTGCGGGAGCACGAATCCGGGCTAGAAAAGTGGTCGGGAGCAGGCCGTTTAAATAATATTTTCATTCATGGGGGTCCGTTTGCCCCTACGGTGTCGCGTTACATAAGAATCGGGCGCGGAAAGGAGCGGTCGTAAATCTGGTCGGCCGGTGAGGGAGGCGGGGGCGGGGGCGGCAAGACACGGGCCGAGTGTCCTTTATAGCATTGTTAACAACTAATGTATGCGGCCCCAGGCCCCCCTACGGCGCATTTAACATTCTTTAACATTATTATACACATGGCGGCCGTCTGAGCGGTGTCTTCGTGCCGCGCCACCCAAAAACGACCCTTCGCGCCCTCCGGGGACGATTTTTGTCGGTTTTATTTAACTGCAACCCCGGAACCCTTTTCCCTTTCCCCTTTCCCACCCTTGCTTTCACCCTTTTCCTTCCTGTTCTTCTTTTTCTTCTTCTTCTTCATCTCTCTTCTCCCTTCTTCGTTTACCAGCCCCTCCCACCCTCACTTTTACCCCTTTCCTTTCTGATCTTCTTTTTCATCTCTCCTCGCCATTCTTTTTTTACCAGTCCCTCCCACTCTCTCTTTCACCATTTCCCTTCATATTCTTCTTATTTTTCTTCTTCTTCTTCATCTCTCTTCTCCCTTCTTCGTTTACCAGCCCCTCCCACCCTCACTTTTACCCCTTTCCTTTCTGATCTTCTTTTTCATCTCTCCTCGCCATTCTTTTTTTACCAGTCCCTCCCACTCTCTCTTTCACCATTTCCCTTCATATTCTTCTTATTTTTCTTCTTCTTCGTCTCTCTTCTCCCTTCTTTTTTTACCAGTCCCTCCCACTCTCTCTTTCACCCTTTTCCTTCATATTCTTCTGCTTTTTCTTCTTCTTCGTCTCTCTTCTCTCTTCTTCTTTTACCAGCCCCTCCCACCCTCGCGTTCTCCCTTTTCCTTCCCGTTCTTCTTTTTCCTCTTTTTCTCTTTTCGCCCTTCTTTTGCCAACCCCTCTTTCTGTGCTCCTCGCTACCCTCTTTTTCCTTCTGCTTTCTCCCTCTTCATCCAGCTTCCCTTACTTTCGTCTGTTCTTTCTCGGAGCTTTTCCTCTGTTCTCCTCTGTTTCTCCGTCCTTTTCTGTTTTTCCTGCGCGCACGGTCGGCAAAGTTTCGTGTCGTCGAGAACCCGGTCACGTTTTAAGACTTACGATCGGGACCGTAATTTCGGGGAACAAGTGGCGCTTACTACTTTCTGATACGACTCACAGGGGGGCATGGGAGGGGCGTTGTTGAGAACGATGCGTGGAATACGTCGTGGACGGAGTGCGATCCAAGGGGCAGGGGTTCGGAGTTTCAAGATGGGATGGTGAAACGGCCGGTGGAAAGTGTTTAATTAGAGGGACTGTACGGATCTATAACAACATAATGATTAATCGCTTTATCTTCTAATAGGCACGATATGAAGAGCATGAGAAAGAAATTGTTAAACCGATTCATGGATTATTTCTAGATAAATCTTGTATTTTCTAGCCAAGCTTATAAGGATTGAATTTATTAAGGTGAGAAAAATAGAATGACCTCGTATTCTTTAACTGTGATTACTTAACGAAATATACAGTATTCAAAAATGTTTTAAAACGCTTGAGGATATTTATTTACAAAAAATGAATGATATCACCTTGGTAACCTTGACGATTATTATAAACCACAATTGAATCATTAAATCGGAAGATAATTTGATTATGAAATAATCGTAATTACTTCATTCCATATCCTTATCACTTTATAGTACTCCGAACAAGAATTCTTTGAGGTAACCTGAAACAGGATGACCTAAATGCTTCCTTGTCGTTCGAAATACCTATTGATACCATCGTACCCACGCTCGGAAGAAATTCCAGGCAATCAATAACGATCTGGCGTGAACGAGAGAGCGAAGGCTCGTGTGGATCGAGGCCTAATTAAAGATAACTCGCGATATTGGTTAATTTATGGCCGCGGCGCGTAAACGTTGCGCCTCATTCAGTAAATTCGCGCTTAGAATGGACAACGAGGGCCCAGCTTTTCCTTAGCGTGGTTCATCGGAAGGATTCCTGCCGATTTATTGCGGCGAACACGATAATTCAGCGTAACGCGATTAATGAAGCATGCCATGGACCCTGTTTTGCGACCACGTATTCCCTTCCCTCGTGTATCGTTCTGTGAATCCAGAAATTACCATCGAGCATAAATTCGAGGGCCCTGGTATTAAGTTCTGAGAAGTTTAAGATTTCCATGATTTCAAAAATCCTCTAAATTTTTCTCTAAATCAGACAATTACGAATATTTCGTATTTTAACCCCTTGGGTAACCAGTGGGCTCCTATAGGGGTTTGGAAATTTTGCGTTTGTAACTCTGAGGATGCCTATAGGCGCCCGACACAGTTTGGGTTTCTGTCACCCAAAAATTCGCCATTCTCGGCTCACATCGTAACTCAATTCCTGCCATAGGTTAAAGGTATCTTATATTAAAATTAAACTCTTAGTTTCTTATTTTTAAAATTTTATTGCACGTAGACACTATGAAATTATCGAGTATTCCATATTTTGGACAATCTTGCGATAAAACAAATTTTGATTTTTCTTCGTTAAACATTTCAAGTTTTCAATTACTTCTATCGATGTGCATATAAATCATTCTTATCCACACCTTGTCGCTTAGATTAAAAAGGGAACCATTACTCAATATTCTATGAACGCACACCCTTTGATCATCACCCGGTCACATCTTCGCCGGCGAAATTATAAAAACATGACCAGATAACGATCCGCAGCCACTTCCTCGACAACCTCGTTAGCATAAAGAATAACCCTTCCCGTAAAGCCGCGCAAGCAAACGTCGCGTCGAAACGAATACGCGGCGCTCGAGCCGAGTAAAGTGAAACACTGAGCGAAATTCGGTTAGAGCCCGTGGTGCCATTCCTGCAGCGAGGCCGGTCAGCTGACGAACAGCCTAATTGCGAGGACATCGATCGATCGTGACGCGATTGCGAGCGGGACGTCACTTTCTCGCCGGCGACACGTGAGAATCCGCCTGGTAATAAGCTTGGCGCGAGTGTAATTTCCGTCGAGAGGGGCGCCATGGCGTGAGAGCACGAGCATGCCCGCGCGATGATCACGCGCTGCTTCGACGATCGCTCATCGACGCGATGGGAAATCTTCGGCCAATTAGCGGCGATTACAGCGACGGCGATCGAGGCGGCGGTCTTTGCTTGCGCTTCTTCGTCGATCGATGATATAATGGCGGTGAGGTGTTTCATTGAGAACGGCGCAGGTTGACTCGACGTGACGCGCGAGACTACGGGAAGTTGAGGAGAAAAAATCAAGGTGATTCCACTTGAGACCTTCTAAATGCTTCTATATTTAAATATTGCATTTCTTGAATCGGAAGTGGGGAATTTTAGTGAGAAATTATCAATGGGTAGTGTAATGGAATTAAGGTGTTTAATTAGGTACTGTGGGGGTGAATTCTACATGACTATGGGAAGTTGAGAAGAAAAAATCAAGGTGACTCTACTTGAAGCCTTCTAAATGCTTCTATATTTAAATATTGTATTTCTTGAATTGAAGGTTGGAAATTTTAGTGAGAGATGATCAATGGGTAGTGTAATGGAAGTATGGTGTTTAATTAGGTACTGTGGGGGTGAATTCTACATGACTATGGGAAGTTGAGAAGAAAAAATCAAGGTGACTCTACTTGAAGCCTTCTAAATACTTCTATATTTAAATATTGCATTTCTTGAATCGGAAGTGGGGAATTTTAGTGAGAGATGATCAATGGATAGTGTAATGGAATTAAGGTGTTTAATTAGGTACTGTGGGGGTTAACTCGACATGACTATGGGAAGTTAAGAAGAAAAAATTAAGGTGTTTCCACTTGAAGCCTTTTAAATGCTTCTATATTTAAATATTGCATTTCTTGAATCGGAAGTGGGGAATTTTAGTGAGAGATGATCAATGGGTAGTGTAATGGAAGTAAGGTGTTTAATTAGGTACTGTGGGGGTGAATTCTACATGACTATGGGAAGTTGAGAAGAAAAAATCAAGGTGACTCTACTTGAAGCCTTCTAAATGCTTCTATATTTAAATATTGCATTTCTTGAATCGGAAGTGGGGAATTTTAGTAAGAGATGATCAATGGGTAGTGTAATGGAAGTAAGGTGTTTAATTAGGTACTGTGGGGGTGAATTCTACATGACTATGGGAAGTTGAGAAGAAAAAATCAAGGTGACTCTACTTGAAGCCTTCTAAATGCTTCTATATTTAAATATTGCATTTCTTGAATCGGAAGTGGGGAATTTTAGTAAGAGATGATCAATGGGTAGTGTAATGAAAGTAAGATGTTTAATTCGGATCCATGGGGGTTGATTTAATAGGATACGTGAAATTATGGAAAATCGACAAGAAAAAAATAAGACAGTTTAAAAATACTTTGGATACTTTGAAAACTAAGTTGAAACACAAAGTACTGTTTTGTGAATGCTGAATGTTGATTTTAAGGTGAAATATAAGACTATGAAAAACTAAGAACGGCAGGACTAAGGTAGTGCTTTACTTCTAAAATTAGTGTTGCAATTGATCATTAGTAGATTGCCCAGAACAATGGCAGTTAATTAACTCGATGTTATGTCACGTAAAAATTCTGAGAAGATATATTGGTGAAACAGGGCAGAAGGCTGCGAGAAGTCTGAAAGAAGCAGAACGGAGTTTGAGGGGGTGGAAACGTTCGAGGGGCGGCCGATCTTATTTTCCGCCGCGACAGTTTGCACCGCCGCAGGGAGGGCCACGGAGGATTTAAAATTTGTATAGATTAAAATAAACTTTTTATCCGCCAGCGAGTTTCCGATCCCCGTGGGTGGGAGCGGGGGGAACGACGGGGGACGTCGCGAGACAAGAACCGAACTTCGAGAAAGAAATCTGGGTGCAACGGGATTTGTGGGCGAAATTGTTCGAAAAAATTTTTAAAAGGAGCTTCCATTTTTATAAATATTTTTTTATACGCTCTTAAATTTCAAAAAATTTAGAAATCATACTTAACGGTGTTGCTTTTAAATATTGTTAACTCTTACCATTGTTCCACTAAACAGTACAAGAAACATTTTAAGAAATCTTTAAAAATTATAGTTACCTCAAGATATATTTTTTAATATTAAAAGTAATGAAGGATTTTAAGAGAAAGTAATTTTTCTCGAATAAAAGGCATAAAAGATACACTTATCAACATGTCCTAGAAATAGTTAAAAAAGATTCTAACATGTCTCTGAGATTAACACTAGGTTTACGAGACCCGTCAATTTAACGAGTTTCATACTTCATGAACAAAATTTGCAAAAGCAATTACTATTATTCCTAGCAATTTTTTCCGACTTTTATCGATGGAATGACACGAATATATCCAAATTTATTTCCTTCTCAGTTCTGCAATTTCAAATTTTGTTGAGTGCATGTATACCCATAGAAATAAATGTACAAGAAATGTCCGTAAATTTAGTGTTACCCTAACTTCGTGAAAGAACCTAGTTCTCAACACGTGGATAAAAAATCGAACAACATCGAGACTGATCGATAATCGTTCGAGTAGGCGCGAGCGATTATCCGCTCGTAAGGGGAAGGCTTATTTTTCTGTGGACGCCGCGGCGCGGTCCTAATGGTATTACGGGGGTGAAGCTCGTCCAAAATTGGCCGGCCCTTTGTATTTTGATTATCGTCGGATTATTTTAATCACATTACCGCTCACCGCGGGAACGTAGGTCCGCCTGTTACGGCAAGGAGCTTCTCGCAAAATCAATCTCGCGTCTAATGGGAAGATGGCGCTTTTCATCCCCCCGTAGAACACTCCCGTTTTGCGTACAGGCCACCCTCCGTCTCGGGAATCGTTCCCAGCCACCCCCGCGTTCTCGAAACAACGATACCAGATGAATGTTCGAATCGTCGCCAATTAGAATACTATTCTTTTAAAGGGGCCATATTAAGAGTTGGATTTTTAAAAGACGGTAGGGAAAAGGTAATAAAAAATACTATCGGCATTTATAAGGAGTACAAATATATTTTTTTCTGTAGTCTCTCTTACTGTGTTATAATGTCGGGTTTTGTAAATTTCCCAGTTTTCTCTTTTGCAAAAGTATAAAATAGGTAAAAGCTTCAAATTTTTTATTCAAAATTAAACAATTCTTTAATTGGAGATCGATGGGTCTGAGCAATTCAGTTTCCCTCAGAATTAGGAACTCCCAACACGAAAACGGTAACAACTTAGGCTAGTCTTAACAAATGGGCACACCTAGTCAGCTGCTGGAGCCCTCACGAGCTTAGAGCCCCCAGGTACGAATTAGTTTCGTAGACAAGAACGGAAACGAGTTTAGTGCACATTGCTACAAAAGATGCATCTCACTTCGAAGCGATTAAATGTGTTTTAATTTATCGTTTGTGCTGAACTGGCTATTCAAATATTTATATAATTACCCGATTTCTACATCGAATAATACGTTTAATCTTATCAACCCTTTATTTTTAATATTCCTGTTCAACTATATACAAGCATCTGAATTATTCGAATAATACACGCTTAATTTCCTCAGTCCTCTATGTTCAGTAGCTTAACCCATTAACCGCCATGATCCCCATTTGAGAATTTTGAAATTTTACGTACACCACTTGGCGCGAAGAATAATATCAGGTGCATTTCACACTTTAAAAATATAAAAAGAAATTTTTTCTTATTAATCGTTTTAATTCATGCAACCTGCCATACAAGAATATAAAATATTTCAACAACAAAACATAATTTGAATATATGATAATTATATTGTTACACAGCTTTTGATGCATACACATACAATTTCCCGTCAAACATTAGAAAACAAAAAAAAAACAATTTGACAGTTAATGGATTAATTTCCACCAGCGTCAGCATAGATAAGTTATCCCAGAGTATCGCTCTGTCCCGAAGGCCTGTAACGCCGTCGAGACGACCCTGGTCGCAAGGTGTACCCCGCGATCCACCTAGGCGTACTCGGAAAAAGGAGCAAACGCGAAATTGATCGCGGCGCGTTCCAACGTCCCTCCTGGCGGCCGCGATTAGAATATACGCCGCGTGTACCTGTAATTAGATAGCGGCTCGGAGGACGACTCGTACAAATCGCCGGGATTACGGGCGAGCCGTGTTTCCAGCGGTGTAGATCCGCGGATGTATTAACCGGCGCCTGTATCTCGAAATACCACAAAAATGCTGACGGATGGCCGCGATCGGTCATCCGTCCGCGCGTTTTCTTCCTGCCCGGCCGAACCTTCCCTATTAGCCGTGCCTCGGTCATTTGCTTGCCTCCGCCGGTGTCGCGAGAGCGTTTCTTGCGTCACGAATCTATTTGCTGGGAATCCTGGCCCGTTCCTGGGCACGACTCGCGAGTACAGGTGTTGTTCTTTCACCAGGGGGGAATATTAATGGACTCCCGGCGTGTTTTTCGTTTTCTTCCGCGATCGCGGCGTGGTTCGTCGCGGGTGAAACGGGTGGGCTGGCGGAGAACGTGCTTGCGATTGTTGGAGATCGAGGTGGGAAAGGTTCGAAAGGGTATACGGCGAGAATGTTGGGAATGGGTGTGGCGAATTCGAAGATGCCTGGATTTTAACACGGATGAAATGGGAGGTTGGTACAGTTTGGTATAGTGGTCATGTTTGTTGAAGACTGTGGGGGGTTGTTTGAAGAAATATGGTAGGGGAGAAATGTTTAAGACGGGAGGACAATGTAAAAGATAGTTTTATGATTTGAAAATATTGTCTATATTATTATGATATTATTATGATAGAACACTAATTTTAACTTCTGTTAAAACTAGTACTAGTACTACTAGTTTTTACAAAACTAGTACTGGTTTTAAACTTTTGTCCGTTACTGTATAGGGTTACTCTGAAAGGGTCCGATCAACTCGAATTTGTAGTGTAGGAAATTTTGTAAAAGCCATTAAATGATCCAATCATTAAATTATCTAGAATTTAATAATTAATTAAGTTTGCTAGACTTTGCATGCAAAGCTTATATTGTACAATACGAAGTAATCCAAAGAAACCACGTTTCAGTAGACAAATCACACATTATTTTCCCAGTAACTTCATTACCAATTTAACGTTAACCAATTCTACCAGACCCCTCCAATCAAAACCAACAAACACCCTTCCCGTACCAACAACCCGCAACACAACACTCTTTACCAATTCACTCGCATACATGACCACGTTCACAGCCATACCTGCTCGCACACACGAAGCATCCCAACCGACCCAACACGGAAACCACAATCTACCCCACACGTAGCTGTATCAAGGATCAAAGAGCAGCGATGAATTATTAGAGAGCGGTCGCGCGGTGTCGTGACGTTTATCTCGGCCTCGGTGGTATAGCAATTTCAGAGGCCGCGCGCAGAGGCTGATCGCGAGCGAGCCGCGGCTGGTGGCGAAACGGCAGCTGTCCCCGCTCGCGGTTTCGTCGCGTTTCGCCTTTGCGGGCTCGCGTGATCGTCACTGGTTATTCCTCGTGCAAAAGCGAGCGGACGCCAGGCCTGTGTACGCCGCTAGCACAGATTTGTTATCGTGACTACGACGCGGATAGCGATCGAAAAACGAGTGTAACCGGCAATTCGCCGACCTCGCGGCAATGAATCAAAGCGACGTGCGGTGGCGGCCGCGTCCAGATCCGCTTCCTCGACGCGCGTGCATTTTTCCCGATCCCGGTGCAACCCGCCTTGAAACCCGCGATCCACGTTGATAAATCCTTTAGCTGTAATTAGCGGGGCCCCGGCTACAAGGTCCCCCGGACACGTTCATACATTTTTATAAACAGCCTCGGGCTACTTGGTTGTTGAACCGGGTTCGTGGGCGGAAGGGGCTGGTTTCCGTTGCGGTCGTTCGCCCGCGTGCGCTGTTTTGGGGGATCGAACAGGTTCGATGGAATTCAGAGCGACTGTTGGTTTTTCTTGGGATAGTACTGAGATGAGCCTTGATTGAACTTCGTTTCAGAGATTTTTAATATTCAAACAGGAACAACAGGAATTACTTCTCTTCCCTGTCGAAAAGGTAATCATAAATTCGTTATAGCGTTCAATCACTGAGTTGATGAGAGGAACGGTTCAAACACGCCTCAATGTAGAAAGATAAAATTGTAACTGTAAAACAGTAATCATTAAAAACTCTTCGCTAAAGGCTATCTAAAATTCTTACTCGCCCTAGTTCCTCCACTAAAATACTCTTCCCTTTCCCATTAAAATAAGAAACAATCAAATGATCCACCAAGAAAGTGTACCTAAAACCGATCTACTCGCCTCACAGCGAACCTCTTCGTTTCCACCAAATTAAAACCAAAAAGCCTCCAAAAAATCCTGCCCAATCCACAGCCTTCTCCAACCCTGTCATCAATTCCCGCACCCCTATCAAACCATCCGGCTCCCAAAAAAGGAAAAAATAGACGCGATTGAGGTACACTCGGGAAGGGACGAAATTCGAAAAGAAGGAGGGACGACGAAAGAACGTGGAAGAGAGGCCGAGGAGAGGCTCTCTCGGAGATGCACGCACGGGTCGAAGGTGGTCGCTCCACCCCGATGATTGCAGGTTGCATCGGCACGCCTTCGGCCTCGGCTGGCCAGTGTGGTTCGCGGCAGCGCGCGCGCGCGCGCACACACACACATGTGCACGTGCACACGACAAACGTGTATACGTGCATACACGTCCTCCTCGCGGCCTCGGCTCCCTCTTTCTTCGGTGCATCCAATTTTCTTGCAGGAAGAAGGGCCTGTGCTCGTCCGCGGCCACCATAATCACGTTGCACGCGGCCAACATGGCCGCCGTGGTCGTGGCCGCGGCAGCTGCGGCGCCGTTCACCTCCGCGCCTCGCGAGCCCGACTTTTTTCCACGTTTTCGCCTTTTCTGCCCTTTCATTAATTTTTCCACGCGGTTTTCCTGCTTCTCGAGCCCTGCACTCGCTTGCACTGCAAAATCATAGCATTTGCTTTTTACCGTTGCCTTCGAACCTTCCTCGCGTATTTGTTTCTTTCTGTTAGTTTGGAATACCGTTTGAAAGAGAGGGAGGGGGGGGGATAGGACATTCTAAATTCGAATTAGATTTTGGTTAAATTAGGATTAAGTTAGAGTTAGATTTGTGATGCATTGAGACAAGGTCAAGTTCAATGTCCAGTGAATTCCAATGCAGAACTTTAGGTTCCTTGTAATCTGAGCAATACCGAAATCCATAAAATGATTAACCTATTTACTGCCAACTACGAGATATCTCGTAGAGTGAGCTACAAATTAGACTGATTACAAATGGACATTTGAGTTAGGAATTATTCAAAAGGATGAATGAAAAATGTATATAACATAGAAAACATTAATTCAATTCATTATCAATTTTTATTAGAAAAATTATAACTTAGACGATTACATTACAATATAATAATTATGTTATATAGAATGTGTTTCTTTAAAATAAAATCTTGGCACCCAGGGTAAGTCACTCTAAATTTGTCTGGCAGTGATTGGGTTAAATAACAATGAAACTAACATAACACCCTCATTACAGAAATCATCCAAAACGACTAAACATTCACGCAACCCTTTACTTATCTCCCTATTCTTTACTTACATTCATACTAAATTATGAACGCGAAACTATAGACTATACACGCGTGAGCTTACAAACAAATGCCGCCTCGAAGCTACCTAAGGTCAAACTCAACCCTCCTTACATTATACCTACTCCGTTTCGTCTCTGCTCACCGCAAGCTCGTTCAGCCCGGTTTTTGCCGCTGCCGCTCGGCTAGAACGAAACGAAGCGCGTCGCGTCGGGAAGTTATGCTAATGCGGGGAGCATCGGTTCTCGGAAGAGACCTCGCTCCTCGCGAAAAATGCGACGGCCGCACGGACACGCGAGAGGGGTGGAGCGGGCGGAACCGAGCGCAGGAAGCCGGTAATAACAAGGTGCGCCCTGTCGTTACGTGCTTCTTGCTTATACATGTATACGGTTTCGAGGGAACTGCGGCTGGACACCACGCGTGCTGAACTTGCTCTAATGAACGGAAGGACCTTCGCTTCCCACCCCCTTCCCTGGCCCCCTCTGCAACACCGCGTCTCTCCCTGTATAATGAAAGCAAGGGGCCCCTCTTGCGCGTGAGCGTGCCGCCTCGAAACGAAACGCGTCCCGATCTTCCCCCTCGATACCCGCCGCGCGATTCCTTGATCGCTTTCGTTCCCGACTCGGGGCGTTCCTGGATCCCCCTGGAACGACGGACGTAATGGGGCTGCGGGAACGTTTCGCTGATATTCCGGCGAGGTTGTTAAAAGAGGTCGTGAGTCTAGGGAATTCCAAAGAGACCGATGCTGGTTGCTTTGGCGAGGTGAATCCGATGATTTGGTCAGGTTCTTCTGCGATTCTATTGTTTTCATGGTGTTGAGAGGGTTGGTGGTTCATTTGTAAATTAATTTTTAATACTGGCGACATTGATGATGATGGTAAAGGGTTCACGGTTGATGATTAGCAAAGGCTAGGGAAAATTATGTGATCGTTTGTGGAAAAGATCAAGATCTCTTGTGAAAAGGATACTCTGATGAAAGGCGACTGTAAATCACCAAATGATAGTTTTGTAAATTCTCAGACTTTAATCAGTTTGTTTGTCAGTTAGATTTAGAGGTTAAATAGTCATATGTGAAAATTTTAGTCTATTATTTAAGTAAACTAAATGACGTTTAATATAGGCGAATGTTAGTATTTTGCATTTGCAAATCTTTGAGGTCAGTTATCATCGACGACAACCTCAGGAAACTGGAGTAGCAAAGGTGAAAAATATTTTGTTGTCAGCTATGGTTCTCGTCATGTTCGTCGTTAACATTACGTTTACAGAACCTATTAATTTGATGAGTTTCGAACTTCACGAGCAAAATTTGCAAAAACAATCGCTATTATTCCTAGCAATTTTTGCTGAGTTTTATCGATGAAGCGATACAAATATACCCAAATCTATTTCTCTCTCTTAGTTCTACAATTTTAAATTCTTTTTGGTAGATACCTAATTCCTTAATATACGAATATTAGAAATAGATATACAAGAAATGTCCGTAAATTTAGCGTTAATTGATTACAGCCGGTGCAGTTCAGTTTTGTTCGTTTCCCTTCCCGTTTCCAGGCTACGCCTTCGTATAAATCTGTAATGAGCCACAGTTTACGACGATTCCTCTCCTCCCTTCTACCGGTGCGTTCCCTGCGGCGATTTATCCGCCACAAATTACCCGATCGCCCCGCGCAACCCCGTCATCAGCCGATGAATAATTTTTCGATCTAGTTAGCTCTACTTTCTCGAACCTTGTCCCGTTCTCGACGATTGTCCGCTTGATTGTTAACGGGGTTGTTCGAGATCCGTAACCTGTTCTTTCTTATTCTTTCCAATGAAAAATTAGATTGTGGAGCGTATGGATAATTAGAGAGGACTCGACTATGTCCAATGATTGCGTTCGGTAAAGATGGGTTATTCTTTATTCCCTGTACCGGAGAGAAAGTTGTGATCTTTACAGGTATTTTGGTTAGGTATTTGTAAGAGAAGGATCCTAGGAAAATTTATCAAGAATCCCCCAAATATAAAATACTTAGTTCAGGAATTATTATGGGTTGGCAGGGGAAGTTTAAAAAAAAAACTCACGACATATTGAAAACCAAGAATAAGAGGAAGTTCTCTAATTAAATATAGTGTTTAAAGTAAAGAAATTTTCGATTAAGTCGTAAAAATTATTTTACCTTCCTCGTGACATTAAAAACGACACTGTAAACCAGAAACACCTTAAATCATTCTGACTAAAATCAACCCAACTAAAATTGATTCTTTCTCATTTACTTAAATACTTTTCTCCTAACTCGAATCGAACCCGGTCAACTTGTCAAAAGCATCGAACATCTTTGATGAATGAATTTCCCTACAGTAACCTGTTAGAATCTAATTCAGTTAACTCATTAAATCAGTACAGTCAACTCATCAACAGCATCGAAAATCTTTCGATTAATAAATGAATCTCAGCATAGCGACCTGTTCGAATCCAATCCAGTTAACTCATTAAATCAATACAGTCAACTCATCAACAGCATCGAAAATCTTTCGATTGATGAATGAATCTCACCATAGCGACCTGTTCGAATCCAATCCAGTTAACTCATTAAATCAGTACAGTCAACTCATCAACAGCACCGAAAATCTTTCGATTGATGAATGAATCTCACCATAGCGACCTGTTCGAATCTAATCCAGTCAGTTCATTAAATCAATACAGTCGACTCATCAGTATCGTCAAAAATCCTTCAATTGGTGAGCGAATTTCACCATAAGTGATCTGTAACGCTGCAAAATTTCGAGGGCAGCACGAGAACGATCGAGGGGTCATCGATTAGCCGTGGACAGGCCGCGTGGTATCGGTTCTCTACCTGTTTCGGACACGGAACCGGCTGTCTCCTCGTTTGTTTCGAACTCTCGTCGCTCATTTTTCATGCGTTTACGTTCGAAGGGGTCGGGGGAGCAGAACAGCGAAGACAGAGGAAGCGGCTCCGTTGTTCGCGGCAGTCGATAGAGCGGCTCTTTCCGTCCTTTGTTCTAGCCCGCAAGTTTTCTTCCTGCGGGCCAAGGGGGAAACAAAAGACAAATTACAAAGACGGCCATCATGTGACCCTTCCCACCTGTCTATAGGGAACTGGTCCGGCGAACGAGAGCACGAGAACCGTGGACTGTGTAAGGATCAGAAAGCGCTATGAGCTGTGATAAAGGTGGATCGCTTTCTTCGTTCGTCGTCTTTTATCATTTCGAACGATTTTCTTTTTTTTTTTTAATACGATCATTCGGATAATTGGAATTAACCCTTAGCGCTCTGTCGGCTCTGCTGTGGACACATTCTGTATTTAACCCTTTGCGCTCGAGAGGTGACCGTTTGATAGTTTCGCAAATTTTCAGACTTTTAGTTAGTTTGTTTATTAGTTACATTCAGAGGTTAAATAGTCATATATGCAAATTTCAGTGTATCAGTCAACTAAATTAAATGACGTTTAACACGTTCGTCGCCACCTCACCCATATTTGGGTGACGCCCTTTTTCTTAAAGTTAAATAGGATTTTAAATTGGAATTTTAAGAGGAATTTAATGGAATAAGCATTAAAGTATAATATATACAAATATAAAATACATAAAATAAAAATAAAAAGTTAAAATTTGTGCTGTTTTTATATCTTTTTAACCCAGTTTTCTATGCAATTGGATTTGGGTCCAACGAAGGCGACGGACGTGTTAATATAAGCTAATCTTAGTAAATACTTCGAATTTGAAAATTTTTGAAATTAGCATCGTTAGACGATTAACAGTCACCTTTCAAGTGCAAAGGGTTAATATGATTACATTCCAAATGTATTGTCATTAAGTTATTTTTCGACCTACTTTTATAGTTAAAGCATATGGAAGCACGTAACGTTCAGTTATTGTAAAGTTTAGCGATGGTAAAACCGTATTTTCTACGAAAAAATTAGAATTGTCTGAATAAGGGAACGTTGCATATAAAAAACAGAAACGCACGGAGCGCTAAGGGTTAACACTAGAACTACCGACGATTACGGTATACTTATTACAGACAAAGAAATCAATTTGAAAACGGTACGATAAAAATACCTAATACGAGGGAAACAAATTTTGGCAATCATAGTAAAAGTCATGGTATATTGAGGTCCATTTTAGAAAACCTGTTAAATACAGAATTATGAAATATTTAATGCATTTAGGTGATAATGGTAAAAATAAATTACAATAGATTCCAAAACCTTCATCATTAACGATTCATGAAATACTCTAACGAATCTTTCATTGCTACCTGTATAAAACTGTTGTTAACGAATTTCGCGGTAAAGTGAAGGAACCGTGCAAAAATGGTCCACTGAATTGTAACATCGAGTCAAAGTTATGGTTTCCAGAGGATAGACATGTCTGTTGTTTTGTTCAGCACCGAGGAGAACGTGCGAAGCGACGGCCGACGGCTCGTACCCTCTCGACGAATGACGAACCCGTGGCGTCTAACAAGACCAACGTTATTTTAATAATGTTGTCCGGCCTCGAACTCCTTCCGTGACTTTTTCCAACGAGACGTCGCTATTTTCGATTCGTGTTTTCCATCTCGGACCGCGATCGCGACAGAACGATCACTCAACCGCATCCGTTGCATAATTTTCGTACTGAATAAAAATAATAAAATAATTTTTCTGCTTTTTTAAGAACCTCTAAATACCAGCTGCGTGTAAAAAATCATCCAAACCGCTTGGTTAATTAATGTGGTGAATTTGGTTAATTTAAGTACTGCATCCACAACTCAACCGCAGTGATCTAATTACTCATTATGACATTGTAATATATCAGAATAATTACTTATAATTCTTGCTGAGAATTGATTGTAATATGCTCTTTGAAATAAAAAAAAACAGAGCCTCCAAATTTATAACTTTTTGTAGCCCTAGCTGCTAAAACTCCAATTTTAATAACTTTGTGATCTCTGGATCTTTTAATTCTGTAAGGGTATTGTACGACACTTAAACTTACCCTCTATCGCCTCCCTCCCCCCACCAGTTTCTCCAACTGATACTTTCAACTAAGAATTAAAGTTAATTCTACAGTAACTAAATCCTAGAATTTTTCAAATATGTCTCCTTGTATAAAATTTGAAACCACCCTCTTCCACCCTTAATCCTTTTCCCAGCCAAAATATCCATTACGAATCAAAGATTCACTAACTTCACAGCCTCCAAAATTCTTCGAAGATAACACCCAAAATTCAAATTCGCCCTCGTCCACCAATAATTTCATTTCTTAACGATATTCAACGTAGCCATAAGACTCTAAAATTAAAAACCGACTCGTTCCACCCCCGATATTTGCGTTTGGCAGTTTCCACCGAAAATCAAACACAGGGAATGCAATTTTTCCCACAGAGTGTTTGGCTCGAGTGAAACACAGAGGGACTGTCGTTTCTAGACCGTGTCACAGTATTCCGAAATATAAATTCTATTTTAGTGGCGCGTGTTCCACGACTGTGCCGGTAGACCCGTCACTCGCCGCTGTTCATTCTGAGGCCCAGGACCTGACAGTAGTTCGTCATCCCCTCGGCCATTCGTGGCCAGAACGAGAGACCCGAGGCTATCGACCATGGTATTTTTGCTGTCGGGGAAAGTAGCGATACCAGTCGCTATTTCTGTGCGGCGACGAGTGGTCAAAGGATATTGAAACTTTGTGTTTCTAGCTGAGAATTCTCAGGAAATTTCCACCCCTTTTCATTAACAGCTTGGAACTTAGAACATCGGAATTTTGAATGGAAAATATTTAGAACTTTCTAAGAATCTCGCATCTCGTTCCAAAGTTAAATTCGAAAACCATACAGAAATTATCCCTGTTGCTTTACTCGCAGAAAAAATTACCCCTACCACGTAATATTCATCTCTAAACCAAACAACTTTCGGCAAAAATATCTTCTTTAAGACGATGTCGGGGAAAATAGCGATACCATCGCTATTTCTGTGCGGCGACGAGTGGTCAAAGGATATTGAAACTTTGGTTTCTAGCTGAGAATTCTCAGGAAATTTCCACCCTTTTCATTAACAGCTTGGAACTTAGGACATCGGAACTTTCAATGGAAAATATTTAGAACTTTCTAAGAATCTCGCATCTCGTTTCAAAATTAAAATTCGAAAACCACACAGAAATCATCCCTGTTGCTTTACTCGCTCGCAGAAAAAATTAACCACTACCACGTAATATTCATCTCTGTACCAACAACTTTCGGCAAAATATTTTCTTTAAGACGATGTCGGGGAAAATAGCGATACCAGTCGCTATTTCTGTGCGGCGACGAGTGGTCAAGGATATTGAAACTTTGTGTTTCTAGCTGAGAATTCTCAGGAAATTTCCACCCTTTCATTACCAGCTTGGAACTTAGGACATCGGAACTTTCAATGGAAAATATTTAGAACTTTCTAAGAATCTCGCATCTCGTTTCAAAATTAAATTCGAAAACCACACAGAAATATCCTGTTGCTTTACAGCTCGCAGAAAAAATTACCACTACCACGTAATATTCATCTCTGTACCAAACAACTTTCGGCAAAAATATTTTCTCTTTAAGACGATGTCGGGGAAAATAGCGATACCAGTCGCTATTTCTGTGCGGCGACGAGTGGTCAAAGGATATTGAAACTTTGTGTTTCTAGCTGAGAATTCTCAGGAAATTTCCACCCTTTTCATTAACAGCTTGGAACTTAGGACATCGGAACTTTCAATGGAAAATATTTAGAACTTTCTAAGAATCTCGCATCTCGTTTCAAAATTAAATTCGAAAACCACACAGAAATCATCCCTGTTGCTTTACTCGCAGAAAAAATTACCACTACCACGTAATATTCATCTCTAAACCAAACAACTTTCGGCAAAAATATCTTCTTTAAGACGCTAATTCCTCAAACGGGATTCACCGTTTCCAATTAAAGCAAGGAATATGTTCGAGCAGGGTTCGTTAAACTTTTACGCTAATATAAAAACACGCGACGACAATTTTATTCTGCCAGCGGCCATTCAATTCCGAGATAAAGCACGACGATAAATAGGTCTGCGTGTAAAAAATGTCGAAACTACGTCCAGTGTACAGTTAACACTTTGACTGCCACGTTGGTCATATATGATGTGATCATTGGTGACCGGAGCGCTTCAACTACTTATAATTGTAAAAGTTGAATAAAAATTGACAGTTAGTGCATTTCGAACATTATCGCTAATTAGTGAATACTTTGAAGTAAAAATTACCCCATTGAACAATTAAACATTTTTATTCGAACGTCGAAAATAAAAGATTAATTTCTATGAAATACTAGCCGTTGGAAGTACTTTGGTTTACATTTTAACTAATTTCAAGAGATGTCCAATTTTGCAAGCTCTTAACTTTAATTTTAACCAGGAACATAAATATTTACTAATTTTCATAGTGCTTGAAATGCTTCATTCCTTATTTTACCTCGTTGGGGGTTGATCTTCCAAAAACGTTGAAGCACATATTTCTTCTTTTTAACCAAAAAGCTAAATACCAATTTTCATAATGCTTGTTTCAAAATCGGCGGGTTTTTTCAACTCCTATTTAACCCCCTTAGGAGTGGAATATCAAAAAGACCTTCCTTAGAAGGTGCCTATGTCATAAAAAGAACCCATTGTTTAAATTTCATGTTTTTAGCTTCAGTAGCTTAGGCTCTGCGATGATGAATCAGTCAGTCAGTCAGGACATGCCTTTTTATATGTATAAATTGCATCTAACTGTGAATTGCCGTGACGTTCTGAGCGAAACATGTGATTTCGGCGTGGCAGTCAAAGGATTAAAGACGTTTCCACGAATCCCAGAGTATCCGATTCAGCGAATTCAATGCACACAGTTAGTTGAACCTCAGAAACCGTACTCGAGCCGTCGAAGTTCACCAAAATTCGCCCGTTGCGTCATCGAGGAGTCAAAAGACCCGGTGGACACACAAAACGCCGTCCAATGTCGCATCGAGAAGAGCAGCAACAAAAGCAGAGGCAAGCGTTGCCTGACAGAGATCATTCGGAGCCGTCTTACCAGAAAAAAATCGGACGTCCAAACGACGACGAGCGATAAATCACCGCTTTTGTTGCCGACCTCTTATTTTCATTCCTTACCGACACTTACGTCATCGATGACTAATACATTCCCTGGGTGGTGCACAGGGGAAAGAATCACTTTTAACCACCTCTGTCGGTTCGTCGCTATTTGTTTTCGCGATTTACGTTTTCAATGCAATTTTTGTCCGCTTGTAATCGTCGCGAGCGTAGTCAAGATCACCACTAAAGATGTACAGTGACTCCAAAAAGTATTCGTACACTATGTCACAAATAAATTCGTTTAACCCTGAAATTCTGAATCTGATAGAAGTATTTGATAAAACTCTGTAGGTATGTAGATCGTAATAGTATACGTATTAATTAATCTCTTCTTTTCATCTAAATGCCATTTTAAAGGGGTGAAACCAGCGTTGAAGTTTCTGAGTTTTCTCTCATTTTTTAAACATAACTTTGTAATGGTACTTGCTGAAGCAAAACTTTTCAAATAGAAAATGTTTAATTTTTAATACCCTATTGCCCTGCCATAAAAAAAGAACACAGAAAAGCTTGTATTCAAAGCGTGAAAAATTGCTGAAATTTTGAGATTCGTTATCAACCCCCTTAAAAGATATTTTGCCGCCAAAAAAATTGCTCCACGCAGGACACACCATGCTCTGTACACACATAAAGTTTCATTGAAATCAGAATTTCAGGATTAGGGTGAATTTCCTTATAATATAGTGTACAAATACTTTTTAGAGCCACTGTAGATACCTTCGAAAATTTCGACTCTTTCGAGAATTTTAACCTTCTATGGGCCCGTGTAACTTTCAAGTTGCATACTAATTTATTGACATTTTAACAAACAATTTTAGTTTTTTTCATGAGATAGCGTATACATATTAATTCTATAATGTTCTATAATGTAAAATTGTTTAAACTGGAAAATCTTTTTTCATCTGCATATATAGGATTATAATTGTTGATTTTCCTTTCCATCAATTTCTTCGTATTTAAAACAAAAATTCGGCCCATAAAGGGTTAAGTTTGGCCCGATCATCGTACGCGGGCTATGCCCGTCATTGTAGGTTAAGGTTAAGGTTAATTTGATGATTTTTTTTGATGATCTTTTTTTCAATTGTTTATGACTGCCAGATGGAATCAAGTGTAAGTGTATGTAGGTTTGGAAGTGAAAATTATCACATTTGGCTACAGTTTTTCCAAAAAAAACTCTCGACGACTATAACCGTCATTTGCTTATCGTGTCATTTTTTCTCTTCCCAGAGCAAATGACGGCTATGACCGTCGTGACGACTGTACAGCATTTGCTTTACTAATTCAAAATGATTCCTACGAATAAAAGAGAGTAAATAGGTGTAATCTTAACACAAGAAAATCAGTTTGAAACAAAATTATAATTTGTAAGTTATTTTGCTTATACAATAGTATAATAATAACCGCATAAAAAAAACAATTAATATGCTGTCTGGCATGCTATAACTTTTTTTCTAGACGCGTTACTCAATAATTAACAAATGTATGTGTTGGTACACTTCGTGCTAACGCTGTTCTTCTTTTTATTGATTAAAATGTGCACGACGGCTATAGCCGTCATTTGCCGACATATCGCCACAGATCGGACGGCTATAGACGTCATTTGGGTTAAAACAATATGATGGAATATTGAGACAAAACAAGCCAATGGCAAACTCCAGTATTATAACGAGAACAAAAATTATATTTTTTATTCAACACAAGAAATGAATGAACAAAACGATAATGGTAACAAATTAAAATGCCAAAAAAAAAGGAATAAGAACACGAGCATACGTGTTCCTTTTCTCTTTCATTCTGGATTAGAGTCGATTAAAGGTTAGCAGGATTTATAAGCGAAGATTTATGAGTTACCAGATATCATTGATGGTTAAAGATGTTCCTTGTGTTTGTCCAATTCATCACGTCGTTTCTGCGTTTTTCTCTTTTCTACACTGTTGTGTACACTGGTGTGGCAAGAATAGATGATTAATATTTGATAGCGATTCTATGAAGATCGGCCTCACTCTTGAAGTGTGAAGTTTATGAAACGCGGTAATTATCGCCAGACCCCCAACAGAGTTTTTCGCGCGGGATGATACCTATCCTCTTTACCTCCTTCGATATCGTGTATTCGTCTAAGTGGCTGTGGATTGCTACACGCAGCGATAAAGAACAACAGAAGCGCAAGCGTGGGAACGTTCGTTTTAGAATTAGCATACAAATCTGAATCGTCGTAATAGTCTTTTTCACGAAGCCTCATCACGAAGTCCATCCACGCGCCATCGTTTCGAATGAATTTCTTCGTCGATCAACGCTCTTCGATCTTTCAACAAGAGGCACCCTCGAAACTTCAAAATGCTACGAAGCTTAAAAATTTACTGATCTTAATTTATCTGTCACTATTTTATTACCACAATTAAAAAAGCTATTATTACAAATCAGAAAATAAATACACCTTATTTTACCAAACAAATCTCTTTAGCGATACAATTTCATGTACAGTAACGAACAAAAGTTTAAGACCAAATTGTCAAAGAAAACAAATAAATTAATTAATAAGAAATGACACGACAAATAAAATTCGTATTGTATGTTAATTAATAAATAGTGTGATCTACCATAATGACTATAATCTTTGCATCCCATAAAACTATGTTTTACGTTGTCCTGTCGTTTTAAACTTTTGTCCGCTACTGTACACGAATCAAAAAACCCACTTTCTACAAATCGTACTCTCAAATCCTGGAAATACAACTTTCGCAATAGCCCGTTTGCAAACCGTAGCCACCATCGCAACCGTAGGAAAGAAAAAAGAAGAGATACGAAAAGTTCGAAGGTTGAACCGTTTCGAAAAGGGACGACAGAGCACAGCATGGCACGAGACACAGCCAATAGGCGTGGAATATCGGTTGATTGACAGGTCCGTCCAGCCAATCGCGAGACCGAAATGCTGATGAGGCCCACGTCAATCACGCGATACTTCCATCTCGCCCGGCACGCACCCCTCCTAGCCCACCACCCTTATCCTCTGAAAAGCCCACGCGCTGGATTTGCCGAGTTTCGAGCACGCCACCCTCTCTTTTCTGCACCCTCCCGCCACCCAACCCCTCCCTGTCCCCCAACCCAGCGCAGCCATTCGGTCGCAATAATTATGGCTCGTGCCGTTTCAGCGAGGACAGGACGGGATTTCGCGTTGAAAACGTCCATGGAACCTCGTGTTTCGCGGTTCAATCGAAGTTTTGTACGATGAGGGAGGGTGGAGGGGGTGTCGAAGGTTTCTGAAGCTGCAGAGTGTAGGTTGATGTTGTAACCGGTTAAGTGGAAACGATGAAAAGGGGAAAAATGGGTCGAAGGTGGTTGGTAGATTGGTTGACAGAGGCTGTTAATTATTTTTGCAATTCAGTAGTCGCTTGGTGGAACAATTATGATGGTACGAATTGGTGGACGCGGTATCATTTTTTTAACGACGAGACCCTATCGCGAAGCTGGTGTTTAGAAGCCGATGTACTCGTTAACGTAATGTATCTGCATATTTGTGTAATTACCGTATCATTGTATCTACATACAGTAGCGGGCAAAAGTTTAAGATGGCAGAACCATGTAAAATATAGTTTTATGGTATGCAAATATTGCTCGTATACTTATTTTTATCGGTTAGCATAGGATACGAATTTTATTCATCGTGCTATTACTTATTAATTAATTAATTCGTTTTCTTTGACCCTTTGGTATAATTTTGGCGTATTAACAATATCCTCGCTAATGGCAAGAAATTACTGGGAAAGCATCCAATACAACGAGAACCTTTTTTTACACACTTTTCATTGCCGTAACAGAAGGTAGAAGTATTTTTTTAAAAATACCAAAAATTGATGAATAAAATCGACGTAACTAAACCGTACTATCCACCAAGCTATTTCTTACATCAATAAAGAAAAAGTGAACAAAAAAATCCCGTCCGCACAAAAAAACCGAGGGAGGGCCCTCCTGCTAGCATGACAACCCCCGATTAATAATAAAAAGAGCTACTTCATTAAAAGGGCAGCAGCATTTCCAGCGAACCGGCTCGCTGAAAAAAAAGAAAGCCGGCACAACCACCGCGCGTTTAATACTCGGCAAGAAATACAGAGAATTCCACGCTATTACGATCGTTTCCTAGAATCTCACGGGCTCGCGCGCACGTTATCGCTATTCGAGCAATATCGAACCGCGTTCCGATGCTGGTCGACGATAACGACGCCGCGCGCCGCGATACTTAATGGGACGAGAGAACGCGATCGATCCTGGAACATCGAAAAACGAGAAGAAAGGAAGAGGAAAGAAAAGTGAAGCACAAAAACGGGGAACAGAGATGGAGTGAGAAATAGAGAGAGGGGGGGTGTGGAGAAAATGGAGGGGTGAGAAGAAGTCAGTGAAGCGTGCCGCGTTAAGTCAGACTTCACCTAAAGCTCGTTTTATCGGAGTTCTATAAATTCTGGCCGCGGCTCCAACGCTGCGGCTCGCACACGAAAACACAGTGCCGCTAATTTCATAGGAGCCCCGCGATGATTTATGGTCGGCTCTGCAGCAGCGTTCCGTTATTGCACCGGCCGATGGAACAAGGATACGTCTCTGGCGCGCGGCGTAAATGTCGGCTGGTGACGCGTTAATAGGCACACCGACCTTGACTTTTAAGCAGCGTAATTAACGAATCCACGCTGCGATACAACAGGAAGGATCGCGTGGCTGAACTATGTCTTTTCTGGTTTGTTAGGTTTTTCGGGAGATTGATAATAGGGTGTTTTCGTTAGGAAACACTGGGAGTGTTCGTGGTACACTTTTATGTGTAAATTACTTTATTCGCGAGTGGGAGGAATATAAAAGTGAACGAGGAGAATTTAAGGACAAGTGTCAGAAAGATGGAAAGATGAATGATGATAGTTAACAAAATTTGAGTCTTGAAATTGCGACTGATATTCCCTAAAAATTGATCTTTCGGAAAATAGTTCCCATAGTTATACAGTTCAGAAAGGGAAAACTGTATTGATAATGAACACAAAAACTGCTCAGTTTTCCTTTTCAGGGAAATACTTGAAAAAACCTAATCATATTTGACTGCGCGTTAATATTCCCTAGAAAGTAACTCTCTCGAACAATCGCATCTATTCGATTCCATTTCTCAATCGTAGCTAACCCATCGCAAATCCTCGGCCACAAAATTGTGAATTTCTCCATTTGCAGGGTAGGTACAAAGAGAAGCGGCTATACCGCGAAACGCGAACACCGTTCACAGAGCCTTGGAAGCGATCAGATAGAGGTATCGACGGCTCGCCACGGCAAATCCCAAGATGGAAATATCGATAAGGGCCGTGTCACTCACGCGACGCTTCCACCCCCTGCCCACGAAGTTACTCTATGAAAACTCCACGTGCAGACTTAGCCTGCACCCGCGCCCCTCGCGGCGTCCATCCTTCACCCTCGGCTAGAGCTTCTTTTTTATCTCGGTCCCTCCTTCGACCCCTCGCGACTCATCCTCTCCCTTCCCCTCCCAACCCCCTCGTGAAACCACCCCTCGCGTCCGCCGCTCACCGATCCACTTGCACGCCATGGGGTAGTTTAGCATCTCTCAGCCCTCCGAAATCGAGCGCCCGTCCGCACCCTCCTACGGCGTATGTCGGTTCTCGTTCCTTTTTTCCTGTTTCTTCCTTTTTTCTCGTTACGTTCCTTCCGCTTGGGGAAAGGGAACCAGCGCAACCAACCGGTCGCCCGATTCCAAGAATGGGACATTAGGACGTCCAGGTGGCGGGTGATCGGTTATGTTACACGGAACGGTCGATCGGTTGGAAAATTCGACGTCGTGCGATTGAATTGTTCGATCGTGGTTATGTAGCGTGGTTGGTCGAACAGGGAGGAGTGAGTGATAGTTTGACGAGGGCAATAATTGTACAACTGCAAATTTTTGAGGAAAGACGTTTTCGATAGGGTTTGAGAAGGATATCGTTGAGGGATGATAAAGATTGCTCGATCGGTCAACGGTAATTGTTTTGGAATTGATGTTCCTAGGTTTCGAAAAGAAATATAGGGGAAATTTGAATGTTGGTAGTAGACCTGTCAATGAACGTTGGAAGAAGTAGCAAGCTACTGCTTTCGCATAACGATCAAAACTCTATACTCTCTTTTAATGGAAAAGGGAGAATAGGGGAAAAATTCTCGGAACGAACGATTCAATTACTCTCGCGACATTGAATAATCGCGAGCTCGCTAAACGTTGCTTGACCAAGGCTAGCCAGGTATCCGCTTCAATTTTCATACGAAGCATGAAACCGCAACGGCGACTCTTACGTGACGGTTGTTTCGTCATCGTGTAGGAAAAAGGAACTCGAACGAACCAGCGAAAGAGAAAAATAAGAAGAAAAAAAACACGCCCAAGAAAAACGTGATGCTGTTAGAACGCGGATTAGTTGTACAACGGCGGAGGTGGAAAAATCGATTCCCGCGAACGCGGCTAGTTAATTGCCGTTGCTTTATCGGGCGCGCGTTTTCCCGGCTGAATTTTGCATTAAGCCGCGCGGCGGCCATTTAAATATTCCCTCCTCGAGGCCTGAGACTATCGCGCGGACCGCGAATGTGCAAGCATACAACAGGACTTTGATTGAAATATTACCCGCGTGTCAGCCGCCCGGTAAAATCCTGTAATTACGATAGCAGGACTATTAATGATTGTTTACATCGTTCCAGCACGAAAATTACTATACGCCCTGGCAAGGGTAGACTAACAGAGACAGAAAGAAAATGTGTATGTGTGTGTGAAAGAGAGAGAGAGAGAGAGTGAGTGAGAGAGTGCGTGAGAGAGTGAGAAAGAGAAAGTGAGAGAGGTGAAAGAGGGAGTGAGAGAGAGTGTGAGAAAGGGAGTAAGTGAGTGAGAAAGAGTGAGAAACAGAGAATGAGAGGGAGGGACAGTGAGAAAGAGAGAATGAGAGAAAAAGAAAGTGGGAGAGAGTTTGTGTGTGAGAGAAAGAGAATGAGAGAGAGAGAGAGAGAGTGTGTGTGTGAGAGAGAGAGAGAGTGAGCTGTAATAACGTTGGCTTCTTACATGGAGACCCTCGAAGTGGATCCCAACGAACCCCCGTCCCTTCCTCTTCCTTCCACGCCGGCATCCCTCGTTATCTCGCGACAAGTTTCTTACCAGATAATAATTACGCCACAGAGATGTTTCGCATCGACACAGAGTACCACCACCCAGCGGCTGAGAACTTGGCCGAAAGTTACCAAGGAACGACGATACCCGATGGAACGACGACGAAGCACGCAGCGAGGCCGCCGCCGTCCACATGGGGCGCCTTCGACCGGCATTGTTCGCGCCATCGGCTTCCGCCGCCGCCCCTCGCTGAGACGCCTAAATGATCATTAATTAAGCGGCCGTTTGAGTGTGCCGTAATCGGGCAAAAAGCGGAGCGTTTGCTTTTGCCGGATACCACGCTCGCGTCGAGCGATTGTTTAGGGCCCGGTGACGGTGTTTACGACGGTTTTACGCCGGTTTTACGCCGGTTTTACGCTGGTTTGCCCATCGACGTTCGCGTGTCCGTTTTTCTCGTTCGCTTTCGTTGTCGCGGAAGCGCGACGCGCGACTCTTGTCTTCGTAACAAGCATGACAGTGAAACCTCTACGAGGGTAATGAAAATGTGGGTGATTCGAGGTGAAGGACGGTTCGTGTACTTTTGGGAAGTGCGATGAACGTTTTGTATTGAAAATGATTGTGTGAAATATTCGTGCGTCGATTTAATGAAAATTGAAATTTTGTTGGAAGCAGAGGTACTTTCAGAGGTTTCACGGTGGTGTCTTTTTCTTGTTTCACACCATTTTCATGGAAAATTCACGTTGGATGATGTGAGAATGAAAAAAACTATGGTACTCTTAACACTTTTCTAAGAAGAAGCCGCTCAAATTTATGTTAGCCACCGATGAACACGCTGCAATTACAATCGTAATTATAATTTCTAATCAGCCTTCATTAGCGCAGCGATTAGGTGACTAATTAGCGAGCCTACAGATGTAACTTTTATTAGCAGACCGCGTGGCTTATTCAGCGCGACGCGCTCAGACTTCGTGCGAGCGATTTTCCTGAGATCCACAATTTAGATAACGCATTCCGCGTTGCTCTCTAACGAATGAAAATTTTCGCTCTAATAAAGCACGGTTTTCGTTATCCGAGCATCTTCAATTATTAAAATATCACAACGGAACGAGAAGAATGAACAAAGGAACCCGTTATTTTGCAGAAAATGGCCTGCCGAGGAGATTACGGACGGCGTACACGAACACGCAGCTGCTCGAGCTAGAAAAAGAATTCCACTTCAACAAGTACCTGTGCAGACCGCGGAGAATCGAGATCGCTGCTTCCCTGGACCTCACGGAAAGGCAGGTGAGAGCAATCCCAGAAAGAAACATCCGAAACGTACCAGTTTTCAAACACCTCGAAGTTTTTAAACTTTAAGCACCGACTCTGTACAGTTTTTACCATTTAATCATCTCCAACGTATACAGTTTCAATTGATATTTGAAACATAATACTGTGTGGAGCTAATTGATCAAAACCTCTATATGCCCACTTTCTTTAACACAATTAAAAGAATAGAACAAACGCACTTTTCTTTTTTTTTTTTTATTGGCCTAAATCTACAAATTAGATGGCATAACCAAACTTTTAAGTTCCGCACAGTACCTAAAGAAGTTGATTGTAATACTGACGTAATCTATCGACAATATCCCTGATGAACACACCTTACATCCAAAAATCCGAAATAGTAAAAACTGTACACATCATCCCGTGTCCGTTTCCCTTCGTCGCAAGCGAATCTCTGCTTCCGCTGATTCCAGGTGAAAGTCTGGTTCCAAAACCGGCGGATGAAGCACAAACGGCAAACGCTGAGCAAAGAGGACGGCGACGAGAAGGACGGGTCCACCTCCGACGGGATGGAGAAGTCGAAAGGCGAAAAGCTGCTGGCGATCGACAACGACGAGAAGAAGAGCTGCCACAACTGTGATATGTCCGGCGTGAGCGACGTCGGCAGCACCTTGTCCGGCGACGTGACCGAGCTCAGCTCCTCGGGCCGTCGCAGCAGCGGCAACAACAATAACAACAACAACACGCCCACGGCGGCGAACAACAACAACAACAGCAATCCTGCGTTCAACGCGAACAGCAACGGAGCCAGCAGCGTCGGCAGCACCAATAGCGTGTCCAGCTCGTTCGAGAAGATGATAGCGGACGACGACTCGAGGTCTCAAGACGGCAGCGAGGTGACGTCGCCCAGCGTGGCCACCAAGAAGCTGTCCAGCGACGTCAGGGTGAAAGTGGAGAGCGGCCACAAAAGTCCCAATCCGGGCAAACAGCAGATTTCCGTCAGCAAGAAGTCGCCGTCGGCCAACACCAAGGAACTCTGCTCGGTGAACAGCAACGGTGTCCTGTTAGCCATGCCTGATTCCACCGTGAGCACTCCGGTGCTGCCCGGTCAGAACTCCACCAGAAGCCTGACGCCGTCCTCCACGCCCGGTACACCGGTGTCCGTTCAGCTGCAGCAGGGAAGTCCGCTAGGGATTCAGGCCACGCACGCTGCAGCCTACATGCAGCGGCCTAGAAGCTCTCCTTCGTCGACCACCTCCGTGGCCGCGCCCATGATGCACGGGTCAACCAACGCGGGCACCATGTCGCCCCATGGCGCGAGGAACATTGCTAGCAACCAGCAGACGCACTTCCCGCAACAGAACGTATACCAATCGGCGTCGGCCGTCGACTACAGGAACGGGGTATCCAACAGGCAGGCCGTGCCCGGTGCGGCCACCCAGCAAACGCAGTCCCAAAGCAACTACTGCACCAGGGACACCTATCAACAACCGAGAATCTCCTATCCAGGCGAGGTGCATCCGTTGTACGCCAGGCAGAACCAGGTGCTAGGCTCCCGAGTCGGTCACCACGTACGCGCGACGACAGGGACTGCATCCAGGACCATGTACAACGCCAGCATGCAGTTCCATCAGCAGCAAACGCAGTACGCCAACACAGGAGGCGAGTACAACGGTTATCCCCAAACTGGACCCCCCTATCACGCGTCCTACCATCGAAACATGCAAGCTTCCAGCAACGCTTACAGCACCAGCCAGGGTTACTCCGGCCAGCACGATCAGACTACCGAAAGTTACATGGCGCCGAGCAACTACGGCTACCCCAGCAGCGGCAACTACTACACAACCAGCGAGAATCTAACCTCCCACGGCCACACTGCAGTCACGGTGCAAACCGGCCAGCACTACTACAACGACATCCAACAACAACAGCAGCAGCAACAGCATCAACAGCAACAACAGCAGCAGCACACGGCTGAGGGCTACGGGACGCACCAGCCACCCATGCATCCCAGCTCCGGAGACTACAGAGCTGGTGCCAAGTGCCACCCTAGCGGCACCTACTACGAGCAGTCTGGCCAACTGCACGTTCACCAGGGCGGCGAAGCCTCCAACATTCCCAACAGCTACGTGTCCTCGCCGGATCCATTCCCTGCGCCAGGGATGACCACGACTGCGACCGCGATAGCCGCCGCGACCGCCGCCGTGATCACTCCGCCGGGAAGTGCTGCCCAGGCGGAGGGCAACGCGGACACCTACAACTACGGCAACTTCTACGCGGAACCGGTGCACACGGCCGCCCCGCCACCGTCGGCGGACAACAGCAACAGCTCCTCGGACTTCAACTTCCTCACGAACCTGGCCAACGACTTTGCACCCGAGTACTATCAGCTCAGCTGAGTCCATGAGGCTGAAAACCCCTGTCAGCTGGACTGGAGTGACGAGCAGTGTCTTCTGAACGCGTTGTACTGATAACGCCGCGCGTCGCGACTGTCTTCGAGAACAACTGTGACGCGTGTGCGAGAGTGATCTGGTGGTGCTCGCGGGTGGAGGACGGAAGCGGTGTGGTCCGAAGGGAGTGAGGTTGACGGAAGGAGGCAGTTGACGCGTCGGACCGTCGATTTGTGAGAAACTTGTGTTAACGGTGACTTGGAAGTTGTGTTGGGCGGGTATTAAGGTGGTAGTAATGATGGTTGCTGTTGAAGAAGCTACCAGAAGATATTGTTCCGCGAATGGTGGTAATTAAAGCGAGACAATGGTGCGTAATTGCAGAGGAGATGGAGTTACGATTGTTAAAAGTGCTTTGTTTCCGGAAGTAATAGCGTCAAGTGGGACACTCCGAATGGCGGAATGCGTGAAACGGTCCTCTGCTGCTTCGATTCGATTCGTTCAAAGAATGGGAAAAAGGTGAAGGGACGCAGCGTTCACCTGGAAATTCAGCTGCTGGAAACATCGATAGAAATGGAGCCGCGTGGACGACCTTCGCGCCGGCCACCACAATCATCTCCGTCCGTATCCAATGATTGCTTCACCTGTATCGACGAACGAAGGAAGTTCGGGCCGGCGGGTGGGTCCCAGCAGCGCGAACTCGAGCTCGACGCGGCAGAGTGCGTGTAAATAGATTAGAGAGTAACGAGGTGCAAGTGCAATCTTTCCAAACGCGAGAACACGCTGTTGCTGTATCGTAACGTAGTTCAATCCCGTGACGAACGGGACCGAACTCGAGCGAGTAGAAGCGGATCCGGGTTCGTGAGTGCTCGAGGCGACGCCATATTGTTTGTCGCGAGAACGACCATGCCGGGGAAACCAGTTCCGGTGTCTGTTGCGAAACCATGGAAACGTGTTCCAGCGGACAGTTAAAACGGGAATAATTAAATATCCGCAGTGAATGTTCAGTGACGCGTCGAGGGGTAGCAATTCGCGAGCAATAATTCCTAGTGAAATACAACGCGTGTACATAGATGCCTAGAGTGCGAGGCGAAGAGGATCGATTTAACCAGATTTTCACAGGAAACTAGTAGACTATCGAGAGCGTCGGTCGTGATCAAGGACAGAAGACAATCGTGCGAACGCGAGCAAATTCAGAAGACGCTGAACTCGCTCGCTCGCAGCTTTTCAAGCACCGCGAGGACGTTGTTTCGTGAAAAAAGATGACGGAACTTGTTTCGTCGAACTTCGTTTCATTTCTCAATGTCGTCCAGGCATTCTTTTTAGGCGTCTTTCGCGTCTCGAAGCGATTCGAACGAACCGAAGTCGAACGTGGACGAGAATTTTTTGGTCGACGCGGCAGGCAGGTTTATTTTCGTTCAGTTTCGATCACGCGCGGAGACACAGGTCTCGGTTGCCTTGCGTTTAATAGTTACAAACCGGTGCTCGATCGAGTGCTCGCGATAGGTTCCGAAAGGGACATTCGGTCGCTTTCTTTTTCCGTCAGAAATTCACCGAAAATCCACGTCTCTCGTCGTCGTTTACGATCAACCTCCACGGACGCAAGCGAATAGAACTGAAGAATCGTGTCGTCGCAGAAAACAATAGTTCGAACGAGATCAGGCTCATGTATGGTACCTAGGCGAAACCTTGATTTTCACCACGTCTCGACTTGTTTAACACTCCGTATACTGTGCTGGAGTCATCAATATTTCGGTTGTTTCACGAGTGGTAACGCATACGATGTCGACGTTATTTGTGTCAATCGCAAAACGACGATCGCTTTGTTTCACACACATCAGAAATTTACAAAATAAGAGGTGCCGAAACAAACGGTTTCTTAACCCTTTCGGCACTACTGCCGCCCGTTGGCGGCGGCCACGAAACGTTCTCTGGGTACTACCATCAGTCACCGATAACTGTCGCGGTCTGAATGAAAGGTTTACCGTCAATCACGCTCGAGATTTCTATGAATACCGCAAAACACGTTTTCACGGCTTACGCTGCCGTACAGTGCAATCACTTTTATGGAAAACTTCCACGGTACCGTGTATGTATAACCGCGGCTAGCTTCGTCGTACCGAAAGGGTTAAATCTTAAATAGACACAAATCAGTTTCTTATGATATAGCTTGTATAATATTGATGAGAGTCAGAAATGACTCCAGCACAGTTTTCATACTGCAGTACTCGGAGGGTTAATAGGACGCCAGTCGCCGCCAGTCTGGTGGCTTTGTATAAATGAAACAATAAATTGGCATTTAGGGAGCCACGATCGTTTACACGAGGACTTCTTTGTACATAGCGCGCTTACGATAATCGTGAACACACACACACAAACACAGACACACACGTATAACACGTATAGACACGCGTACACAAGCTGAACATAGACACAATTGTACACACACGTTGTTTATTCGATTCTGAATGTATGAATTAACCACGCGATCCTTGAGGAGTAACAGTGAAACGAAAAAGTGTGGAAAAAATGATAAAAAAAATAAAATAGTACCGGAAGGAAAGGCGATCATCGCGTACGTTGTTCCGTTCACACAGACGCAAAACACAGGTTCTAACCGCTCGCGTTTTCGTTCAACCCTCCCCCATCCACGGATTATACAGTAAAACCGATCATAAGTGGACATGGAAATGGAAGATAATAAAAGATATCATTATAAAATTAAACAGGATCGTCGTTTCCCTTATTCTTCCCCTGTTTCTACGTATAATTGTCTACACCTCCTGTTGTTAACAACGAATCAAACTTCTCTTTCAACCCTTAGCGCTCCGTTGGCTCTGCTGTGCAGACATTCTGTAATTAATATGATTACATTCCACATGCTTTTTCATTAACACTATTCCTACCACGACCGGTCAAATGACCGTTTTTAAAATTTCGATTAGAATTTCGTATATACAATGCAATTGAATCGCCTTTAAATTTTAGACTTTTCCTCAAATATACGTATAATACATTTTTCAATATTCACTTCTTTTTTCATTGTTTATTTTCTGTGAAAAATTTGTAGCCTGTCTTACATAGGAATGTCGCGGTAGGAATAGGTGTACGTGAAGTGCCGGTAGGAATAGTGTTAAATTATTTCTTCTCCTATTTTTATAGTCAAAGACACGAAAGAACGTTACGTTGAAAACGTAAAGTTGAGCGATGGTAAACACGTATTTTCTACGAAGAAATCAGAATTCTCTGAAAAAGGAATTATTGCATATGAAAAAAAAAAATGCACGAAGCACTAAGGGTTAATATACGGAGTGGACCAATATAAATTTCTATGTATTAAACTTGGCCCCAAAATTACAGAAGAACAAGAAAAAAATATTGGCTAGCCAAATTGTTTAATAAAAGCTGTCTTTACAAGTTTATAATTGTTAACAATAATTTTTATTTGAAAATCTTTCATACATCGGAAATATTCAAGCTGTTAACCCTTTCCACTCGAGAGGTGACTGTTAATCGTCTAATGATACTAACTTCAAAAATTTTCAGATTCGAAATATTTATCAATATTCGCCTATATTAAACGTCATTTAGTTTGGTTAAGTGTTATACTAAAATTTTCATCTATGATTATTTAACCTCTGAGTATAACTAATAGACAAAATTAACCAAAGTCTGAAAATTTGCGGAACTATCATTTGGTGACTCACAGTCGCCTCTCGAGCGCAAAGGGTTAATCTCTATCAGTCCACTTCGCATTCTCAAACCTATTTCACTCAAGAAACCATCTAGCGAATTATTTCTCGATCTAAGAAACGTAAATGTATTTACTGTAACGAGAAAAGAATTTTTAATGCACACGTAGGAATGCCGCGCACAACTTCAGAGGTTCTGGATTGAAGAAAATTGACAGTTCTCAGGTGAAGAGGATCCCAGGAGTGTTCGAGGAACACGATTCCCGAAGACAGCGCGCAATTTGCGCGCGCGAATCAATTTTAATAGGGTGATAAATGCGGCGCATCGCCTTGGTAAAATATGGATCGCAGCTAGGAAGGGGGCCGCGCTAAAAATAATATTTCAGTTCGATTGCTCTGATATTTCGAGTCATCCATCATCGTCGCTTCCTTCGCCGACACGGGGCTCGCAGGAAGCGCCGATCCGAATACATTTCGTCCCGGCTCCTCTTTTCCGATCCTCGAAATTCAGACGTTCCTCCAGTCACTCTAACGAGCTCGCAAGCAATGTTATCGTTGAACGCTTGATAATCGACAGGGTATAACTAGTATGATGTACCTGTCTCTTCAGAAACTACAAGAACCCGTCAAATTTAGTTTCGCCTTAACTCATAGATGAAACAAATACCAAGAGTTTATTCATTTTTCGTTGTGTTTCAACTTTGAAGATAAAAAGGATTATTTTTCCTTCGAAACCCTTAATTAATCCTTTGCATTCATCTGTCGAGTGTGACTTAATGTCAATTTGATCACAGTAACTCCTATTTAAAGTGCCATTTTAAGTATCGGACAAAAGTTTAAGATCAAAAAGTCAACAAAATTAAACAAATATAAGTTACAATAAAGCTAGAAAGCTATGTTTAATATAATTAATAAAAAACAATAAGAACCACTTAAGGAATTGTCCTTTGAAGTAAATTTCAAATAAAGCACCTAAAACACTAGCAAGTTATTGGCAACAAAATTGAAAAATAATTCGGAATGCAAAGGGTTAACAGTTTTCAGAAAAGAGTCTGAAATTTTTGCTTCGATGTATCAATGTAACACAATCTTCGCGATCAAGCTTAGTTTCCTGTAAGCATTACGTTTCACCAAAAGTTCATTGACTCCGACCATGTCCAAGAATTCTCACCGACGAATGTCCTAGTTATCCGTACTGCATTACCCTCCAACAAATTCTACTCCACGCATCGGTTATCAACCTTTTTCTCCGCTCGTTCGAACCAACTTGATCAAACGCGATCCCGTTCCGAGCGATCGTTCGACCATAGTCGCGTAGTAAAAGTTGCCCCCAGCGTGGTTCGGTTTCGCGGGGAATCAGAGCTGGAGGCAGCCCAGTCGACGAACCGGGAGGGAGGGGCAGGATCTCGAATCGAGAGAGTCCCGTGTGCGCGTTCGTAGACCGGACGAGCGGCTGTGTCAGTGAAGAGACTGACAATGATGGATGACCGCGCGTGATGCGTGTGAGTCAGGCCCATACGATGCCGTGCGCCAGCCGAGCTCATATGCGGCCTCCTGTCCGAACGAGCCGACCGAACTGTTGCTATCGTTGCATCTGTGCAGAGAACACCCCAGCGAAACGCAACCCCCGATCAACGATCACCCTTGCTCCCCTTTCTCCGTTTCTCGCTCTCCGTCACTCTCTCTCTCTTTCTCTCTCTTTCTGTTTGGTCTCTTCTGCTCTCTTTCCCTCTTTCAACCCCCTTTAGATTTTTCTTTCTCTGCCCCTGCGTCGATCTTACTCTCCATCTTCCTCTCTTTTCTTTCAATCACTCTGTCACTCTTTTTAGGTTTTCTCTTCTTTTTTCCTACAAATTATTCTTTTTTTTCTTCTCTTCGTTTCTCCATCTTGTTATATCTGTTCATCGCTCTTTTTCGACTTTAGATTCTTCTTCCTCTCTCCCTGTGTCGATCTTACTCTCCATCTTCCTCTCTTTTCTTTCAATCACTCTGTCACTCTTTTTAGGTTTTTCTCTTCTTTTTTCCTACAAATTATTCGTTTCTTTCTTCCCTTCATTTCTCCATCTTGTTATATATGTTCGTCGCTCTTTTTCGACTTTAGATTCTTCTTCCTCTCTCCCTGTGTCGATCTTACTCTACATCTTCCTCTCTTTTCTATTTCAGTCACTCTGTCACTCTTTTTTCGACTCTCGCTTCTTTCCTTCAAATTATTCTTTTCTTTCTTTCCATCGTCTCTCCATCTTATTCTATCTGTTCATCGCTCTCTTTCTTCTTTAGATTCTTTTTCCTCTCTCCCTGTGTCGTTTTTTTTCTCCATCCTCCTCTCGTCTATTTCAGTCACTCTATCACTCTGTTCTCGTCTCTCTCTTCTTCTTTCCATCTCTTTGTTCCTTTTTTACTTCCTTTCGTCTTTTTTCTATCTGCTGGTCGCTCTCTTTCCCTCTTTCTACCCCCTTTAGATTCTTTCTCCTTTCCCCCTGCGCCATTCTTACTCACCATCCTCTTCTCTTCTCTTTCCGTTACTCTGCCATACTGTTCTTGCCTCTCTCTCTTCTTCCTTCCTTCAAACTGTTCTTTTCTTCTTCTCCTCTTTCAACTGTCTCTAAGTTTTCTTCTCTTCTCTTTCCATCACTGTCACCCTATTCATCTTTCTCTTCTTCTTCCCTTCTCCTTATATTCTTTCTCGTTTCTTCATTTCCTTCTATTTGCTCATCTTCCTCTTTCTCTCTTTCTACCCCCTCGTCGGTTTCTTCTCTTTTCGCTCTCATTCCTTTCATTTTTATCCTCTTCCCTCTCTCTCTCTCCCTCTCGTTTCCTCGCTTCCTCCCTTTCCTCGCTTCTACAGTTCACCTCGCAGCCCCCCTGTCGGGCTAATTTCTCGACGCTATTAACTTTTTCTCCGCGATGGAAACGCCGCCCTTCCGGCGGCTGGCTGTTCCCCGGAAAAAAAGCGGAAAACCGGGGAATCGCACTTTCGACGAATCCTTAGATATCGCGGTTTTTGCCATTGCGCCGCTCATCCCGCTCTTCTGTGGAATTCTTCTTCTTGTTCTTCTTCCTCTTCTTGCTTTCGATTTTCTGATGCCGTGGGAATCGAAAGCGTTTGTAACACGACCGTTTTTGTAATATTTGTAAAGGACCGGTAATAGATAACTTTAAAGTAGAGACAGGAAGCATGAATGGTAAGTTGGTAAATTATGAACAACTTTTATTAATGAACGAAGAGTAAAAGTAAGAAATACTGTGAAATAATACTTATGAATCTAATTAATCAATATAATACTATGCTCATTTTTAAACACTGTATATACAATCCACACACATATATATATTTATATTTAAATTATTTAGTATTTAGTATTTAAAAAAGAACACACATTATATAAAAATCTGCATTTGTATAATGTCTGCCTTATCTATCCTAATAAGACAGAGAATGCTCTCGCATTGAATATCACTTTAATTGTGCCGACTTAGTATATATTTCGCAAATAATTATTCCATTTCGTACGATGTCTCTGTTCACTGCGAAAAAGAAATATTTGACTTTACGAAGCGGTCATATTTTTATCAGGGGTCGCGCGACCACTATCACAGCCACATAGGGTCGCAAGGGGTGGACCAAGGGAAGTCAAGGGTTACTAGCCCCGAGTCGTGCAATGTTTGGCCTTCCCCGTCCGACCGTCGCGACCATAAATCTTACGATCGTCAAGGGACGACTCATTCACGCCAGTTTGCTTTCCAACCGATATAGCCGAACGCCGGAAAACTCCTGAATTCCGCAGACTTTCGCCTCGAACAAGCTCTCGCCCAACCTACACTTTGATCAGCATTTCTTTCCCTATCTTTTCTTTGTTTCTGTTACTTTCCTAATGAAAAATCTAAAAGGTAAACACGAACTTTATGGGGAATAAACCGATCAGAAGTAACGGCTCCAATGCATCAAGGTATATGAAAGTAAAAATTAGTTCTGCTAAACAGACATTTGTTGTATTCCTGGTAGTGGAAATGAGTGCAACACGTGAGGGATTATTAACCTCTTGACTGTTATGAACGCATATATGCGTCTGAAGAAAGTTGATCGTAGGGATTATGGACGTATATATGCATTTGGCAATTCTTACTTTCTTCACATTCTAGCTTTTTCTGTGGCCACACATTTCGCGCGTTAACCTATTAGTGCTGACGAAGATTGCTCGTAGGGATCATGGACGTATATATGCGTTCGACAATTTTTGTTTTCTTCACATTCTAACTTTTTCTGTGACCACACATTTCGGCGTTAACCTATTAGTG